>JAKRSK010010774.1:0-10191 GCA_029891615.1 Natrix natrix natrix | reverse complement strand
ACTTTTTGTCCCATGGAGCGAAATACCTCGGACAAATGGTGTCTCGGTGAATGGGCCAAGCTGAAGGGCAAGGGGCGGAGGGCCAGAGAGAATCACTGGGGGAGGGCTAGCAGAATAGAAAAGCTGGCTGTGAATGGAGGAGGTGGGTGGCTTGAGGTAAATTGGGTGCAGTCCAGGGTGGGAGCCTGAAGGTCCCAATCCATTCTGAATGAACTGTATGATCATATTCCCTTCAGTTCAGATTAAATACATTGCATGATGGATTCTCAAGAAATACATTGTAATTTTTCAAACTCCTGTCTGCAGGCTTGGTGGAGAGATCTTGACAATATCCTGCAGCAGGCCTCTTGCAGAAGTATTCACGACAAACCAGAGATTGAGAGAGTTAGAGCTGTCCTTCGAAAGGCATGATGATAAAACAATGGAAGTATTGTGTGATGGTCTCAATAATCCAGGGTGTACAGTAAAGAAGCTAAAGTAAGAAATGCAAATACCTTTCAGATTGATCTGCACAACCATTATTTGATTATTATTTTTCTGGAAATATATCCAGGGTGAGGCAGTTCAATTTCCTTACTTAATCACAGTCCCTTGAATTCCTATAAAATCCATTCTATGCTTGTTTTTCTAGAAATAATTGTTATTTTTCATACTCTTCTTTGGAGGCTTGGTGGAGAGATCCTGACTGAATCCTGCAGCAGGTATCTTGCAGAAGTATTCAGGAAAAACCAGAGATTGAGAGTGTTAAACTTGTACATCCACAACCCAGATGACCAGGCAATGGAACTATTGTGCGATGGGAGCCTAAAGGTCCCAATCCATTCTGAATGCACTGTATGATCATACTCGCTTCAGTTTCGATAAAATGCATTGCATGATGGATTTTCAAGAACTACTTCAAACTCATCTCCACAGGCTTCAGGGATACATATTGAGTGTAGGCGTTTTGCAGAAATACTCAGGAAAAACCAGAGATTGAGAGAGTTTGATCTGCTCTTCAAAAACCATGATGACAAAACAATTGAACTATTATGCGATGGGCTCAATAATCCAGGGTGCTTTTTTTCACAGAAATAATTGTAAGTTTTCGGACTTGTCTCTGCAGGTTTCATGGAGAGATCCTGAATGAATCTAGCAGCAGGCATCTTGCAGAAGTACTCAGGAAAAACCAGAGATTAAGAACATTATACTTGTCCTTCAATAATCCAGATGATCGACCAATGGAAGAACTGTGTGAGGGCCTCAAACAACCAGAATGTACAATAGAGACTCTAGAGTAAGTGACTGTTTTTTCTTTCAGTTTCATCTGCGCAACTGTTTTTTGATTTTTAATATTCTGGAATTATATTCAGGGTGAGGTGGTTCAATTGCCATACATGATCTCATTCCCTTCAATTCCTTATAAGAACAGATTCCAGGTTTTTTTTTAATTGTTTGTACTGTTCTCCGCAGGCTTCATGGAGAGATATCGAGTGAATCCTGCAGCAGGCATCTTGCAGAAGTATTCAGGAGAAACCATAGATTGATAGAGTTAGAACTGTCCTTCAGAAGCCCTGATTACAAAACAATGGAACTATTATGTGGTGGGCTGAATGATCCAGAATGTACAATAAAGAATCTAAAGTAAGTAATGCATTTTCCTATACAAAATCATCTTGTGAAGGTTAATATTTTGAAAATATATCCAGAGAGAAGCAGTTTACCTTCCATTGTTTATTATATTCACTTCAGTTCCTTTAAAAATACAATACATGGTTGTTTTTCCTAACATAATGTTAATTTTGAGATTCCTGTCTGCAGGATTTCTGGAGAGAGCCTGAGTGAATCCTGCAGCAGAGATCTTGCAGAAGTATTCAGGGGAAACCAGAGCCTCAGACAGTTAGAACTGACCCTGAAGAATTCAGACGAGAAAAGCATGGGACTGTTGTACGAAGGGCTCAAACATCCAGAATGTAAAATAGAGACACTACAGTAAGTGGCCTCTCTCTCTCTTCATTTTCATGTGCCAATGTTTATCTTCTGGAAATATATCCAGGATGAGGCAATTCTAAATGTAATATATAACTTTCTGTTCTTTAAATGGTACAGTTCCTGTTTCTAGTCAAATATCTAAATATTAAAACTCCTTATGATTATCTTTCAGTGGGAGAAACAGTGCATTATGCAGCCATAGGTTTGTTTTTTTAATTTCATTTTAAAACATAAATATCGTCTTTGCAATATTTCCACATTGTTAAATATCCATTATACTCCTTTTATCCGTACATATATACCTTTATATATCTATATGCCCATTTTTACATATTTTTCATCTACTCCTATTATTATTTATACATATTTCTTCTATTCAGATTACTCTTTCCATGTACTTATTTCTATACAATACATCTTATATCCTTCTATGTACATATATTTCTCTTATATTTCTTATTCCGTACTATTTTATATACAATCTATCTTACATTTTCCCCTTCTTGTTAATTCTGTGGTTTTATGGGTATTTTCTGATTTCTGATTTTCTGAATCCTCCCTTTATTGCCTTCTTATTCTTTGCATCTTTCCTCTAGCCATTTGTACCATAAATTCCGTACTGAATAGTACTCGGATTCTTCTTTGTCTTTTATTTCCTTTGTCAGTCTGTCCATTTTGGCGCATTCTAATACTTTTTTTTTATCATGTTTTATTGGTGTATTTTTGTTTTTCCAGTTCTGTGCGTATATGATTCTTGATGCCATTATTACATGTACTATTAGGTATTTGATTTTAAAAAAAATAATTCTGGTTTTAATTCTATTGGTTGTGTAATTATCTCTTCCAGCCAGTTTTTTAGTTTTATCCAATATTTTTTGCTGTTGTACATGTCCACCACATATGATAAAAATTCTGTGTGCCTGGCTACATTTCCAGCACTCAGGTGAACATTCTGGAAACATTTTTGCTATTCTTGCTGGTAGTAGGTGCCATCTGTAGAACATTTTGTACAAATTTTCCCCGTATGCCGTTGCCATTGTTAGCAAAGCCAGAGGCTTTCCCATTTTGCTAATTCTTCTGTATCCAAAGTTTATTGCCCATGTTATCATGGTCTCTTTCACTACTACTTCTTCCATTTTGAATCGTAATAAATAATGGTATATTTTTTTGATCTGTTTTTCTTCAGTCCCCTGTAAAATTTTGTCTAGTTCATGTGGCTCTTTGTAAAATCCATCTGTTTCTAGATCCTTCTTATACGTAGTCTGTATCTGCATATACGGCCACCATTCTATATCTATTCCCTGATTTTTTTAATTCTTGTCTTGTTTTTAGTTTCTCCTGGTTGTCCAATAAATCTTCATATCTTATTATTTTATTTATATCTAGTACATTTGGGTAGACTAGTGTTTCCATAGTCAATAGCCAAATTGGAATTTTATTATAATGTTTTCTTTTAATTTTTAAGCATGTTTGCCGTAAGGCATTTCTAATTTGATGCCTTTGGAAATAGCTATGTGTTTTATTTTTCCCATCCCAAATGAAAGCATGCCAGCTATTTCTTGATCGTGCCATTCTATTGTTAACATTATTTTATTCCTTAAATTTATCCAGTCCCTTATCCAGGTAAGAGCTGCTGCCTAGTAATAGAACTCCCAGTCTGGGAGTCCAAAACCTCCTTTCTCTCTACTGTCTTGTAATAATTTCAATTTGATCCAAGGTTTTTCCCCTAACCAAATAAATTGTGTTATTAATTTGTTTAGATCCGTACAAATTTTTTCCCTAGGTTTATTGGTGTTACATGGAATAAGAACAGGAGTTTTGGCAGGACAGTCATTTTAACTGCAACTATTTTCCTGTAAGTGAAAGTTGCAGTTTTTTTTCCAATTTTCCAAATCTTTTTTAAGTTGTTGCATTGTTTTTTCATAATTATCTTCTTTGATTGTTGAGCATTTCCCCGTTAGCCAGATTCCTAAATATTTCACCTTTTTTTGATATCTGCATACCCATATTGTCTTCTAAATCTCTTTCTTGTTTTTTAGTAAGGTTTTTTGATATGATCTTTGTTTTGCTCTTATTAATTTTAAGTCCTGCTACTTTGCCAAATTCCTCTATTTTTAAAATTAATTTGGGCCCTGTTTCTAATGGCTCTTCTAAAATGAATACTATATCATCTGCGAATGCTGGACTTTATATTCTTCTTTTTAAATTTTTAGTCCCTCTATTTCTTGTTCCCTTTTAATTTCTATTAGTAATACCTGTAATATTAAGATAAATAATAGGGGTGATAGTGGACATCCTTGCCTTACTCCCTTCAAAATATTACATTCCTCTGTGACATCTCCATTTATTAGTACTTTCGCCCTATGGGTCGAGTATATTATCTCAATCATCTTTACAATTTTTTCTCCAAAGTTCATAATTTTTAGTTGTGTAATGATAAATTGCCAATTCATATTGTCAAAGCCTTTTGGGCATCTAAAAAGATCAGTGCAACTTGTTTCCCTGGCTGTTCTTCGTAATATTCTAATGTATTCATAATTATTCTGATGTTATTTTTTGGTTGTTTCGGTAAAAAAACGTTTTGATCTGAGTGGAAAATTTCATTTAGTATTTTTTGTTTACTTTGTAGAAGAGTTTCATTTATTTTTCTATCATTGTTATGTATTCTTTATCCTTCAATATTCTTTGGTTATTTTTCCATCTCTTCCCCCCCCTGTCCTTTCCATACTACTTTTATTGGATTGCGGTCCGCCCAGATATTATTTCAATCTCCTCTGTATCTCTTTTCAATCCCTGTGTCATCCAGATTATGTCTATTCTTGACCATGACTTGTGTGGGTTGGAATGGAAGGTATATTGTTTGTTTTCTGTGTTTCTTTCTCACCATACATCTTGTAAACTCAATTCCTGTGTCATTTCAAAGAATGTGGTTGGTAATGTTCTTTTTTTCCCTGTTTCTTTTGTTGCTTTTGTAATATTTTTTGGTATCTGTTATTGCATTGAAGTCGCCTATTAAACATATATTCTCGTATTCTGTTTCAGTTATCTTTTTGTGTACTTTCCTGTAAAATTCTTTTTGTTTTTTATTTGGTGCATATATTGCCGTGAGAAGTATTCTTTTTTATTCTGTTTCTATTTCCATCATCAAGATTCTCTCCTCCTCGTCTGTATAAATTTGTTTGGATTTTAGCCAATCTTTAATGTAAAATGTGATTCCTTTCTTCTTTTGTTGAGTTAATGCTGTATGTAGTTTTCCTAATTTTAAGTTTTCTAATAGTTTACTGTATTGACTTTTACCCCTTGAAGGAACACAATGTCCATATTCAATTTTTGGAATTTTGTCAAGGTTTGTCTTCTTTTTTCAGGTGAATTTAATCCATTTATATTTATTGAGAAGATCTTAATTTCTTGTTCCATTGCACTATTTGTATACAGTCCTTAATTTTCTCGTAGTCCTTGTCTCTATTCTTGTTCTTGTGCCCTCTCATTCTATTTGTTCTCTTTCTTGTTTCCTTCTTTCTTCTTGTTCTACCTCCTTTTCTTCTATTAGCTGCTCTTCTTGACTTCTGATTTCTGCTTCTTCCCTACTCTCTTGTTCTTCCTCAGTTGTGATGTGGTGTTCGAAAAACATGTGTCCCTTATCTATTGTGTCTATTTTGAAGTTTTTTTCCTGCCACGTGATCATGATTCCCTCTGGAATGGGTCATCTGAACATTACGTTGTATGTTATTAATTGTGAGGTGAGGAACTGGTAATGCCTTCTCTGATCTCTAACTCTTCTTGGTATTTGTCTCAGATTTTGTATTTCTCTTCCTTTGTATGTTATCTGTTATTCTCTCACTTTCTTATATATTTCATTCCTTACAGATTTCTTTTGTAAATCGTACATGTATTTCTTTTGGGAGTCTGTGTCTCCTAGCATAATTTGTATGAATTCGGTACACTTCATCTATGTCCCATCATACATCTTGTTTGGTTTTTTTGTAATATGTCTGCCAGAATTTCTGCAATTATTTGTCCTAAATCCTCCTCCTTATCTTCTACTATGTTTTGGAATTGTAAAAAGAAAGTTGCCTTCTCCATCTCAAGGAAAACTATTTTTTCTTCTAAATCCCTATTCACTGTGATTAGCTTCTGTTCTATTGTTTCCATTTTTCTCTCCATTGTTCTACCTTTGTTTCTACTTTTGGGACTTTTTGTTCATTCTTAGTATTTTCATTTTGTATTTTCCCCATTTTGTGATTTATTCTTCTAATCTCACCATTCACTTCTTCCATTTCAGTTTTGATTACTTCATGGTTTTTTTTTAATTTCCTCATAATTTTTTGTATTGTCTCTTGTGTTATCATCATTGTTTCTTGAATCATAAGTAACATTGCTTGCATACTCTGTAGATTTGTTGTTGAGCTTGATTTTTCTATGCTTAGCATGTTCTCTATTGAGCACTGGTTTGTGGGTGATGATGTTGCAGATGCAAGATTATATGTCGCCTTCTTATTTATTTTACTAATGGTTGTTGTGCTTGTCATCTTTATCATGCGCACAATATTTTTCCAAAATAGGATATACTGATATAATTATTTATATATGTAAGTTGTTTATATTTTAACCTTTTAGTCTCCCCTTCCACTTCTTCTATTCGTCCCTCTTTCTAGCCCCAACAGTATCTGATTATTCCCTCTTAGGTATTTTATTTATTTATTTATGATTAACACAAATCAATCAATCTATGTATAACAAACTATACATGCAGCTATGTCAATTTATTTTTAAAATATGTATATGGAATGAAAATATATAAAATACTTAACTAGCTTAATCACGTATATATTGAATAGTATTAAATAATAACTTGTTTCCAACTTCACTTTCTAGTATTCCCTATTTTCAATCCAACAATCAATTATAATTCATGGTTCATATGCAATCAACAATTTTAACATATATCCACTATTCAATTCAATCTACTTTTATATCTAATTCTATATTCAATATTTGCAGCCCACTCTTTTTTTAAACTTATTTTCTATTTCAGGTATTTCCTATATTCAATCTAGCAATCAATTGTAATTCCTAATTCATATATGATCACATATAATTCATATATAATCCAATACAGTTCTTCAATATTTGCATCTATCCACAATTCAGTTTAGTCTAGGTTTCTACTTTCTTTTAGGTAAAGTCTTTTAAAGTTTTTTTTCTTACTTCCACAATCAAGCCTCCAAAAATTCCTTTCTTTTTCCCCTTGTAACTTTTCAGAAAATTGCATCAGTCACTTATCAGGTCTCTTTACTCAGTTTCTAATTTCTCAGTTCACTAGATGGCGCTATTGTCGTCTTCTCCATTTGATATTTCCAGTCTTTTTTTTTTTTTTTTTTTGCAAAAAAACCCAAGTTTTTATGCCATATGTCCGCTCCTGTGGCTCACCAGGTACCTTTTAATTATATTATTCTACCCACCTTCGTAGCTATCACTATTTCACCAGTGTCCAAATTCTGTGGATTTGTTGTTAAATAACCCTCTGTTGTTCCCTCCTCTTTTGTCTTTTTACTCCCAATCTTTTCAGCTGCCAAAGGAAATCCTTGTGTGCTCCTCTCTCCTTATTGCTGCTGAGTTTGGGCTGCGTTTCAGCCCGACTCCTTAGAGCCTCAAATTTCTAGCTCACACTCTTGTATATAAATCTTTTACCGTTTTTAGATGTTGTTTCCTTCTCTGATGTTGTGGTGTTGCTTTCTATTCTCTTCCTCATTTACGGTCCTCACAGCTCCGAATAGATCGTAGGCACCAATTTCTTTTTTGTTGGTTTCAAAGGGTTTCTCTCATCCATTTGAGAGATTGCCTATCTCCACAACATTCCCCCTAGCTTTCCCTCTCTCTTGTCACACTGTCCGGGTCCAATGTCGTCCTTTTCAGGATCTCCAACATGAAAACTAGAGCAAAGTGAACGGAGCTGCCATTCCTTCACTCGCTATGATGCCACCACCAAACGTCCTATAGGTTTGTTTTTTTAATAACTTACCTCACATTGATAACTTACAATTTTTTCCAAAATCTAGGATCCCTTTTTCCTGATGGAATAAAATTTGTTGAAGTTGTCCTTGTTTCAATGCTATAGACAACTGCTCTGTTGCTGCTGCAGTCACATGATCTTCATTTTGAATATTCCCTGATAGTTTTCCAGCCAATCTTGTAATCCCTTCCTCCCTCCTGTTCCCACACAGCAAGGAATTCACTCATTGTGTGGACCTTTAAAAAGCAACACTTTTAAGGTCCATGAAGAAAGGCCTGTATATTTTTATGTTTTGTGTTCTGGCACACAAACATGCACCTATATCTGATTTTTGTTCAGAAAGTCAGTGAACAAGGGTACTACATCCTTTTACATTTCTTCGCATTCACGTGTGAGATAGGTTGAGATGAAAGTCACCAAGTGAGGTGCCGTGATTTCAGATAGCTTAGGAATTGGGTTAGGGTTCTCTCTGGTATCAGTCAAATACATTAGCCACTGTACCTTAGTCTTTGCCCATCCTGTCTCCTTTTTCAACTGCTTCCTACTCTAAAGCTAAGTATAAACCAGTACATCTTCAGCCACCAGAGATTAGGTGAACCAGTCTTTCCCTAGCCCTCCAGTTGTCATGGGATCCTGTTTCTCTTCTCTGTATCTCCTACAGCTTCTTATACTTCAGTAAAGAAGACAGCAGGGATTCTAAACTTTTTCAGGTGAGAAAAACAATGTAAAACATTGTGCTAAATTTAAATTTAATTTAATTTAAATGTCCTCAGCACAATTATGCCACATGGAAAAAGAGAGGAACGTCATAGTCAAAACATGACACTGAATGTTGGGATATGGCAAGGAGGAAAAGGGAAGAAGAAAGTGAATGGATGGAGTCCTTCTGTAATTATTACATTGGACATTTAATGTCAGATCCCAAGCAAATCTGAAATTTATTCAAATTCATGGCTCCTCAAATAAGGAATGCTTTGGATGTCCTTTCTTGATGCTTGGGGGCTATGAGGACATGGATGGAGGACAACAGGTTTTGTTCTGGTAAGGTGGAGTGGTTCTGAGTAGGCAGCTCCTCTTTATTTGGAGTTTTACTCTCTTTGGTCTTGGAGAGAGTAGCATTGTCATGGAGAGACCCAGTGCATTATCTGAGGGTCTTCTTGGACTCCCAATTCCGGCTCAAGGAACTGATGGCAGCTGAGCTGCGGCTAGAAGAGCTTTTGCTCAGCTTCAGGTTGTAGGCTAGTTATACCCCTTCCTGTATTGAGAAGGTCTCCTTTCATTTACTCTAGGAACTGCTCATGCTGCTGCGTTCTGGATTAGTTGCAGCTTCCGGACACTCTTCAAGGGTAGCTCCATGTGGGATGCATTGCAGTAGTCTGTCTGAGAGATGACCAGGGCATGAGTGACTGAAAGAAAACAGAACCAAAATTATAGATATAAATCATATAAAATAGCAGCTGAGAATTCTCACAGCCTCCCGCAGGCTATATAACCATAAGAAAGGAGCACCCATCCATTAGGGAACCAGAATGGCAAAACCAAGTTTTCCATGCCCTGTGAAAGTCCAGCAGAATTGCCGTAAACCTGAACTTGAGGGTGATGGTGCTCCAGAGTAAATGGGCTACATATCTTAGAGGGTGGTGGTTTTTTTAACTATAGAGGATTTTAATTTTAATCAAATTAAGTTTAATATTTTACCCCTCGTCTTTAGAACTATATTTTCTTGTTAATGATAGTTTATTTAAATATTCTGTGTAATTTTTCTACCTGGTTATTTAACAGAAACTTGTTAGGAACTGTTTTCAGGGTCTTTCTGAGAAACATTGAGATCTTTAAAACTTTGTTTCAAGGAGAAATAAAAGCCACAATTCTAAAACTATTGTGACAACTTATGTTATGAATTATTACTTTCAGATCATTGTCAAAATTGTCATATTAATAACATGCTTTCTCTCCTTGAGTCCTTCTGGCCTGTTAGGCATTTTCTGAACATTGATCGTATATTCTTTTGGAGTGACAACAAACCTATATCCCAAATAACCCAAATGACAAATCAGTAGGGCAAATGTTGGACTGGAAGGTAGTTCATTGATGCATCTATGCCCATTTTCAAAAGCAGCATAATAAATGCTCACAGACATCATGGATGGGTTGCAAGAAGCATCTGAGGTGTTTCTTTTCACTTTGCCTAACCTTTGACCTTTCCT
>JAKRSK010010773.1:962500-1047566 GCA_029891615.1 Natrix natrix natrix | reverse complement strand
CTAGAGTATTTGGTTATTGTCTGTTGGGTGTTGCGCGGGGGTGGGGTGCTTATTTGTGTGGGTTGGAGGGGGGGTTCTTTTTTGGTGTTGTATATAAGTTGTGATGATGGAACCAAGGGTGGGGTGTGTGTGGTGGGTGGGATTGGGCGGGGGGGTTTTGTTGGGGAGGGGGTTGGGGTGATGTTGTTTGTTTGGGGGGGGGGTTGTATTTGTTGAGTTATTATGGGATGGGGGGGGGCGATTTTAGTGTGGGGGGGGGGGGGGGGCTCGGAAGGTGGTGGGGTTAAGGGGGGGGCGTTTATGGTGAGGGGGTTGGGGGTCGTTAGTTGGAGAGAGGGGGATTTGCTGTTGGTAGATGATATATAGCCTGAGCGGGGATTAGTATCTAGAGGAGTTGGGGGGGGGGGTGGGGCGGAATTTAGGGGACTATATTATGAGGGGCGGAACAGGCGAGTGCCGCCCGCCCGTGGGTTGCGGCGTATAAATAGAGTAATTAAATGGGGTATATATGCGGGGGTGGTTGATTTATAGGGTAGGTAGTATGTGGAGGGCGAGTTAAGGGTGGTAAGAATATAGGATACTAGGGGTGGTGTCCAGAAATTGCGGGGCGGGGTTCTATGTAAATAAGAATCTATTTATACATAACTATGGATGGTTGCGGTGTGCAACTTAACAGATGAAGTGTTAGAACAAACAGGACTTCTTCACTAACGACCGTACAAACCTATCATGAATCCTCTCGAGGGAAAGACTAATTTAGTAAGAACGAGGGGACAACCAGGAAATATAATAGGGGATATGGCACACTCATCCCTGTATATGATTTGACTATACAGACTTAATATAAACCTAATAGCTTCGCGCGGCTTTAGTAATGGGCTAGATTTGGCCCAATTATATGATGGGTTGTAAATAACTGGCTTGTCAACGGAGCCTGGCCTCGGGTCGTGAGATTGGACCATGTCCATTAATTTCTCTACCACTACTGTCACGTTACTAGTTCTTCCTACGAGTTAACGAACGAAACAATATTCCCGACCATCACATGATTGAACTGCCCGACAGTTTCCAGCTACCTCGTCGTAAGTTGGGGCGCTAACTCTATAACGTTTACTAACTCAGTCTGTATATTTTATTTTTAAGTAATACACCCCTCTCTACGTTTTTTTATTCATGAGGCTGAAGGCTAGCAAGGCGATTTTCGACCAGACGAAACAGGAGCCCTTATGACCTTACACATTGATCTAGGCGGTCGGGGCTACCTATCAGAGGTTCCGCGCGTTAACGGGAGGGCCGTGCGGGGTAGGTGGCCCTCGCTGGTATACTTTAACACGTATGCGGACAGGCCTGCACCACTCCCACGGCAATCCCTTGTTGGCAGGGGGGGGGGGGGCATGATCTTGGGTGGGCCGGTGGGTGCAACGTCAGGGTACATCTGTGGTGGGTGGGGGTGGTTGGCGCTGTGGGGGGGGCAGGTTTGGGTCTTCCGTTTTGCTGCGGTCGTGGTTGTATAGGCGCCTTCCTGGCTGTGACATCGGTGATTACCCTGGTTATTGATGGGTTAGGGGGTGTAGGCCGTGTCGGGGACCCCCCCCCACCCCGCCCCCCCCCCCCCCCCTGGACTCCCCCCCCCAACCAGACCACGCACCTGAGGGGTTTTTAGGGGGGCGGGGGCGAAGATTGATCGTTTATGGGGGGGGGGGGAGGGGCGGGGGGGTGTGGGGGGGGGGGGTTATAAAGAGAGTGCGTGGAGGGTGCGTGTGGAAGGAAAATGTGTGGGGGTTGTGGTGTTTGGGGTGGGGGTGGGAGGGGTGGTGGTGGGGGGGAGGGGGTGGGGGGGGTTGGTGTGCTGTTATGGTCTTGGTTCCTTATGTTGGTGTTTGGGGGGGGGGGGGGGTGGGTGCTGTTTTGTTGAAAGTAGGTTGAGAATCTGAGGGGGGGGGAGGGGGGTGAGGGGGTGAACATAGTTAAATATGACAGGGCGCGGGCAACACCGCAAAGGTCTGGGTTAGCGAAAAGGGAACCAGGTAGTAAGTAGGGTCGCGAAGCACCAACGAGCCGACCCACCCCCCACAAAACTCAAACAAACCTACCAAACCCACACCAGGATCAACCGCCCCCACAATGCTATCCTACACTCATCAAAAAAAAATAACGGAAAAAACACACAAAATACCATAACAATAATACGAGAGAACTCTAACGCAATACGAAAAACACCCACCAGGTTGGCACCAACACGTGTAAGATGAGCACTAACTAGAGAAACAAACCCACCGACAACTGAATTTAGCATTCACTAAATTATATATGTTGTAAATTAAAACCACTCTAAATACAACGTATTAAAACCTAACATAGACAAAAAGGAAAAACAAAAAGACGAAATAACATATTACGCCAAAGGTCTACAGTGCAATATTTTCGCTAACAACGGAAATTGGTGAGCCAGGACGCACAAATAAAAACCTACAAAACTACCCATGCCTAAATAAGATAAAGCCATAGTCGCCAATGGACCACCCACTCATCAAATGTCTAACCATTAAAGGACAAACACCCTACCACAAACCCCCAACACTAAGACAACAGCCGCGTTAACAATCCAAAGACAAGTCAATTAAATCTGCAGATACATCACAAGTTTTGTACGCACGTTTTTTACAGGTGAAGTTTTAGAAGAATAGATTCTTAAGTTATGTTTATTTCAAACATATTACCAAATTTGCTCTAGTGAGGTCAGTCTTACGTAGTTTACAAATATAATCAAAGTGTAAACGTCTATATTGGACCCCCACTGCCGGATAAATAGGATCTCAAACAGACAATTAGAGATATGCGTATAACATCCACAGACTGTGATGAAAAGGAAGATAAATTCTTAAGCTGACATATCCACAAACCTACAGATGCTTTTTAATTTACCCCTATAACAAACCATAACATGAACATATGTGAATCATAATCATTAACACGCCTACCCCACGATCCCCCCTAAACTCCACGCCTCTCCACACTACCGACCCTCGCCATCGCGGGTTGGAGTTATAATTTGTGGACATCTTTACTTATAATAGAATATCCCAACACTGTTAATTATAGAATACATTGTCAATAACTTCCCAGTATCAGGCCCTTCCGAGCAGGTTTTAGCAGTAGATTTGGGTTTATGGGGAATACCTAGACCAACTTGGAGGCCGTATCGAGCAAACATCCCCAAGAGACCTATTCACAAGAAACATGTTTTGGGGTATCAACCGCCAGAAAAACTCGGGACAGTTTAATATTTGGAGTGTGCCTAGAGCGTAAGCAGGATCTTACCATAAGAAAGACAAACAAGCAACAAACAATGACCACAAATGGTGGAATGACACATAACGGCGGGCCCATGGCGACCATTAACCACACAACGGCACCATCTACACTTGCATCCGTCCTTTTCCTACTCACCCACAGTATTATGTTAAGCTAGTTAAGCCGCCATCTCGGCGGCCTCCAGGACAGTATAAGGAGTGTTACGATAACCCAAGCTAACCCCCCTGGCAACAACCCAACAACCCGAACGCAACATAAGGGGAATTGATACTACACCGACACAAACGCAGACAGAACAAACCGAAGACCCATACACTTAATAACTTACAACCGAACCATATCCCATAATAGCAAGCTACTATCACATACTTCCCTCAATCCTCCTTAATCCCCTTTACATCATGGTGGTGGCAGTTACCTGCCTACACCCCGGCTACATCTTTTCACATAGCAACTTTGCTTTCTCCCGTGTACTCCCCGCCGGCACCTTCCTTACTTTCATCGTGATTGCCTATGTCATATTGGTTGAGGTTAGGTTTGCGCGTTCCCATATGAATTAAGATTTTTATGTGAGACTGCGCCGGCCGAGCACACGTTATATTTATAGTCCCCACACACAATAACAAAACGAGAGGCAATAGGTCAGCAGCTCGCAAACGTACAGGCAAATACAGGAGGAGGGCATGTACGTCGCAGCGGAAATGAGGAAACATGACCAAAGGCGCTGTGCAGACAGAGCGACTTCCAATTCCAAAACCAGTAAGACATAACGATGATGGGGAAATAGTATTTAAGCAGATAGTCTGTTAGGAGCTCCGTTTCACTATCAAAGCAGGGGAAAGATGTAATACAAATCAGGTATAGGAAGGATACTATGAGCACTGACGGGGAAAATTTGCATATGGACATTTGGAAAGACAAATTTGATTGGGGGGGTATGTAATTAAAATTTTTGGAGGTTTATCTAGAGCGGGGTCTGTATAAACCCCGTGCAGAACCTCGTTTATCTAAACCGGCCCGATAACCCAACAGGACCGTTTCCACCGATGCAGACCTATTATCTGGGTCTTCCCTCACTACAGGACCCGTCTTACGCCACACCTTCTATTCCAGGACCTGGAGTCCGAAATATGCACAACCGGAGCAACGAACATACCAGGAAAGTGTGTTAGGTGAGCCTAGGTAGGAACGCTCATATAAACTCCTCTGTGGAGACCACGGCCGTGTATATTCGGGTGCTTTCCTCAGCGAAATAAGATTGGTAGGGGAAAGTGATGGAAGTGGCCTGTTTTATAGTCTCGCGGGGAGCCTTCCCCTTGACGTCTTACTCCCGTCATTTCTCTGTCTCTCCGTGTTTTATTCCTGTATTCGTGGTGGGGGGTTCCGTTTACTTTGTTCCGGGTGTGGCTGTTGGGGGGGGCCTATGAGTTATAGATAAAGCAGGGGGGGGGGGGGGGGGGGGGGGGGGGGGGGGGGGGGGGGGGGGGGGAGTCATATGTCGGCTGGAAGTAAGGACTCAAAGTGGGAAGCCGCTGAAAAACAAAAAAATGATGAAAGGGACTAAACTTGCCCCAAATGTACACAAACTCCAACAACGTACGTATATAGTTGAACCAGCATACCAGAATCAAATGGAGCCGCTCATGGAACTATTCACCTGAGTTTGTACCAGTAGCTTATTAAGTACCACTCATTTGGTATTTCCCGAACACCTATCCTCAATTATTTAGATCAGCAAACGCCAAAAATCCTAGTACGCGGTCGCCCGGACTGGTTTGTGTACGATCCAGGAATGTTCTGTCGGCTTTGGCGGTTTTAGCTCCGGCGCTTCTTCGCATTTTGTCGTGGGCGCTTCCCTGTTTCATCGTGCCCTATTGCATCCGACATGTTTCGTGGCCCCCCGAGTGCGTGCCTTTCCTTCCTTCCCAGTCTTTGTTGTTCGATTTTTTCCATCTATTTGTCCCCCGCTTGCGCCTTTGCTGGCTCTGGCGTCATTCTTTTTGGTTACAAATGGTATGGGGGGGGGGGGGGGGGGGGGGTGGGGGGTGTGGGGGGGGTGGGGTGGGGGGGGGGTGGGGGGGGGGGGTGGTGTTGGTGGTGGGGGTGTGGGGGATGGGGGGGGTGTTGGGTGGGGGGTGTGGGGGTGGGTGGTGTGGGGGTGGTGGTGTGGGTGTGGTGGTGTGTGGTGGGGTGGTTGGTGGGGGGGGGGGGTGACAGGCTGTTGGTGTGGGGCGGGGGGGTTTTGTATAGTTAGTTTTGGGGGGATTTACCACGATTTGGTGGGGTTTATTTGGGGTATCCAACCAACAAGGTAGGGCACAGATACAGGCAGGGAGTGGGGGAACAAACAATCTGGGGAGGAGGGGCCAGAAAACCACGCGAACACATACACAACCCGCTGGATTTCAATACTGAATCCCCACCACTCATGGTCGCCACATTAAGCCCTTAATAGGCCAGTGCATAAAACCGACCAACGTGGACGCACCCGATAGGGGCCAACAGGGCGTGCTTAATTGGTATCACCGGGTCCCTGCATGGCAACACGATTTGCCGCGGATCGTGTTCTATCGCGGAATCTGTGTGCCGACTGGCTCCGAGCCATAGACGCCAGTCAGGCCAGTCGCCCCATCAATTGGGCACATCAGAAAGATGGTTGGAGGGCTCCCACCTGCGTCGATATTAAGTAAGGCCGGGGGATGATGTGACGAAGACCCACCAGACGACCAAAACTCCCTTCTCTCAGCGACACGGGCGCCCCAACGAAACTTACAGATCAGAGCTGGCTGGCTAGTTGGCGGGCGTTGGGTTGTGATCCGCATAGACGTTGGGAGATTGGAACTGACCCGAAGACTCCAGTAGGACCAGACCACCGGTCCAAGCTCACGGTGGCATAGGCCAAGGGGGTTTCCCCGCGCCTCGGGCGTGTATCTAGCCGCCGCTGGGAAGAAAACGATTCGGCGAGACTTGTGGAATACATGTAACCAGCCATTTAAAGAGAGGTAACACCTAAAAAAACTCGGCGGACAACCCGACTTCAACCTGGGGTGGATTCTCATGCCTCCCCTCGGGTCCAGCATGCCCACCTTGTTACCCTTACACATACACCCCTCCTGCACCAGGGGCAGTCCTTCAGCCGCGCCGCCCCAGGGCCCCCCCCTCCGCGGCCACGGCCAGCCAGTGCACACCCGACTGGCAACGGGGTGGGTCCCCTGCCCCCTCGTCCGAGCACTGAAACAGCCACTCCCACCGACCCTCGTGACCATACCCACGTAGCCACAACTACACCGAAAAAAAGACGTGACAACACCCAGCCCCTAACTCAGCGTAGCCAGCTCCCCCACGAACGCCGCCCTCCAAACAAAGACGAATACCCCGGGCGGCCGTCCCCACGTACCCCTTTAACCGCACCGGGGCGGCCCCACAACTCCCAAACAAACACAATCTGGACCCACAATACCCACTGCCCATCCAAGGAACCTCTCCAAAGGGTAAAACGTCCCGATAGCCCCAAACAACAACAGGATAAACCGTAAACACAAGCGCAGGATACCAGCAATCCCAATCAGACGCCACATGCAGAAGAGATGGAACTAATAGGTAGGGGGGACAGGAAAACACAACCTTACTGGGCCCTCCACCTTTGGGGGATGAGGGGTAAGATCTGGATGGGGAGTTACTGAAGAGTCCGGGCGCCAATTAAATTAACATAAACACGCCAACAATGCTAACCTAACACTCAAAAACACAATGAACTAACCTCAAGAACCACACCACAACACCCGCAACACGCCCCACTACAACAAAAAAAACGCACACGAACAAAAACCCCCCAAAACTCGCCAAAACCCCACTCGACCCAACGACCACCCAGGGGGGGCCGCCCGGAACACCCCCCCGCCGACGGAGCTCCCCCCCCCCTCTCCCCCACACCGCTCCGTGCACCCCCTCACCCCCGGCGCCCCACCGCCTGCCGAATCCAATACAAAACACCAACACGAAAAACACAAAAAAAACCAAAACACCCAAACAACACCTCACCAACCGCAAACAAACAGAGACAAACCAAAAAACACAAAAAACCAACAGAACAGAAGACCAACCCCCACCACACAACCGAACATACAAACCAAAAAAGAAACCACACAAACACCCCGATCCAACCCCAAAAACACAATCCGGAACCACAAACAAACACCTCAGTATTGTTACTGGGGTCTGCATCAACAATCAGCATATTGCCCAATTCCAGCATAATAACCTATACCTTGAGGTTACCAGGGTAAATGCACTCCCCAGTGAAAGTCCGCACAGCGCTCAAAGCAAACCGACCATGGATTCAACCACACCCAAAATAGAGACCACATAACCCCCCACAACCAAACGCAAACGTCATAACACCTGACCGGACAACACAACAAAACAAAGACCAATGCATGGAATGACAAACCAGACGCGCTGTCATAATTAACACAAATACAACCTGGCCACCACGCAAATACACAAGCAACAAAACAAGGGGCAGTGTGCCTTCCAGCGCGGGGCCCCGTGGCCACCCCATCCCGGCCGCGCCCGCACCTCGGCGTGCCCGCTCCCTCCCCGCTCCGCCGACCCAACCGACCCGCGTAACCCCACAGCCCGCCTCCGCTTGGGCCGAAACCCCTCACCCCCCTCCCTCCCCACCCCACCCTCACCCTCACACCCAGCCCACACGGGTCCCACTAGCAAATACCCTAAAACAAGAACACAACATACACTGGGGGGACACCAAGGAACAAAGCCCAACACCCGTAACGACCCCACTCCAAAGGCGCAAAAGCCCACAAACACACAACCACAACATCCAACCCAGCAAACTCTCCACCACTTCAACCCAACGCACACACAAAAACCGAAACCGCGCTCAAACACCCCACACGAGCGGCAGACACAAAGTACACAAAAATAGAAGGGAACCGGGATATACCCAGACGGGGGGGGTGGGGGTTGGTTGGGGGGGGATAAGGAGAAGGGTAGTAGGATCACAGTGGGGGTGGGACCATGTTTGGCGCCCGGTGGTTCCATCCGAGTGATGTTTGGGTGTCGGGTGGCGTTTTCCCGTGTTTCTGTGCGGCTGGCCATGTGATAGGTGGATGGGGGTTTGGATCCTTTTTCTTCGTGCAGCGTCCGTTTTGTGTGGGGGAGCTGTTCCGCCTCCGTGGTAGTATATAAATATTATGATCTCCAACCAAAAAAAAAAAGCACAACAACCACACAAAAACAACCAACAACCTCAACACAAACAAACAACACAAAACAAACAAAACCAAACAAAACAAAAACAAAAAACAAACACAAAACACAAAACAAAAAAACACAACAACAAAAACAAAAACAAAAAACAACAAAAAACAAAAACACAAACAAACAAAAACAAAAAAACAAACAAACAAAAACACAACAAAAACAAACCAAAAACAAAACAAAACAACAAACAAACAACAACCAAAAACAACAAACAAAACAAAAACAACAAAAACACAAAAACAAACAAAACACAACAAACAAAACAACAACAAAACACAAACAAAACAAAACAAAACAAAACACCAAACACAACAACACAAACAAACAAACAAACAAAACACAAAAACAAAAACAAAACACACAACCAACAACACAAAACAAAAAACAACACAAAACAAAACAAACAAACAAAAACACAAAAACAACACAACAACAAAACAAACCACACAAAACAAAAACAAAAAAACAAACAACACAAACAAAAAACAACAAAAACAAACAAAAAAAAACACAAAACAACACAAAACACACAACACACAAAAAACAAAAACACAACAAAACAAAAACAACAAAAACAAAACACAAAAACAAAAAACACAACAACAAACAACAACCAAAACACAACAAACAAAAACACAAAAAACAAAACAAACAAACAAAAACAACACAAAACAAACACAAAACAACACAAAACAAACAACAAAACAAAAAACAAAACAAAAAACACACAACCAACAACACAAAAAAACAAACAAAAACACAACAACACAAAACAAAACAACAAAAAACAACAACCACAACAAAAAAACAAAAAAAAAACACCACACAACACAACACCACACACCAACATCAACGCCCCCCAACCACACCCCCACAACAACCCCAAAACCACCAAAAACAGACACCCCAACAACCACACACACCACACACAAACAGACAACAAGGCCACAACAACAACAACAGAACGAAGTACAACAACCCACGCCACACACTCGGACACCACACACACACCACACCCACACCAAACACCACAGAACCACAGCACAACCCCCACACCACATACACACCCAACACACACCACCACAGACACCCACCACACCCACCAAAATAACCTCCCCACCCCAAACCCCACACGCCCAAAAACCACACCAACAACCTATCATCCCAACAACCTCACACCACAACAACACATACCACACAAACCAACAAAACAACCACACAACCAAAAACACAACAAGAACCAACACACCACCACACAAACACTCAGCACCACACCCACAACACCCACCCACCCCACTAACAACCACAACCAGAAAACCCGAACAACACCACACCACACAAACAAAAACCCACCACACATCCAACAACCACCAACCCACCCAACAAAAAACCACACATCCACCCACACACCACCAATAACCCACACCAAACAAAACCCAACAATCAACACCTCGTCTTATTAACCACTAAACAAACAAGACCCCATACCCTACAAAATTCCACTATTCAAATCCATTCTTACACACCACTAAAAATGCCACTAAATACAAACATCATACCACTCTCTTTTTCCTCTATTTATGCCTTTCACTCCTTTTCCTCTTTATTCTTTTCTTCCACTCTCCTCTTTTCCTCTATTCACTTTTCTTCCTCTCCTCTCTTTTTCTCTGTCCTTTTCTTTCACTCCTCTTTTCCTCTATTCATTCTTTTCTTTCTCTTTTTTCCTCTATTTATTCTTACACTCCTCTCTTTTTCCTCTATTTGTTCTTTTCTTCCACACTCCGCTTTTTCCTCTATTTCTTTCTTCCACTTCTCTTCTTCCTCTATTCCTTTCTTCCACTCCTCTTTTTCTATTTATTCCTTTCTTCCACTCCTCTTTCTTCCTTTATTCATTCTTCCACTCCTCTTTTTCCTCTATTCATTCTTTCCTTCTACCCCTCTCCCTTTTTCCCCTCTATTTATTCTTTCCTTCTTACCCCATTCCTCTTTTTCCTCCATAATCGATGGACCTGTTGCTGATGCAACTGGTTTAAATTCAGTTGCAGTGATCTCAGTTCCTGTTGTGTCTCGGAGGGAAAACTTTGTAAAAAGACTTTGGGTCGAAGGATTTTAAAATAGGGCTGTGAAATAGAAGACGTTGAACCTGTGGATTAGCTTACTCAAAAAAATAGCATGAATTCAAGGTTTAAATTAAAAATGAACTCTGCGGTCTCCTTTTGCGAATTTGCCATGTTTTGTGCGTGCTTACTTGGAAAGAAGGCTGTTTAAAAACTGGAGGGTTCATGATGATAAACTGAGAAAGAAATTTGGGTGGGGGGTAATGGGAAGGGGTGCATTTTGGGTGACAAACAAGACCACACTTGGTCTGTTGCATCCAGTTTTAGTCGCCACATATATAAAAAAAGATGCGGAGAATCTAGAAAGAGTGCAGAGAAGAGCAACAAAGATGCTTAGGGGACTGGAGGCTAAAACATAGGAAGAACGGTGGCAGGAACTGGGGATGTCTAGTCTAGTGAAGGACGCAGGGGCTCAGGGGCTAAGACGCTGAGCTTCTGGATCAGAAAGGTTGGCAGTTTGAATCCCTAGGGTCACATAACCAAGTGAGCTCCCATTACTTGTCCCAGCTTCTGCCAACCTAACAGTTCGAAAGCACGTAAAAATTCGAGTAGAAAAATAGGAACCACTTTTAGTGGGACGGGAACAGCGTTCCGTGCGCCTTCGCAGGCGTTGAGTCATGCCGGGCACATGACCACGGAGACGTCTTCGGACAGCGCTGGCTCTTCGGCTTTGAAAGGGAGATGAGCACCGCCCCCTAGAGTTGGGAACGAGTAGCACATATGTGCAAGGGGAACCTTTAACTTTAGTCTAGGATGATATTTGAGGGGCTCCCCCAAAGAAGAGGGGGTCCACCTATTCTACGAAGGACCTGAAGGCCGAACAAGAAGCAACGGGTGGAAACTAATCAAGGAGAGCACCAACCTAGAACTAAGGAGAAAATTCCTGATCGTGAGAACAATTAGCCGGTGGAACAACTTGCCACCAGAAATTGTGGGTGTTGCAAAGCTGGAGGTTTTTAAGAAGAGATTGGATAACCATTTGTCTGAAATGGTATAGGGTTCCCTGCCTGAGCAGGGGGTTGGACTGGAAGACCTCCAAGGTCCCTTCCAAGTCTGTGATTCTGTTATTGGGGAGGGGAGGGGGGGATGCAGAGAAAGGACAGGAGGAGGAAGAGGGAGAGAAAAAACAAAATTAATTGGAGAGGTCTGAAGGCAAAGAACAGAAAGTTGTAATTTAGACGGGAGCAGAGAGGAAACTAGAATGGTGAAGAGGCAAATTTTCCTGGGCTCCATGATCACCGCAGATGGGGGACGGCAGCCAAGAAATTAAAAGAGGCTTGTCCCTGGGGAGGAAAGCAATGGCAAATCTAGACAGCATACTTAAAAAGCAGAGACCTCACCTTGCCAACAAAAGTGCATATAATCAAGGCGATGGTTTACCCAGTTGCAATGGATGGCTGTGAAGGTTGGACCTTAAGGAAGGCTGAGTGCCAAAGAATGGAGGCCTTTGAACTCTGGTGCTGGAGAAGACTCCTGCGAGTCCCTTAGACTGCAAGGCCATCCAACCGATCAATCCCAGAGGAGATCAACCCTGACTGCTCTTTAGAAGGCCAGATCCTGAAGAGGGAACTCAAAGACTTTGGCCACGTAAAGAGAAAGAAGGACTCACTGGAGAAGAGCCTCATGCTGGGAACAATGGAGGGCAGAAGAAGAAGGGGACGGCAGAGAAGGAGGTGGCTGGATGGAGTCACCGAAGCAGTCGGCGTGAGCTTCAGTGGACTCCAGAGGATGGTAGAGGACAGGAAGGCCTGGAGATACAATACAATACAATACAATTCAATACAATACAATACAATACAATAGTAGAGTTGGAAGGGACCTTGGAGGCCTTCTAGTCCAACCCCCTGCCTAGGCAGGAAACCCTATATCGTTTCAGACAAATGGCTATCCAACATCTTCTTAAAGACTTCCAGTGTTGGGGCATTCACAACTTCTGGAGGCAACTTCTGTTCCACTGATTAATTGTTCTAACTGTCAGGAAATTTCTCCTCAGTTGCTTCTCTCCTTGATTAATTTCCACCCATTGCTTCTTGTTCTACCCTCAGGTGCCTTGGAGAATAGCTTGACTCCCTCTTCTTTGTGGCAACCCCTGAGATATTGGAAGACTGCTATCATGTCTCCCCTAGTCCTTCTTTCTCTTAAGCTAAACATCCCCAGTTCCTGCAACCGTTCTTCAAATGTTTTAGTCTCCAGATGGTAGAGGACAGGAAGGCCTGGAGGAACGTCGTCCATGGGATCACGATGGGTCAGGCATACTTTCGCAACTAACAACAACAAAAGCCGCGGTGATGAATTTAGGCCAATCACTAGAAGACTAACGAGTTCTCGCCTTGGCTAGGAAAGACAAGTTGGCTGACCTTTAGGGCCAGCCACTTTCTTTCGTCCCTAAGAAAAAGGCAACGGCAAGACCATGCCTGAAAAACTTTGCAGGGACCTGTCAAGGCAGCCTCCAAGAAACGATCGAACAAAGAAAACGAAACCTCTTTTATCACTGCAGGCAGAAATTGTAAACGACCTAAAATCTATGCACCAAGGGGGGACATCGGAGGTGGGAATAAGATGGAATAATTCTGAGACTCAGAAATTGATTTTTTTTTCCTCCCCTGCTTGTATTTTCTTGTCGGTTTCAGGATATTGTGGAAGCTGATTTACCCACAGCCTTAAACCTGTTCAAATCTCTCCAAGAACAGGTGAGATCAAGATTTTTACTTTTCCTGTTCCTTAAAAATGCTCAGGCCCTTTCCAGCTTTTGCAACTGGCTGTGTTTCTTCTCTCCTTTTCAAAAAAAAATAATAAGTGTGATTTTGCTTCTTCCTTCCTTGGTGGGGGTTGCAAATGAGTCTTGGTGCTTTCTGAGCTTCCTTGTGGTGTGTTTTTTCTTTTTTTTGGCAGACATTTCATTACCCAACTAGGTAACATCATCCGTGCTGTTTGCTGTCCATTTATATTAAAACAGCACTCCTTACTAGCATTGATGGTGTTACCTAATTGGGTAATGCAACATCTACCAAAAAATGAGTGAGCTGGGAGCAGACTCAGACAGCGAGGAGGTTGGGGAGGAACATGGGCCAGTCCTGGAGTCTGGGGAAGGCTCGGACGAGGGCTCTGTGTTAGAGGCAGAGATGGGGTCAAGGCCATCCGACAGTTATCAGCTGCCTTCAGAGTCAGACATCAGTGAGGCAGAAGAACAGCTGGAGCCTGTTCCCAGTGTGCGCATACGCAGAGCTGCCAGGAGAAGGGAACAGCTAAGGAACAAGGGTCAACTTGGGAGTAAGGCCACAGGTGGACGGTGGACGCCCCCCCCCCCCCATAGGGAATAAAGAGGAGAACCGGGGAGGGGAGTTTGCAGGAGATAGTTAGTTAAGGTGAAGATCTGTTCTTGACTTCTTGCCAAGGAATTGCTGCTACAGCTTGGTGTTTAAAAGATATCGGCCCGGCAGCTCTCCAAGCCTGATGAAGGTCTGCAGTTGTGAAATCTGTTGAAAGACTGTTTGCTGGAGAGGAATTCCCTTTTAACCTAAATAAAAGAGGTTTTATCGAGGCGTCTACTTCACAATCTTGGGAAGCCTAGGTCAGAGCACAAGCTGAGAGGCCACCAAGAATTCTTTTTTTTTTAAAGTTTTTTTATTGGTTTTTGCAGAATTTTAAGGGAAAAGGTAATAGGTATGGGGAAAAAATTTTTTGACAGCTACGTCGTGCAGAAAATGGTATTTCCCCCCAAGTCTCATAACTTTTACAAAGTAATAAGCAAAATATTATTGCTTAAATAAATCTTGACAGCTTATTTTTACATTGTATCTTTCAGTAGTTTCAATCATTTACTTTATATCTAACAAAAAATCCATTGTATCGACAATTGCAATATTTTTCCAACTTACTTTTGTGATCTGAGTCCTCTCGTTGTTGCCTCCTCCCCCCCACCTGCCTGCAAAGCCTCGGCCCCTCCCTCCTTCATATCTTGTGTACTGTCCTCTATTTTGTCTAGGGGTGCTTTGTTTTTTTTCCATGAAGGCCTCCGCCTCCATAATTGTATTAATTCTAACTCTGCTGCCCTCCCAGAAAATCAACATACCTTCTGGCAATAGCCACCTGAACCAAAATCCCTTAACAAATAGTTTTTTTTGCTAAAGAGGAATATTTTTTCCTCTTGTCTCTTACTTTCTTCGGGATCTGTTTCAGGATGGCTATCTCTTTGTCCTGGTATTTTAATGTTTCCCCCCTTTGTACCCCCAGAATCTCATCTCTTGTAGTCTTTCTATGAAATTTGATGTGAACCTCTCTTGGAACATTGTGTGTTCTAGCATAAGCTGAATTAACTCTATAAACCAAATCAATATCCCACCCTAACTGTTGTTTGTCAGAACTCTTCATTTCTACCCTGGGCTACAAATCTTCTCCTTTATTGATAACAGGTGGTTGCAGTTACTCATCACGTACAACGTTTAACGCGGAAGATACGAGCAGGTGATTACCCCACCGAAAAGGTAAAACAACAACAACAACACTGTTGAACGAACGGAGACGGGCGTGGGCCAATGCAGGCAGTCCTCGCCTTGCGACCACAATTGAGCCCATTTCTGTTGCTAAGCGAGACAGTTGTTCCGTGAGCTTTGCCCCATTTTGCAACTTTTCTTGCCACCGGCGGGTAAGCGGATCGCTGCCGTCGTTAAGGGAGTCCCCCTGTCGTTAAGCGAATCTGGCTTCCCCATGGGTTTTGCTTGTCAGAAGGCCGCAAAAGGGGAATTGCGTGACAACACCACCCACCCCGGACGCTGCAACCGTCATATTTACGAGTCAGTTGCCGACTTCTGACTTCCTCTCTGGAAACAAATACTGTGGGGAGGGGGTAAGACACCCCAACACCCCTCGGGGTGTGTGTTCTGTTAAGATACAGCCTGTTGTGCCTTCAAATGGCTTCTACTGTGCTGCCTTCAAATGGCTTTTACTGTACAGCGCTGTGGAGTTGCCATGGTAACGACTTCGCAGTAACCCACAACGGCTGCCTCTGGTAAGGGGGAAAAAATCCAACATTAGAAATTGCGGCGATGTTAATGGAAGGAGGATTGAGATAAATAAATACCTGGGCAGCACCGAGTTATCAGCTAGTAAGTGCTAAAAACAGTCGTAAAGTCACTTTTTTCAGTGCCGCCGTAACTTTGGGCAGTCACTAAACGAACTGTTGTAAGTCAAGGACTATCTATTCCGTTTCTTTATCTGCAAGACCTCTGCAGCCAATCTACTCTGACTATGTCCGTGCCAGATAACGTTTCTTCTACGGTGGCAACCTCATACTTTAGTTCCGTTCCCCAAGTCTCCAATCAAGCCCGTCAATCTTCCCTACAGCTCACCGGCCTCCTTTTCTCCTCCCACCAGGGCCTCAGTTTCCTGGACGTGAAGGACCATCTCCTCCTCCTCTACATTCAAGACCTCTCCCACTTGATGTTGGAGAAGACCTCCGGACATTCTGTGGCCAACCACCCTGCTTTATTGCGGTTGGTGGAAACCCGGACGGTACGAGCCATCCTGGACTTCTTCAGGGAGATCTATCTGGTCCATTGGCTTTTTACAATGGGGGGACTTCAACTCCCAGAATTCCCCAGCCAATATGGCTGTTAGGAACCTTAGTAACTTCAAGATGGGTGGACTTCAACTCCCAGAATTCCACAGCCAGCGTGGGAGTTAGCAACTTTAGTAGCTTTAATATGGGTGGACTTCAACTCCCAGAATTCCCCAGCCAATATGGCTCTTAGAAACCTTAGTAAATTGAAAATGGGTGGACTTCAACTCCCAGAATTCCTCAGCCAGTCAAGCTGTTAGCAGCCATAGTAACCAAGATGGGTGGACTTCAACTCCCAGAATTCCCCAGCCGATATGGCTGTTAGGAACCGTAGTAACTTAAAGATGGGTGGACTTCAACTCCCAGAATTCCACAGCCAGCGTGGGAGTTAGCAACCTTAGTAGCTTTAATATGGGTGGACTTCAACTTCCAGAATTCCCCAGCCAATATGGCTGATAGGAACCTTAGTAACTTTAAGAGGGGTGGACTTCAAGTCCCAGAATTCCCCAGTCAATATGGCTCTTAGGAACCTTAGTAAATTGAAAATGGGTGGACTTCAACTCCCAGAATTCCCCAGCCAATATGGCTGATAGGAACCTTAGTAGCTTTAAGAGGGGTGGACTTCAAGTCCCAGAATTCCCCAGTCAATATGGCTCTTAGGAACCTTAGTAAATTGAAAATGGGTGGACTTCAACTCCCAGAATTCCCCAGCTAATATGGCTCTTAGGAACCTTAGTAAATTGAAAATGGGTGGACTTCAACTCCCAGAATTCCACAGCCGACTGGCGGCTGTGGAATTCTGGGAGTTGGAGTCCACCCATCTTAAAAGCTGCCAGATTTGAGAAACAACGGTGTATTTGAATCAAATAAATTGGGAGGGCATCGAAAAATGTCCTTTTCTTGATAAGCGCTCGTACCTCTGACGCAGCCTCGCAGGACCCGGTGACATTTATGACCGAATGAAAGAAAGCCGGTTTCTTTTTCAATAATTTGGTGTTTTTTTCTGGGCCGGGGGGCACACAGGTGTTGGAGAAGATGCGTCCGATTGAGCAGAAACTGAAATACCAGGTGGACAAACTGGTGAAGGCAGTTTTTACTGGGGGGCTGGGTAAGTCATGAGGGATTTGGAGGGGTGGGGTGGAAAAATGGAGCGGTATTAAACCGGTTTTCTGTGATTTCTTCTCCTTTCAGCTGATGATGATCCCTTGAAGTACAAACCGAATCCGGATAACTTGGTCAGCAAGGTAGGAAACGAGAAAAGGAGTTGAATACAGGGAGTCCTCAACTTACGACGGTTCATTTAGCGACCACTCGGCATTACAAGGGCGCTGAAAAATGTGGCCATTCATCCGCCCTTAACGATCGTTGCGGCATCCTGATCAACATTGAGACCCTGGGCAACTGATTCGTATTTATGACGGTCGCAGTATCCCGGGGTCGCGTGATCGTATTTGGCGACATTCGGACAGGCAGAGTCAAGGGGGGGACTCACGCAACGACTGTGTTACTAACGTAACAAGTGCAGCGATTCGCTTCACGCCTGTGGCGAGAAAGGTCGTAACATCAGGCAAAATTCTCGTAACAGCTGTCTCACTTAACAACAGAAATTGTAGGGCTCGATTGTGGTCGTAAATTGAGGACTTCCTGTACAGCCTTATCTGGGGCATGTCTAAGGCGGGACTAGAACTCACCGTCTCCTGGTGATTGGCCCAAACTCACCCAGCCAGCTTTCATGCCTGAGGCGGGACTAGAACTCACCGTCTCCTGGTGATTGGCCCAAACTCACCCAACCAGCTTTCATGCCTGAGGCGGGACTAGAACTCACCGTCTCCTGCTGATTGGGTCAAACTCACCAAGCCAGCTTTCATGCCTGAGGCGGGACTAGAACTCACCATCTCCTGCTGATTGGCCCAAACTCACCCAGCCAGCTTTCATGCCTGAGGCGGGACTAGAACTCATCGTCTCCTGGTGATTGGCCCAAAGTGTCCCAGCCACCTTTCATCTCTATGGCGGAACTAGAACTCACCATCTCCTGGTGATTGGCCCAGAGTCAGCCAGCTGGGTTTCATGTCTAAGGCGGGACTAGAACTCACCGTCTCCTGGTGGTTAGCCCAAAGTGTGGGAATTTTAAGTCCATAAACGCTGGCTGGATATAATTCTGAGTGTGGCAGTCCACCCACTGCCTTGGGAATTCTGGGAGTTGAAGTCCGCACCTCTTAAAAAGTCGCCCGGAGAAACATTGATCTGCTCTTGAATTGAACGAACTTCTTGCAATTCTCTCATCCCATTCCCAGCTCAGTGACTCGGAAGACGGAGACGAGGAAGAAGAGGGCGGCGGTACCACCAAGACTCCTGGGAAAGAGATGTCCAAAGGAGGCATCCGGAAATACATCCCGCCTCGCCTGGTCCCCGTGCATTACAGTAAGAACGAAACCTTCGAGGTGAAGGCTCTAGTGGACATCATCCTTAGCGAAACGTGCGAACCGGCGTCTGCACTTCCTGCGTCGGATGAGGAGAGCACACCTTTCTCCTTTTCTCCCGGCTACTTTTGACCGAGGCACAATTGAGAGCGTTTTAACAAACTGCATCCCTGTTTGGTTTGGTGGCCGCAGCGCCTCAGATAGAAAGCCCCTACAGAGAGTGGTGAGGACAGCAGAGAAAATCATAGGAAGCTCGCTTCCTTGTTGTTCAAGATGTTGCTTACATGCTTGAAGCTCGAAGTATTGTTAAGAGACCCCACAAACCCACTTTACAACCTGTTTCGGATGCTCCCCTCTGGGAGGGGGCTTCGAAGTATCTCTTGCAGCAGTACTAGCTCCTGTAGCGGCTTTGTTCCTTAGGCCCTCCGTCTTCTAAATTCTCAGGATTCTTCCCCTCCCCCCCCCCCCCAACCATGTAAGTGTATATATTCAAGCTAGATTGTGATGTTTGTGACATATATGTAGGCATATGCCTAATTCTGTATTTATTTACCGTATTTTTCGGAGTATAAGACACACTTTCCACCCCCCTAAAAGAGGGTAAAAATTTGGGTGCATCTTATACACTCAATGTAGCCTCGCCCACCCTTCGGCCTCCCAGCAATTTGCCTCCTTGCAGCAAACAGCAAACAGCACAGCCTGATTAGCACAAGGAGCTGATAGTTGGTTGGATTGACCTCCTGACCATCAGCTGTTTCAGGGTGCAGGGTGTGCCATTGCCTGGTGCTGCCTCCGCGTGCCCCATTTTCGGCTTCTGCATCCCATTTTCGGCCTCCGTGCACCCCGTTTTCCACCCATTCCGCTCCCTGCCACCTGGAACGGGCGGAAAATCGGGCTGTGTGGAGGCCGACAACGAGGTATGCAGAGGCTGAAAATGGGATCCGGAGGCCAAATATGGGGCGCGCAGTTGCAGCAATAGGCTATGGCAATCCCTGCAGCCTGAAACAGCTGATCATTGGGAGGCCAAACCAACCGACAATCAGCTGCTTGTGCTAATCAGGCTGTACTGAAACTGAAACTTGCTGCTTGCTGCTTGCTGCAAGGAGGCAAATTGGTGGGAGAGAAAGGCAGATTTTTTTTTTCTTGTTTTCCTCCCCAAAAGCTACGTGCGTCTTATACTTCGGAGCATCTTCTACGTTGAAAAATACAGTATTTATTTATTTATTCTGTTATGTAATGTGTATTGGAGGTGGAGATCCTTTGAGAGCTGTATCAAATTAAATCTCACTTTAATGTATGCCGATTAGTGTTACATTCAAAGTGACCATCAAGTTATTATTCTATTCTATTCTAAACCTGGTGGTGGAACGGGAGGGACTGAGCTTGGCGTCGCGACGTAAGAAAGAACAAACCAGATAGCTTTAATCCGTCACGAATGCCCCTCTCTGCCTGTCTCTTGCAGATGAAACCGAGGTGGAGAGAGAGAAGAAGATGGCGGAACAAGCTAAAAAGCGAGCGCTTAGCAGCTCCATCATCCGGGAGCTGAAGGAACAGTATTCCGACGCTCCGGAAGAGATCCGGGAAGGGCATCACGCTCACACGGCCCGACAGAACCAGGAGGATGAGCATCGGTTAGTGAGGGAGGAGGGGAGGGTCAGACCAGGCGCGAGGAGGATGAGGGCATCAGCCTGTTTGCTCATAAGGAAGCGGGTGGTGGATTTTATTTATTTACTAGCTGATAACTCGGCGTTGCCCGGGTATTTATAGATGTCAAAGTGTTTGTTTGACGGATCTATCCTCCCCCTACTCCCATACCCATCATCCCTGCCCTCTCCCTTCCCCTCCCATGTGCTCCTCTTTCCCGCCCTGTCTACGATCCTGGCACTTTGCCCCAAATCCATCAGGCGCTTCCCCATTGGTCCACTGGAGGGCGAATGTCACGGCTGGCTTTCCAGAGGAAGCTGCGAAGGAATTGACATCACAAACAATTGCCGCTCTAGGACGCCACACTCGTTCTCCTTAATGGGCCAGGTGTTCCAGAGTTATCCTGGAACATACATACAGCCTTTATATAGAGAGATATAGATAAAAGATAATAGATTTAGGTCCTTACAAATAATAATTAATGAATGCACAAAACATTCCTCCGTCACCCAGTCAGCTTTCATGCCTAAGATAGTACTAGAACTCACTCTCTCCTGGTGATTTACCCAAAATTCACCACCCAGCTTTTAATGCCCAAGGCGGAACTAGAATTCACTGTCTCCTAGTGATTGGCTTAGTCACCCAGTCAGCTTTCATACCTAAGAAAGTACTAGAACTCACTCTCTCCTGGTGATTTACCCAAAATTCACCCCCCAGCTTTTAACGCCCAAGGTGGAACTAGAATTCACTGTCTCCTAGTGATTGGCTCAAAGTCACCCAGTCAGCTTTCATACCTAAGAAAGTACTAGAACTCACTCTCTCCTGGTGATTTACCCAAAATTCACCCCCCCCCAGCTTTTAATGCCCAAGGCGGAACTAGAATTCACTGTCGCCTAGTGATTGGCTCAAAGTCACCCAGTCAGCTTTCATGCCTAAGATAGTACTAGAACTCACTCTCTCCTGGTGATTTACCCAAAATTTACCCACAAGTCACCCAGTCAGGTTTCATGCCTAAGATAGTACTAGAACTCACTCTCTCCTGGTGATTTATCCAAAATTTACCCACAAGTCACCCAGTCAGCTTTCATGCCTAAGATAGTACTAGAACTCACTCTCTCCTGGTGATTTACCCAAAATTTACCCACTCAAAATTTACCCACTCAGCTTTTAACGCCCGAGGTGAAACTAGAACTCACCGCCTCCTGGTGATTGGCTCCAAGTCACCCAGTCAAGCTTTCACATCTAAGGCAGGACTAGAACTCACCGCCTTCTGGTGATTGGCTCAAAGTCACCCAGTTGGCTTTCATGCCAAAGGCAGGACTAGAATTCACCATCTCCTGCTTTCTAGCCCGGTGCCTTAACATGTAGATCCCATTGGCTTAAAATACTCAATGGTTTGCAACTCCAGGCATATGGCGAAATGCCCTGGGTTCAAAGTTTCCAAAAATGTTTCCCTGAAAATAAGACCTCCCCGGATAATAAGACCAATCGGGCTTTTGACCTCATGCGCTAAAATAAACCCTTCCTCGAAAATCATCCCTCCCCGAAAACATTGCAACACAGCAGCAGCCATGAGGTGACCATGCTCGCCGCCTCCTGCACATCAAAAATAATAAAACCTCCTTGAAAATAAGCCCAAGCATTTATTTCAGGGGTCAGAAGAAAATAAGTCCCTGTCTTATTTTCGGGGCTCTGATAGGAGAAAGCAGTGTGGGAGGGCCTAATGGAGAGGCATCCCAGATTTGGAAGCAGGAATCTCAGTGGGGCCGAGCGGAGCCTCCAGTGGCAGGCGCAGTCTACCTCGGCGCGCCATCAGCCTTGCTGTCTTCGTCGGCCTCGGCTGTCCAAACACGTCCCTGTCTTCTTGTCTCGTCGCAGGACCAACTACGAGGAGAGCATGATGGTCCGTCTCAACGTGACCCGGAAGGAGAAAGCCCGGCGTAGACGAGGAGGGGTCTTCGGCTCCCAGCTCAGCTCCCTCACCCACTTCGGGGACATCAGCGCCCTCACGGGGGCCACCCCGTCTCTGGGAGAAGTGAGTTTATTGGGTCTGCCTTATCGTTGAGATGGGAAGGGAGGTTGGTGAGAGTCTGAGAGGGGGTACTATATCAAGGGGTACTCGTCTATTTAGACGATATCCTTATACATACCAAGACCATGGAGGACCATGTCACCCTTCCACGTCAAGTGCTTAAAAAGTTGCTGGACGCACATTTATACATTAAATTGTCTAAATGTGAATTCCACTGGACGCAATTGGATTACCTTGGGTTCCATATTTCACCTAAAGAGGGGTGGAGATGGACCCCGCAACGGTAAAGGCGGTGTTAGTGATGGGGCAGGAAGTGGGAAAGGTGGCGCGACACAAGCGAGCCATGTTGCGCAGAGAGGGAGAAAGGGGAGGGGGCTTTTTCGTGAACATTATCGGGATACTCCTTGGCGGCCTGGTGTCTTGGTTATTGGAGACATTTAATTAATTTTAAAAAATATTTGACAAGTCCCTCAAGGTGGGGAAAATATCTAACACCCCCTTTTCCTCTTTCCCCCATCCCCACAACACCCTTGCGAGGGGGGGTGGGCTGAGAGGGGGGGAGTGGCCCAAAGTCATCCAGCTGGCTTTCGTGCCTAAGGTGGGACAACAACTCACCGACTCCCAGTGATTGGCTCAAAGTCCCCCAGTTGGCTTTCATGCTCAAAACAGAACTAGAACTCCCGGTCTCCTGGTGTTTGGCTTAACGTCACCCAGCAAGCTTTTATATTTAAAGCGGGACTAGAACTCACCGTCTCCTGGTGATTGGCCCAAAGTCACACAACCGGCTTTCATGCCTGAGGTGGGACTAGAACTCCCTATCTCCTGGTGATTGGCCCAAAGTCAACCAGCTGGCTTTCATTCGTAAAGCGGAATTAGAACTCACTGTCTCCTGGTGGATTGGACCAAAATCACCCATCTGGCTGTTGTGCTAAGGCTGGACTAAAATTCATTGTCTCTTTGTGATTGGTTAAGAATTACAGCCTTTCATTCCTAATACAGGACTAGAACTCACTGTCTCCTGGTGACGGGCTCCAAGTCCACTTAGCTGGCTTTCATGCCTAAGTTGGACTTGAACTCAGGATCTCCCGCTTTCCAGCATGGTGCTGATCTATGCCCGTAAACCTTCCTACCACCAGCCAGTCATCACTGTAGTTTTTTCTCCAGGGTCCTGGAGCGGAGAGATTGCAGAGAAAGGGATTAGAAGAGAGCATGAAATCCACAATTGGGCATACATATCAAAAGGAATGCATTAGCATCGGGGAATTCTGGGAGTTGAAGTCCATCTATTTTAAACTTGCTGCGGTTGCTAACCCCCATGCTGGCTAGGGAATTGTGGGAGTGGAAATTGAATCCGGTCACGTAACAACCTGTTGAACGACTGCAATGATTTACAATCAAAATTCCACCCGTTGTTGCAGTCGTTAATGGAGCACTACCAGTTAATCTCCTGAACACGAGAATCCCCTTCTCTATCCTTGAGGGACCCGGTGGCTCAGTGGCTAAGACGCTGAGCTTGTCGATTAGAAAGGTCAGCAGTTTGGTGGTTCGAATCCCTACCGCCGCGTAACTGAGTGAGCTCCCGTGACTTGTCCCAGCTTCTGCCAACCTAGCAGTTCGCAAGGACATAAAAAATGCAAGTAGAAAAAATAGGGACCACCTTTGGTGGGAAGGTAACAGCGTTCGGTGCACCTTCGGCGTTGAGTCATGCCGGCCACATGACCACGGAGACATCTTCAGGCAGTGCTGGCTCTTCGGTTTTGAAACAAAGATCAGCACCTCCCCGTAAAGTCGGGAACGACCAGCATATATGTGCGAGGGGAACTTTTTACCTTTAGCTGATCCTTAGATTCCTCTTTTTCTTATCGTTTTCTCTTTCCTCTTATTTCTTTTTCTTCTGTCCCTTCTTCCTCCTTACAGGATTTCAATCCACCCAAAAAGAGAAAGAAGAATGTTAGCACGAAACGGGGCAAGAAAAAAGGTAAGCGTCGATGAAGAGGGAGGAGTGATCTCTTCACACACACGTACCCTTTAAATCGGAAAATGTGCGAAGTTTAGCAAACTTCCTTCCTTGCACCCCAAATTCCCACCGTCTTGCCTGCTGGTTTTAAGAAAGCGAAGGGGAATTCTCAAATTGGAATTCTTCCCGGCGAAAAGATTAAACACCTGGAATCGGTTTCGAAGCGAGGAAGTCTCAACATCGATCGCCAAATACCTGCGATTGATCGCGATTGGCATTTGCGTATATTAACGACGGCCGAAGCATCCTGGGATCACAGGATCGCCAGTCGCCATCTTCCCCGGCCGGCTCCCAATCACCAAAGTGGATGAGGAAAGGTGGATTTGCTTAGCGACCGCAGGGTTCGTTTTAACGACTGTAGTGGCTCACTCAACAAGTCTAGAGGGAGGGGGGAGGTGGTAAAATAGGACGCGACTCACTTTAACAGCCACCTTACTTAGCAGTGGGGATTCTGGTTGTAAGGCGAGGCTCCCCTGCAGTTCCTTTGAATGTCACTTCCTCACTGAGGTCTAGCCTCTTGATAGAAACCCAACCTCTTCCTATCTAAAGGTAGATTATTTTTTACCCCCGTACTAAATTCATTCCCTTCCTTTCTTTTTTCTTTTCTCTCCCCTCTTTTCCCTTCCTCGTCCTCCAGGTTTCCGCAGGAGACGATAAACCTCCCTACTCAGGATTGAGGTTGGCAGACCCCTAAAATAGCTCGGAGTCACCCCGATTTAGCCCGCATGGGATATTGTTAATAATAAAGCTGAAAGCCCATCATTTCCGGTTTAATCTGTCCTTTTTTTTTTTGCTTTCCTGGCGGAAAAGCCATAATAAAGTCAGTTGAGGAAGAAGAGGAAGAAAATTGGGGCTTGTTCTGAATACTCCCGTATTTTTCGGAGTATAAGACACTCCAAAGTATAACACGGACCTAGCTTTTGGGGAGGAAAACAAGAAGAAGAAAAATCTGCCTCCTTGCAGCAAACAGCAAGTCTCAGTTTCAGCACAGCCTGATTGGCACAAGCAGCTGATTGTTGGGCCTCGATGATCAGCTGTTTCAGGCCGCAGGGATTGCCACAGCATAGCTTGTTGCCGCTTCCGCGTGCCCCATTTTCAGCCTCCGCATCCCGTTTTCAGCCTCCTCACGGCGGGGATTGGAATGGGTGGGAAATGGGGTGCGCGGAGGCCAAGAAAGGGCCATGCAGAGGCCAGAAATGGGATATGGAGGCCAAAAATGGGCCACACGGAGGCAGAAATAGGCAATGCAGCCTGAAATAGCTGATGATCAGGAGGTCAATCCAACTGAAAATCAGCTGCTTGCGCTAATCAGGCTGTGGTGAAACTTAATACAGGCTGTTTGCTGCAAGGAGGCAAATGGCTGGAAGGCAGCGGCCAAAGAGTGGGGGCCGGCGGGTGGATGGGACTACATTCGGTGTATAAGCCGCGCCCAAATTTTCACCCTCTTTTACGGGGGGTGCGCCTTATACTCCGAAAAATATGGTAAGAAAGGTCAACTTTTTCCCATAATTTAACCTACCGTATTTTTCAGAGTATACGACGCACCGGAGTATAAGACACGCCAAGATTTTGAAGAGGCAAATTTTTAAAAAAATAGGTAGGAAGAGAAAGAAAGAGAAATACAGTAGGGAGGGAGGGAGAGAAAGAGAGTAGTTAGGTGGGTAGGTAGGTCGATAAAGGGACAAAGAGAGAAAAATAGAGATAGAGAAATACAGTAGGTCGGTAGGGAGAGAGTGTAAGTAGGTAGGTGGATAAGTAGAGGGATAGAGAGAGAGAAATAGAGATAGAAATACAGTAGATAGGTAGGGGGAGAGAGAGTAGGCAGGTTGGTAGGTTGAGGGATAGAGAGAAATACAGTAGATAGGGAGAGTAGGTAGGTACGTAGGTAGATAGAGGGATAGAGAGAAATACAGTAGGTAGGTAGGGAGAGTGTAAGTAGGTAGGTGGATAAGTAGAGGGATTCAGAGAGAAATAGAAAGAGATAGAAATACAGTAGGTAGGTAGGGGAGAGAGAGTAGGTAGGTTTGTAGGTTGAGGGATAGAGAGAAATACAGTAGATAGGGAGAGGAGGTAGGTAGTAGGTAGAGGGATAGAGAGAAATACAGTAGGTAGGGAGAGAGAGAGTAGGTAGGTTTGTAGGTTGAGGGAGAGAGAGAAATACAGTAGGTAAGGAGGGAGGGAGAGAGAGTAGGTAGGTAGGTAGATGTTTCCAGGTGTGTTTATCCATGTGCTGGAGAAGGAAATCGCTGACAATCTGCAGCACCTAAGACTTTGTTTCTGCTGGCAAAGCACTTGATCAATCTAATTCTCATCCATCAGTTAAAGAGCTTTTCAAAAGGGGAAAAAAAGTTTTTGCATTCTGCAAACCTCTCAAAAACGGCCTGTTTTTCACACATTTTTGTGAAAAATTTTTTTGGGGGGAGGCTTATAGAGTGCTGCTGGCGGCTGGGAGGGGGCCAAAAAAGGCACTGTTTTTTGCTAATGTCTGCTCTCCCCAGCCCCCAGGAGCTTTCTGAAAGCCTCTATAAGGATATGTGGCCATTTGGGTGAAGGGGACGGGGCTTCCGAGAGGCAAAAAAATGCTGTACTTGATGTATAAGATGCACCCAGATTTTCAGCCTCTTTGGAGGAAAAAAGGTGCATCTTATACTCCGAAAAATACGGTAGTTAACCAGGTTAACGAACCAGGTTCATGGGCAATCGGGGCCAGTTCCCTTCTCAGTTTTTCTCTGCTGTTTCTGCAGTTCATCCCCAAACGCACCTCGCATTCCAAAAGTAGTCCTCTCTTTACGGCCGCTTGCTTAGTGACTATTCAAAGTTCGACGAATCTTACCTTCCGGGTTACAGGTAGGGACCGCTCAAGGTTACCACAGCACTGGGGAGAAAAATGATCATTTTTCACACTTAACGACCATTTGCAGGGGCCACGTGGTCCAAATTTAGATGCTTGGCAACTGATTCATATTTACGACGGTGGCGATCCCCTTCTGGCAATCCGATGAGCAGTCCCCCCTGGGGAATCCCGATTTGCTTAACAACCGTGTTTCTCCCTTCGCAAGGGCGGCGATTCACTCAACGGCGGTGGCCAGAAAGTGGGCCACAACTCACTTGACCAGTGTCTCACTTAGTGACGGGAAGCACGGGCTCCATTGTCATAAGTCGAGGACTGCCCGTCATTGCAACCCGGATTTGAGGTTCAAACGCTATCCCACCCGCCCCCTTTGACCACCAATCCGGCTACATGACCGCATCCCATGGTGACCTGATCTCCCTTTACCACCGTTTTGTTGAAAAACCAGCTTTTTGGCAAACTTTGCTTAACAACGCTGGCATTGCTTAACGACCCACCACCACCACCATCAAATTAGGTTGTTAAAACAAGTCAGCCATCTGACCCGACCTGCTTTAACACCGTCCCGACTGATCGCCGTGATGGGGCAGCCTCCCTGACGGTCGTAACTCGAGGACCGGCGCGTCCGCAGGCGGGAAATGCGCGACGTGTGACTGTTGTTTTTCTCTTTCTCTCGTTTTCTTTTTTTGGAGCGATCGAAGTCCTTAATGCGGGAATCCCCACGTTTCTCTCTCGTTCTCTCTCTCTCTCTCCGCCTCCCCCCCTCCTCAAATTCCTCGGCTGGCAAAAATCAATGGCATTGATCCAGCTCGGGCTGGGGAGAGGAGGGGGGAGACGGCAGGAAGGGAATCCTCGCCTGGCGTAAACTCTGATCGGGCTAAGTGGAATCCAATAAAACACGAGGAGGGGATCGATGGCCCGACACGCTCCAGGAACCGGCAGGAGGGATCAGCGCTGAAAAAAGGGGGGGTGGGAAAATAACCCGGAGAAAAGGAAGAAATCGCATTGTAGGAGGTTGGGGAGGGGTGTTTTTTTTTAATAACTCGGACGGGGTGGGAAAATATCCCAAGCAGGGATATCCCTCCGCTCTCCCCCCCCCCCACCCTCTGAGAGGGTTAATAATTATTGATTTATTTTTATTTGATTGATTGATTTGGGTCCCTATTAGTTCGAGAAATGAGGCTGGGAACGCATCCGACACCTTTCTCTTTATTTTCTGCACAACAACCCTGGGAGGTAGGTTGCGCTGAGAGAGGGGGGGGCGGGGAATGGCCTGAAGACATCCTGCCAGCTTTGGTGCCTGAGATTGGGACTAGAATTCCCAATCTCCCGGTGATTGGCCCAAAGCCACCCAGCCGACTTTCAGGCCTATGGTGGGACTAGAACTCACTAGTCACCTGGTGATTGGCCCAAAGTCACCCAGCCGGCTTTCATGCCTAAAGTGGGACTAGAACTCACTGACTCCCGGTGATTGGCCCAAAGTCACCCAGCCGGCTTTCAGGCCTAAGGTGGGACTAGAACTCCCTGTCTCCTGGTGATTGGCCCAAAGTCACCCAGCCGGCTTTCAGGCCTAAGGTGGGACTAGAACTCACTGTCTCCTGGTGATTGGCCCAAAGTCACCCAGCCGGCTTTCAGGCCTAAGGTGGGACTAGAACTCACTGTCTCCTGGTGATTGGCCCAAAGTCACCCAGCCGGCTTTCAGGCCTATGGTGGGACTAGAACTCCCTGTCTCCTGGTGATTGGCCCAAAGTCACCCAGCCGGCTTTGAGGCCTATGGTGGGACTAGAACTCACTGACTCCCGGTGATTGGCCTAAAGTCACCCAGCCGGCTTTGAGGCCTAAGGTGGGACTAGAACTCACTGACTCCCGGTGATTGGCCTAAAGTCACCCAGCCGGCTTTCAGGCCTATGGTGGGACTAGAACTCACTGACTCCCGGTGATTGGCCCAAAGTCACCCAGCCGGCTTTCAGGCCTATGGTGGGACTAGAACTCACTGACTCCCGGTGATTGGCCCAAAGTCACCCAGCCGGCTTTCAGGCCTATGGTGGGACTAGAACTCACTGACTCCCGGTGATTGGCCCAAAGTCACCCAGCCGGCTTTGAGGCCTATGGTGGGACTAGAACTCACTGACTCCCGGTGATTGGCCTAAAGTCACCCAGCCGGCTTTGAGGCCTAAGGTGGGACTAGAACTCACTGACTCCCGGTGATTGGCCCAAAGTCACCCAGCCGGCTTTCAGGCCTATGGTGGGACTAGAACTCACTGACTCCCGGTGATTGGCCCAAAGTCACCCAGCCGGCTTTCAGGCCTAAGGTGGGACTAGAACTCCCTGTCTCCCGGTGATTGGCCCAAAGTCACCCAGCCGGCTTTCAGGCCTAAGGTGGGACTAGAACTCACTGACTCCCGGTGATTGGCCCAAAGTCACCCAGCCGGCTTTCAGGCCTAAGGTGGGACTAGAACTCACTGACTCCCGGTGATTGGCCCAAAGTCACCCAGCCGGCTTTCAGGCCTATGGTGGGACTAGAACTCACTGACTCCCGGTGATTGGCCCAAAGTCACCCAGCCGGCTTTCAGGCCTATGGTGGGACTAGAACTCCCTGTCTCCTGGTGATTGGCCCAAAGTCACCCAGCCGGCTTTCAGGCCTATGGTGGGACTAGAACTCACTGACTCCGGTGATTGGCCAAAGTCACCCAGCCGGCTTTGAGGCCTAAGGTGGGACTAGAACTCACTGACTCCCGGTGATTGGCCAAAGTCACCCAGCGGCTTTCAGGCCTATGGTGGGACTAGAACTCACTGACTCCCGGTGATTGGCCCAAAGTCACCCAGCCGGCTTTCAGGCCTATGGTGGGACTAGAACTCACTGACTCCCGGTGATTGGCCCAAAGTCACCCAGCCGGCTTTCAGGCCTATGGTGGGACTAGAACTCACTGACTCCCGGTGATTGGCCTAAAGTCACCCAGCCGGCTTTCAGGCCTAAGGTGGGACTAGAACTCATCATCTAAGGCACAAAAGCCATTTAGTTGACTCTGGGCTAGTCACCAGGAGACGGTGAGTTCTAGTCCTGCCTTAAGCATGAAAACTAGCTGGGTGATTCGGGGCCAGCCCCTCCCTCTCAGCGCAACCCCTCACAGGGTGGTCGTTCTGGGGAAAAGAGAAGGAAGGGAGAAAAAGCGTTAGGTATATTTGCCGCCTTGAGTTGTGTTTGGGAAAAAAAAACGGGATAAAAAATTAACCAAAAAACCCCAGTCGTCCTGTCAGCTGCTGTGGCTGAGGCTAGATCTGAACTCGGCTCCTGGTCGATAAAGCATTGATAAGGTCCTGTAATTGGCAGCAAAAGCGGAGAAAGCATCCCTGTTGTGTCCCGCGAGCCGGCCAGTAGGGTTGGCAGCAGATTCGGAGAGTGAGGAGGGTTGGGGAGGAACCTGGGCCAGTCCTGGAATCTGGGGAAGGCTCGGACGAGGGCTCTGTGTTGGAGGCAGAGCGGGGGACAGGGCCGTATGCCAGTTATCAGCTGCCTTCGGAATCGGACATCAGTGAGGCAGAAGAACAGCTGGAGCCTGTTCCCAGTGTGCGCATGCGCAGAGCTGCCAGACGAAGGGAAGAGCTAAAGAACTGGGGTCGACTTGGGAGTAAGGCCACAGGCGGCCCCTCCCAGAGGAAATATAAGAGGAGCGCCAGGGGAGTGGAGTTTGCAGGAGTCCATTAGTTCCCTTCATTGGTTCGGGACTCTCCGAGACTCCTGGCCAAGTTTTGCAGATGCCGGCCTGGCAGCTCTCCAAGCCAGAGAAGGTCTGTGACCGTAAATCCTCCCTCGAAAGACTTCTGGATGGGAAGGAGCAGAATTCGCAGCAAATTTATAAAAGGGGTTTTTTGTCGGGACAAAAGGAGTTTGCTTCATTCTCTCGGGAAGCCTCGGTCAGAACCGAGAAATAAGGGAGTGGATGATGGGGTTGGTGGTGTTAGAGCCCATGTGTTGGCCCGTGAATCCTAACGATGGGGGTCTTGAAGGTCCGTGGTGTCCCCTCACCTGGGGAAAGGGGAGGGGAGCGTGCACATATTAACTCCATCTTGCATTTTTTGGGGGGGGGGTGTCTTTGGTGCATTGATCTATCTCGGCCAGCAGGGGGATCCCTCCAACCCGATTCCTCCCCTCTTCCCCCTCCTCATTTTTATTCCATCCACGCAGCCTCCCACTCCCCGTCCTCAAAATTAATTTGGTGCCTCCATTCGGCACTGCAGCGTGTCTCCCTCGCTGCAGCCCCCTAACCCAGCCTCCCCCTCCTTTTCTCTCTCTCTCTCTTCTCCCTTCCTTTATTCCTCCTCTCCCTCTTTCTTCCGCCTGCCCCATTTTGACGGCGTTCGCTTCTTCTCTGTTCCCCTTTCCGTCTTTTTTCTCTGCAGGGGGGATGAGACAGAACGAGAGCGAGGAGGGGGGGGATGAAAAAATTGGGGAAGGAGGGGACGCTTGGACGGCTAACGAAAAGAATGTTTGAAAATCTTTTCTTTCCCGAAAAGAAAAGAAAGCTATTCCTAAATATTACTGGGATGAGTGGCTGACATGTCAAAACATTATGATTTCCTTGATTATTATTTTCTTGATTTATTTTTCTGTGTTGGTCAAGCTTGACCGCTTGAAGAGGTGTGGACTTCAGCTCCCAGAATTCTCCTGTGCGGGCCTGGGGAATTCTGGGAGTTGAAGTGCAGAACGCTATCAAGAGCACTTAGCTTGAAGTTGAGGCTTATGGGATACTCTGTCTTGTGAATGTCATAGCCAGCCCTCGCATTTCCTCATAATTCCCTTATTATTTATATCTTTTTCCTGGCAGGGTGAGGCAGCCCTTCGAGGTAGACCAGGAAAGACCATTTTCAAGGTCAACCAACCAGGATAGGTGGCTTAAGAGGTTATCTGAATCCTGGCTTGCTGTGTCAAGGTCTGAAAGTGGCTCTCCCGGGGTTAGTGGACTCCAATTCCCAGTATCCACAGTCTTTGGGCCAGGTGAGCTGGGGACACATGGGCATGAGAGTCCCAGGATACTTGGAGGAATTGACTCCACAATGGAAAGTGCTGGTTATTTTTTACCTAATAATTAGTGGACGAGAGAGAGAGAAAGAGAGATACAATACAATACAATACAATAGCAGAGTCGGAAGAGACCTTGGAGGTCTTCTAGTCCAACCCCCTGCCTAGGCAGGAAACCCTGTACCGTTTCAGACAAATAGCTATCCAACATCTTCTTAAAGACTTCCAGTGTTGGGGCATCCACAACTTCTGGAGGCAAATTCTGTTCCACTGGTGAATTGTTCTAACTGTCAGGAAGTTTCTCCTCAGTTCTAAGTTGCTTCTCTCCTTGATTAGTTTCCACCCATTGCTTCTTGTTCTACCCTCAGGTGCCTTGGAGAATAGTTTGACTCCCTCTTCTTTGGGGTAACCCCTGAGATATTGGAAGACTGCTATCATGTCTCCCCTAGTCCTTCTTTCTATTAAACTAGACATACCCAGTTCCTGCAACCGTTCTTCCTATGTTTTAGTCTCCAGTCCCCTAATCCTCTTTGTTGCTCTTCTCTGCACTCTTTCTAGAGTCTCCACATCTTTTTTACATCGTGGCGACCAAAACTGAATGCAAATATTCCAAGTGTGGCCTTCCCAAGGGATTGTAAAGTGGTATTAACACTTCACGTGATCTTGATTCTCTCCCTCTGTTGATGCAGCCTAGAACTGTGTTGGCTTTTTTGGCAGGTGCTGCACACGGCTGGCTCCTATTTCAATGGTTGTCCACTAGGACTCCAAGATCCCTTTCACAGTTACTACTGTTGAGCAAGGTACCACCTATACTGTACCTGTGCATTTCATTTTTCTTGCCTAAATGTAAAAAAAATAGATAGATAGATGATAGATAGATAGATAGATAGATAGATAGATAGATAGATAGATAGATAGATAGATAGATAGATGATAGATAGATAGATAGATAGATAGATAGATAGATAGATAGATAGATAGATAGATAGATAGATAGATGATAGATAGATGATAGATAGATATATGGATGTGGCTCCATGGCTAAGACTCTGAGCTTGTCAATCAGAAAGGTCGGCAGTTCAGCGGTTCGAATCCCTAGCACCGCATAATGGAGGGAGCTCCCTTGACTTCTCCCAGCTTCTGCCAACCGAGCAGTTCGAAAGCGCGTAAAAAAATGCAAGTAGAAAAATAGGGACCACCTTTAGTGGGAAGGGAACAGTGTTCCGTGCGCCTTCGGTGTTGAGTCGTGCCGACCACATGACCACGGAGCCGTCTTCGGACAGCGCTGGCTCTTTGGCTTTGAAACGGAGATGAGCGCCGCCCCCTAGAGTCGGGAACGACCAGCACATATGTGCGAGGGGAACCTTTCCCTTTATATACAATATATATTCAACAAGCTATGCTTGTAACCAAACCAGATTTCAATGGTTGAAGCTCTGATGCGGTGTACGCGCAAACACACACCCTCATGAGAGTTTCAACCATTGCATCTGGTTTGGTTAAACCCATGGTTTTTTAAGCTACAGCGATTAAATCCGCACGCCTAGAAACCAGGAGGAGACCGTTGAATGAATTGTAAATACAGTCCCATATTTCCTACATAATACATGAAATTATTCCGGCTGGGTGACTTTCGGCCAAGCACCAGGAGACAGTGAGTTCTAGTCCCGTCTTAGGCACGAAAGGAGCTGGGTGCCTAGAGCAATCACCAGGAGCTGGTGAGTTCTAGTTCAGCCTTAGGCCTGAAAGCCGGCTGGACGACTGGGCCAATCACCAGGAGACGGTGAGTTCTAGTCCCGTCTTAGGCATGAAAGCCAGTTAGGTGGCTTTGTACCAATCACCAGGAGAAGGAGAGGAATTCACATTCGTTTAATAAAAGGGGTTTTCTCCGGAATCTGCCTCCTGCTTTTTGGGGAAGCCTAGTCTTTCCCAAATTTCCCAGCGGGATGGACTACAGTTCCCATCCCCTCCCTCAAGACTAAAATGGGAACCAGGGACAGGCAGTCCTCGACTTACAGCCCCAAACAAGCCCAAATGTACATTTCTAAGCAAGACGGTTGTTAAGTGAGTTTTGACCTCCCCGTTGCAACTTTTTTCGCCACAGTTGTGAAGCGAATCCCTGCCGTTGTTAAGTGAGCAACGCGGTTGTTAAGTGAATCGGGCTTCCCCCATTGGCTTTGCCGGTCACAAAAAAAGGGACTTGTGACCATTTGTCACACTTAACGACCGTCGCGGCGGTCGTAGTATCAAAATTCAGGCGCTTGGCACGTGACTCGTATTTATGACGGTTGCAATTTCCATGGGTCGGACAGTCCCCTTTTGCGACCTTATGGAAGAGAGTTATTAACTAAACAACTGTAGCCAGATAGGGTGTCAAATGGCGCAAAGCTCACTTAACAACCGTCTCGCTCAGCAGCAGAAGTGTTGGGCTCAATAACGGTCGTAAGTCGAGGACTCTCTGGATTGAGTCCTTGGCTCTGTGTTCAGCTTCAAACAACAGCAAGAATCATGCCGCTGAATTGTTAACTTTTTTCAGGCAGTCCTGTACGTACGACCGCAACTGAACTCAGCATTTCCGTTGTTAAGCGAGACATTCCTTCCGTGAGAAATTTGGTCCCGTTTGACCACATTTCTTGCCACGGTTGTTCGGTGAATCCCTGCAGTCGATAAGCGAGTCTTTCGGTTGTTAAGCGAACCCTTGGCTTGTCGCAAAAAGGCGACGGCGTGACCCGGCGGCCCGCGCCGACCGTCATAACTACGAACCGGTGGCGCCAAGCGTCCGAATTTTGATAGCTGTACCGCGGGGGGGGGGAGAATTTCGTAACCGTGGGAAACCGTCTTAAGTCACGGAGGTCGGTGCCGTCGTAACTTGGCACCGTCGCTAAGCGAACCGTTGTAAGTCGAGGACTGCCTGTAATGACTCAAATTTTTTTTTAAAAAAATTATTATTATTATTATTATTTTAGGATCATTATTTTAATTTCTCCCAGTTTTGGGCCTTCCCGCGCTGGCACCGAGCAAAGCCGTTGTTTGCCAACTAGTCTCTGTCCGTGCCTCGTTTTTTGCAGACGTGCCAGTAAGTTTCCCCTTGCAACACGCCACCGTAGGAATGTTAATTAGCAACCCCGGCCTTAATTAATTCAGCTGCCAATTAGTGCGGCGCTGGTGTGTGTGTGTGTGTGTGGAAAGGGGGGGGCTGCAGACTGGGGCACAGATGGCTGTTTGTGGGCTGGCAGTGTGCCACTATTTTTCCCCAGGCGGGTGGGGTGGGCAAGAGTGGGGAAGCCAAAAGGCTCTCTGTTGTGTTTGTACGTGGTTGGGGGGTGGGGGTGTGTGTGGGGGAGGTGGGCAGTGTCGCTTCCCCGAGAAAGACGTGGCCGTGCGCTTGCACACACCCCCGGGGTTGGCATAAGGAGCAGGGCACCTGGACCAGACCTGGTACTTGGCAGCGGGGTACCCGTTTGAAGGTTGGCACGGGGGGTGGTGGTTGAAGGGGGCTGCAGAGGAGAGAGAGAGAGAGAGAAAGGATGGGGTGATGGGGAAAGAGGGAGAAAAGGAGGAGTGGAGGCAGGAGAATATTGCCCAGAGGTTTGAGGGAAAGAAGGAAGAGAGAGACAGACGAGAGAGAGAGAGAGAACGAACGCGGGCAGAAAAGCCAAAAGATGGCTGGAGCGAGGAATAGAAGGGAAGAGGGAGAAGATGGCAGAGGGAGGTGGCGTATGCCAGCCGGATACCAGGAGAGATTCTGCACACGGGAGGGGTGATGACAGCTGGCATGGAACAGCCGCCCGCCCTGCCACCCTCCCTCCTCCTTTCCCTCCCTCCCTCCTTTCTGCGGCATTCGTTCTGCTCACCATCGCCGATGCCAACTGGGCGGGTGGGGGTAGGGGGGTGGGGGGGAGAGAGCCTGCGAGAGAGAAATGCCAGGTTGGTTCACAAATTGCAGCCGAGGGAGGGAGGGGGGGGGGCTGGGATGGAACCCGGATACGGAGGGGGAGGGAGAGAGGAGCAGCTGGCACGGCGGTGCCCGCCTGGCGACACAGAGGCAGAGAAGGCCAGGGCAAGGGATTGGCATGCGGGCAGAGGCTGGCAGGTCTTTCGGGACGTTTGGGGGAGCCTTGGCACCGTGCCCCCCTCCCTCTTCGGCCTCTACAAAGAGACCTGGGCACCAGGCGGCAGCTGGCGAGAAGCGGGCAGTGTGGGGAACCCACGCGACGGCGGAGGGCTCGAAGCACTGACGGGCATCGGAGGAGGCGCCCCAGCAGTAGCGCAGGGACTAAGACGGAGGGATGGCACAAGGTAGGGAGGGAAGCGAGACGCAGGCGTAGATTGCACCGGGAAAGCAACCCTGGGCACAGGGAAGCAAGGCGGGCATTGCCGGAGCCGTGGGTTGGCGAAAGCTGCCCCTGAGAATCGGGCCTTGGCATCCCCAATCGATTCTGCCTGCACCGTCTCCCCCACCGCCATGTTCCTTCCCTTTGGCACCCTTGTGCCCGCCTGAACTTGGCACTGAGCCAAAGCTGGTGGGGGATGGCATCGTCCCGGCTGGCACGTGAGTAGAATCCCTGAGGTTGGCACTCTGCAAAGAAGAGGACAGAATCGAGGCATTGTTGGCAACGTTGCTGGCCAGCCACCACCTTGGCATCCGTGCGGGCACGGAATAAGACGTTGCTTGGCCTGCCTGCCTTCCTTCCTTCCTTCCTTCCTTCCTTCCTTCCTTCCTTCCTTCCTTCTCATTATCATTATCATCCCTCCCTTTTCCTTCTTTCCTTCTCACTATCCCTCCATTATTCTTCCTTCCTTCTCTGCCATTTTGCATCCTTCCTTCCTTCCTTCCTTCCATACATCTTTTCCTTCGTAGACACCTTTCATTTTTCCTTCCGATCTTTTCCTCCCTCTTTTCCTTCCTGCCTCCCTTCCTTCCCTCCATCTTTTCCTTCCTTCCTAGCCTCGTTTCATTTTTCCTCCCTTTCTTTTCTTTTCAGCCTTCTTCGCTCTCCTTCCTTCCTTCTCTGCCTTCTTCACTGACATTCTTCTTTCCTTCCATCCTTCCTTCCATCCTCTGCCTTTTTCACTCTCCTTCCTTCCTTCCTTCCTTTCTTCTTTGCCTTCTTCACTCACATTCTTCCTTCCTTCCTTTCCTTTCCTTCTTTCCTTCCCTCTCCTTCTCCACATTCCCATCTCCTTCCTTCCTCTGCCTTCTTCACTCTCCTTCCTTCCTTCTCTGCCTTCACTGACATTCTTCTTTCCTTCCATCCTTCCTTCCTCTGCCTTTTTCACTCTCCTTCCATCCTTCCTTCCTTCTTCCCTCCCTCCCTCCCCAGCCATTGTCTCTCTTTCCCCGTTTCCCCACCTGGGACTACCCATACCTGCGGATCCGATCCAGGAGCTCCAAACACCTGCTCAGCTTCTCCTTCGCGGATCTTGGAGGTGAGAGTCCACTTTTCTTTCTCGCAGGCCTGTCGGAATGGCCTGAGTGGGTTGGGGGACTGCTCGGCTGGCTGGCTGGACCAGGAGATCCCCTGGCATGGATTGGCTGCCTCCTTCTCCCCAGCAGGAGCAAGAGGACCTTTTGCAAGGACCCACCAGTGGACTACAAGCCCAGTGAGGCTTGGCGGTGGGTGGGTTCAGAGGCGTAGCTGGTGGGCTACTACTAAACGTACCAGCCTTTGCACAGAGGGCCAAAGACGCAGACGTGGGTGGGGTGGGAGTGGGGAGCATGCGCGGGAATATTTAAAATTTGCCCCTGAAACTCCCCCGCCCCTATTTTATGAATTTGGACAGATTTTTCATGGATTTTTCCCCTATTTGGATTGGAGCAAGCTTTTTTTTTTAAATGTCCTTTTAAATGGCCCTTTTCGTGGAAGTTAGACTCGGTTGAAATCCATCGGGCTGTGATGGCAAGCCTAAGGCCCGCGTGCCAAAGGTGGCACGCGGAGCCCTCTCTGTGGGCATGCACACTATTGCCAGCTGCTCTTCTGGTTTCTGACCAGCTGCTGTTGACATGCACCAGAGGGCCGTAAACCTGAAAATCAGCTGGCCAGCATACATGCGCATGCCGTAAACTCAAAGACCAGCTAGCCAGCACCCATGTATCTACCGTAAACCCAAAGACCAGCTGGCTGGCACGTATGCCCATGCCATAAACCTGAAGACCAACTGGCTGGCGCACGCATTCACGTACCGGCGACTTGGTCTTTGCGTTTATGGCGCTCCAGCACTCGCAAAGACCAGCTGGCCAGCGCGCATACCCTCACCGGAAACCCAAAGACCAGCTGGCTGGCACGTATGCCCACGCCATAAACCTGAAGACCAGCTGGCTGGCGCACGCATTCACATACCGGCGACTTGGTCTTTGCGTTTACGGCGCTCCAGCACTCGCGAAGACCAGCTGGCCGGCGTGCATACCCTCACCGGAAACCCAAAGAGCAGGTGGCTGGCGCACGCATGGGCACCAGCCAGGTGGTCTGTGGGTTTACGGCACTCTGGCATGCAAGTGCATTCCGGTTTGGCCACTCGGTGCTGAAAAGGTTCGCCCTCACTGCCATAGGGTCATTTGTATAGGCCCGTGCGCGTGTAATAACGCAACTGTCAATTATTCCAGGCACCTTAACCGTCTTCTAATCCACTGTTGTTTTTCCGGGGTTCGAAGGGATTTCCTCGGTGTTCGGCGAGGGTAGGATTACTGCTGTCGGAGAAGGGGGTGGAGGAAAAATACTTAACTAATTAGAAACGGTTCGATAGGGATAATCGTTTATGTCGTACACACCAATCATGTAGAGCAAACGATTCGGGGCGAGGGCGAAACGAGCCCGCAGCGAAGAAATCGGAGAACTAATTCAAATCAACAAGTGAAATACAATATTATTGGCGTTCTGTGTTCATTAGTTATTGGTATTTCTTTTCTTTTTTTTCTTTCTTTTTTTCCCCCCCTGACGGCTTCGTTCCGTTTCTTCCATTTGCGGGTTTCGTTTTTGGCCTTCTTGAGTTTTTAATTTGCTTTTTTTTTTGGGAATTGTTTGGCTTTGGTTTTAAGCAAGCCTTGGGAGATTCTCCCCACCCTCCCAGTCTTAAAACCCTGGCTGCTGCCAATACAGGTAGATCGTACCTTACGACCGCAAATGAGCCCAAACTTGAGGTGGTCGAGCGAGAGACGTCGATTCAGTGAGTTAGAACGATTTTTCTTGCTTCGGTTTTTTTAAGTGAATCGCTGCGGTTCGTACGTTCGTCACCCGGTTGTTGAGTGAATCGGGTTTCCCCGTCGACCTTGCCGTTCGGGAGGTCGCCAAAGGGGATGACGTGACCTTGGGATACGGCAGCGGTCGTAAGTATGAAACTGCTGCCAAGTGTGTGGATTTTGATCACACAATCGATCATGGGGAGGCTGCAACGGTCGTAAATGTGAAAAACGGTCTTAAGTCTCTTTTTCAGTGCCATTGCAACTTTGAACCAGTGATGGCATTCAGCCGGTTCGGAACGGTTTGAGCGAACCGGTTGTTAAATTGGTGGCTGGCCATGCCCCTTCCAGGAGTTTCCACATGCCCCGTTTTGGCTCCCAGCTAAGTGCAGAGAGGCCTACTAGGCACAAAACAGGGCGCAGGGGGAGGTGTACACACACACACACACACACACACACACACACACACACACACAGAGCCTGTTTTTGCTCCCAGGGCGCTGCAGGGCGGCAGGATGATAATAGTGTTTTTCCGGTCTAAAATATTGCAATTCCTTTGAAATTCATTTGGGTGATAATAGCATTTTTCCATTCTACAATATTGCAATTGCTTTGAAATTCGGTTGGATGACAATTTTATTTTTCTGCTCTAAAATATTTCAATTGCTTTGAAATTCATTTGGATGACAATAGCATTTCTCCATTCTAAAATATTGCAATTGCTTAGAAATTCGGTTGGATGATCATTTTATTTTTCCAGTCTAAAATATTTCAATCGCTTTGAAATTCATTTAGATGACAATAGCATTTTTCCATTCTACAATATTGCTTATGCTTTGAAATTCGATTGGTTGACAATAGTATTTTTCTATTCTAAAATATTGCAATTGCTTTGAAATTCGGTCGGATGACGATTTTATTTTTCCGGTCTAAAATATTGCAATTGCTTTGAAATTCGGTTGGATGACAATAGTATTTTTCCGGTGTAAAATATTGCTATTGCGTTTAAAATGGTAGCCATCTTGCTCAAATGGGCTCCAGATTGGACAAGACCGTTCTCCAAGCAGGATTGGCATGCTCATTAAAACTTCGCTTTTAATTGTGATTAATCAATGGGTGGATTAATCGTGTCTCTTTGTTATGGGGGGGGGGGGATAAATTTGGTCGTGGTCATTTTCGCCGGAGAATCATTATTTCTCTATTCCGAAGGGTTTAAAAACAGAGATGGTAGCAAGCAGAGATCGGGCATCAAAATATAGACATCTAGAAATTTTTCCAGAAATCCCTACTTTTTCAGGCAGTTTTAGCAGGAGGTGGGTTGTTGTTGTTTTTGGGCAGGACTTCCTGATATTTGGTGGTTTTCTGTAGCTTCCCCGTACTTTGGGTTTAAGACAGAGGTGAGATTCACATAATTGTACCACCGGTTCGCCGCACACCGAAAAGTTTACTACTTTGCTCGTGTGTGCAGCTTGCAAACATGTGCGGCTTAGAAAACGTAGCTAAATCGGACAGCGTAGCGGCAAGGCAGGAGGGTGGGCCTACCCGCAGGTCGCCACTACAAGTTGAGCCGAACCGGTTTGAATCATCTGAAGTCTGTGTGTGTGTGTGTGTGTGTGTGTGGTGTGTGTGTGTGTTTTCCTTTTGGGGAAAAAAAAAGCACCTTTGGGACAATCGTGACCGGAATGATTGAGAATCAGCATAGATATTTGTCTGTTTGCGGTAAGACCTAATGCCTCTTTTGGAGGCAAAAAATAAATAAGACCAGGTCTTAATTTTGGGGGAAACGCAGTAGTTCTCGCCTTATGACTGGTCGCTTAGTGACGGTGCAACGTTATGACGGACCTTTCTAGTTCTGAACTTCTGATGGGCGCTGGTGTCTCCCCAGGTCATGTGATTGCACTTGGATGCCGGGCAACCGGTCCAGATGTAAGAGTGTTTGCAGCATCCTGTGTGTGTGTGTGTGTGTGTGTGTGTGTGTGTGTGGTTGTGTGTCACGTGTTTTGTGATCCCCCCCTGGAGATTTACTTCTGCTTTCAGCGAACCTGGCCTGCAGCGAACGATCGGTTCACTTAACGAACGCTGCAAAACAAAAAAAAGATTGTAAAATCACGCCGGTCATGATTTAGGACTGTAATAAGGAAGGCTCCATTATGGCCGTAAGTTCGAGGACTACAAATGAATTTTCAGAAGTCTTTGGAGAAATTCCAAAGATGTTGTGGCACGAGTTGAAGGCTAAGAAGAGATTGGACACCCATTGGTCTGAAATTGGGTAGGGTTTCCTGCCTGAGCAGGGGGTTGGACTAGAAGACCTCCAAGGTCCCTTCCAGCTTTGTTGTTGTACTCCAGTGATGGCGAACCTTTTTTTCCTCGAGGGTCAAAAGCGCGTGTGCGCGCGTACCCATAACCACAATGAAATGCCCGCCCTGCAGGCCCCGACCCTGTACGCGTGTCTCCCCCCGGTGCCCCCCCAGCCCCTGAGCATGAGTGCACAACTCCCATTTTGGTATGCATGGGGGGGTTGCATGGGGGGGCTGCACCCATGCATGCATGTCTCCCAAGAGAAACCCGAGAATCAGCTGGCACTGCATGCGCAGTGGAGCTAATCTGGGCAACAGCTCACGTGCCCCCGGAGATGGCTCGGCATGCCACCTGTGTTACGTATGCCATAGGTTCCCCATCACAGTTCTCTTCTATTCTTCTCTTCTCTTCTAGATTTTATGGTATTCCCTTATTCTATTCTATTCTATAATACATTCTATTCTATTTTATGGTATTCTATATTCTATTCCACTCCACTCCACTCCTATTCTATTCTATATTTTATGGTATTCTATATTCTATTCTCTTCTATTTTATGGTATTCTATATTCTATTCCACTCCACTCCATTCCTATTCTATTCTATTCTATATTTTATGGTATTCTATATTCTCTTCTCTTCTATTTTATGGTATTCTATATTCTATTCCATCTCCACTCCACTTCTATTCTATTCTATATTTTATGGTATTCTATATTCTATTCTATTCTATATTCTATTCCACTCCATTCCTATTCTATTCTATTCTATAATGCATTCTATTCTATTTTATGGTATTCTATATTCTATTCCCACTCCACTCCACTCCTATTCTATATTTTATAGTATTCTATATTCTATTTTATGGTATTCTATATTCTATTCCACTCCATTCCTATTCTATTCTAGTCTATTCTATTCTACATTCTATTCTATTTTATGGTATTCTATATTCTATTCTATTCTATCTATTTATGGTATTCTATATTCTATTCCACTCCATTCCTATTCTATTCTACATTCTATTCTATTTTTTGCTTTCTATATCCTATTCCCACTCCACTCCACTCCGATTCTATTCTATATATTATGGTATTCTATATTCTATTCCCACTCCTCTCCACTCCTATTCTATTCTATATTTTATGGTATTCTATATTCTATTCCACCCCATTCCTATTCTATTCTATTCTACATTCTATTCTATTTTATGGTATTCTACATTCTATTCTATTCTATTGTATTTTATGGTATTCTATATTCTATTCGACTCCATTCCTATTCTATTCTATTCTACATTCTATTCTATTTTATGGTATTCTATATCCTATTCCCACTCCACTCCACTCCGATTCTATTCTATATATTATGGTATTCTATATTCTATTCTATTCTATTCTATTCTATTCTATTTTATGGCATTCTATATTCTATTCCACTCCACTCCATTCCTATTCTATTCTATTCAATTCTATTCTACATTGTATTCTATGTTATGGTATTCTATATTCTATTTCCACTTCTATTCTATTCTATTCTATTCTTATTCTATTCTATTCTATTCTATATTTTATGGTATTCTATATTCTCTTCTCTTCTATTTTATGGTATTCTATATTCTATCCCACTCCTATTCTATTCTATTCTACATTCTATTCTATTTTATGGTATTCTATATTTTATTCCTACTCCACTCCACTTCTATTCTATTCTATTCGCTATTTTATGGTATTCTATATTCTATTCTATATTCTATTCTATTCTATTCTATTCTATTTTATTCTATTCTATTCTATCCTATTCTATTCTATGGTTTTCTATATTCTATTCCACTCCTATTCTATTCTATTCTATTCTATTATTTCTATTTCTATTCTAATAATTCTAATTTTAATTCTATCCCAAAGCTGTCATGTTCAGAAAACCAGATACAATTTTGTATCCTATCTTAACTGAGTTTGCTGAAGCCTTTTAATAAATTCTGCTGCTAAATTGAACCATTTGGGGGGTGGGGGGTGTACCCCGCACACTTAATCATAAAGGGATTAAACTTGCAGAATTCTCCTGAAAATAAGACAAGCGGGACATTAGTTGAGTTTAGTGGCTGAGAGAAGCCAGGGTTAAAATCTTAACTGGGTTAAAACAAATTGCCATATGCTAGCAGATCCGCGATTTGTCCCTTGATTTTTCTGAAGCAGAATTGAAAAGTTTTTATGCTGGCCACTGAAATATTTTTGCCAGGCAAAGACATTTTGGACTTTTGCAATATAGGTAGTCTTCCATTAAAAGCCTTTTGTTTAGTGACTGTTTCAAGTTACGACGGCGCTGAAAAAAGCAACTTATGACCGTTTGTCACACTAAGACTGTTGCCACATCCCCGTGGTCATGTGATCAAAATTTGGATGCTTGGCAACTGACTCATATTTACGACGGTTGCAGTGTCCCGGGGTTGCGTGATCCCCTTTTGCGACCTTCCGACAAGCAATGTCAATGGGAAAGCCAGATTCGCTTAACAACCGTGGCAAGAAAGGCTGCAAAAGGGAGCATAATTAACTTAACCAGTGTTTCACTTAGTGACAGAAATGTTGGGCTCAATTGGGGTCGTAAGTCGAGGACGACCTATAGAGTAAAAGGGTTGATATTTTGGGAAGGCATCCTGACTTTTTACTACGTGTTGCGTTACTATGCAAAAACAACCTACAACGGCATGTTAATTGTACTACTGTTATTTTGTTGTTTCTTTGTACCAAAGTTGCAAAATTCTTTTTAGAAGTTGAGCATTTCTTCGTCCAGCTTTATTTTTCCAGTCCTCATGAGGACTAGAAGCTCATTTTTATCAAATGGAATTCTCGCCTAAATATCATGTCTCGTTCACTCCCTTGCTGACCGTTTTGCCCTGATTTTGTATCTATTTTGTATATTTCAAGAGCAAATCTTCTGGTGGCTTTTCTTATTTTTCTTATTTTGTTGGCCTGTTGGCAGAGGTGGGGGGGGTTTTACCACAGGTTCGCCGTGCATTGAAAATGTGAATGAGCGTGAGCTTCTGCGCACGTGTGTGGTCTTTCACACATGAGCTTTGCTCGTGTGCACCTCTTACACACATGCACACGGCTTAGAAAAAATGGCTAAATAGGGCTGCATAGTGCCGGGGAGGGTCGCCCACCCACAGGTCGCCACTATCAATGCGTCTGCCTGTTGGAGAGTTGAGGTAAAATTTTGAGAGGTGTTGAATCTAGACCAGTATTTCTCACCGTTGGCAATTCCAAGATGTGGGACCGGTTCGAACCGACTGAATACTACAACTGCCTGTTGGAGACTTGAGGTAAAATTTTGAGAGGTGTTGAATCTAGAACAGTATTTCTCACCGTTGGCAATTCCAAGATGTGGGACCGGTTTGAACCGGCTGAATACCACCACTGCCTGTTGGAGACTTGAGGTAAAATTTTGAGAGGTGTTGAATCTAGAACAGTAGTTCTCACGGGTGGCCATTCCAAGATGTGGGACTGGTTCGAACCGACTGAATACTACCATTGCCTGTTGGAGACTTGAGGTAAAATTTTGAGAGGTGTTGAATCTAGAACAGTAGTTCTCACCGTTGGCAATTCCAAGATGTGGGACCAGTTTGAACCGGCTGAATACCACCACTGCCTGTTGGAGACGTGAGGTAAAATTTTGAGAGGTGTTGAATCTAGAACAGTAGTTCTCACGGTTGGCAATTCCAAGATGTAGGACCGGTTTGAACCGGCTGAATACCACCACTGCCTGTTGGAGACGTGAGGTAAAATTTTGAGAGGTGTTGAATCTAGAACAGTAGTTCTCACGGTTGGCAATTCCAAGATGTAGGACCGGTTTGAACCGGCTGAATACCACCACTGCCTGTTGGAGACTTGAGGTAAAATTTTGAGAGGTGTTGAATCTAGAACAGTAGTTCTCACGGGTGGCCATTCCAAATGTCTGGACCAGGTTGAACCGGCTGAATACCACCATTGCCTGTTGGAGAGTTGAGGTAAAATTTTGAGAGGTGTTGAATCTAGAACAGTAGTTCTCACCGTTGGCAATTCCAAAATGTCTGGACCGGTTGTATGAACACGCGTGGCATTGAGGAATAGACCACCAGTTGCACCAATGTTGGACGAAGTGTAGTTGAGGTAAAATTTTGAGAGGTGTTGAATCTACAACCAGTATTTCTCACTGTTGGCAATTTCAAGATGTCTGGACTTCAACTCCCAGAATTCCCCAGCCAGCTGGCTGGGGAATTCTGGGAGTTGAAGTCCAGCTTGTGATATAGCAACATTACAACACATTATGAGTGACAATCAAACGGACAGACTAAAGGAAGGAAGGGAGGCCAAGACATTCATTCAATGACCTGTCGAGGGCTACAGTGGGGTGATATCCCAAACCTGGTTAGCATAACCTTGGTTAGTATCCTTCTGTGACTTACCTTGTCGGGTTAATCCCAAAAGTTGATTTGCTGACACTTCTGTGCGTTGCGCCACTGCCCCCCAATTTAAAAAAAACAGCCTCGTGGAATCCGGGAACCGATTAGTTGATAGTTGATAGAGCTAAGGTGAGCAGTTAGGTCCCATACTGGTAGTCCTCAACTTACAACCACAATTTTATGTTGCTAAGCGAGACAGCTGCCAAGTGAGGTTCGCCCCCGTTTTATCCTGCCACAGTTAAGTGAATTGCCGCCGTAGTTACATTTGTCACCTGGTCGCTAAGTGAATCTGGCCTTCCCCATTGACTTTGCTCATCAGAACGTCGCAAAAGGGGATCTCATCAGTCCAGCACACCACAACCGTCATAAATACGAGTCCGTTGCTGTTGCAACTTGAAACAGTCCCTAATCCGAATGGTCGTAAATCAAGGATGACCAGTATTTGGTTATTCTGTATTTTTCAAATACAGGTAGTCCTCGACTTAATGACCACAATGGAGCCCAAATTTTCTGTTGCTAAGCAAGACGTGAAGGGAGCTTTGCCCCGTTTTTACGACTGTCATAAATACGAACCAGTTGCCAAAACACCTGAATTTTGATCACGTCACCCTGCGGACGCTGCAAATGTTGTAACTCTGAAAAACGGTCACAACTCACATTTTTTTCAGTGCTGTTGTAACTTTGAGCAGTCACTAAGTGAACTGTTGCAAGGGGGTTGTTCTCCCTAGCACCATTTCTGTTTCTGTGGAAGATGAAAATGGAGTCATTTCTGATTTGCTCCTATTTCACGGGTCTCCAAACATGGCGACTTTAAGATGTGTGGACTTCAACTCCCAGAATTCCCCAGCCAACTCCAAGTCAAATCTCCCAATCCCAAACTGATTTTGGGATGTTTCATTTAAGGCCGTATTTCTCAAACGTGGCCCCTTTAAGACTTGTGGACTTCAACTCCCAGAATTCCTTGATGGTAATGAATTCCTTTTGATATGTATGCCCATTGTGGGCAGTATACTCTCTTCTAATCCCTTTCTCTGCAATCTCTCCGCTCTAGGAGACAGGAGAAAAAACGACAGGGATGGCTGGCTGGGGAATTCTGGGAGTTGAAGTCCACAAGTCTTAAAGTTCCCCAGATAAAAATCCCCCTTCATTCATCTCTATGATGCATTGCAACAAACCAGAGACGGGGCATTTCTCCTAAAAATGTACATTTCTGGATCGTTTCGAGATGTTCGGAAATGAGATTACGAATGCGCAAGAGAAACAGGCCGCGGCTGAAATCTAACACACAAAATTTCATTCCCAAACTTCCTAATTTTAGGGAAAGGGCTATTGCAGAAGTGTATCCCAGATAGTCCTCGACCGGAATAGGGCCGAAAGATTCATCATTAAGCATCGTTAAGTGAGGTATCAGCTGACCACACCTGAGTTTATGGCTCGTTTGTCGTGACCGTTAAGCGAATTGACACCGTTGTTAAAGCGAGACGTCACATAGCCAGCTAGCTGAGGAGGTCACAAAGGAGAACCGTGTGAGCGTGGGATGCTGAAATCATCATAAATGCATTGAAGGAATGCAAGAGCCACACTGGCGCAGTGGTTTAGAGTATTGCAAGCAAACTCTGCCCATTGCCCGGAGTTTGATTCTGACCATCTCAAGATTGACTCAGCCTTCCGAGGTCGTTAAAACGAGGACACAGATTGTTGGGGACAAGATGCGGATTCTCTAAACTGCTTAGGGAGGATTGTAAAGCAGTATATAAGTCTTAAATGCTATTGCTATTCTATCCTATCTTATTGACTCACTGCCGACTGCCGGCAGTTCGATTCTGACCGACTCAAAGTTGACTCGGTCTTCCATTCTTCCGAGGTTGGTAAACTGAGGACCCAGATTGTTGGGGGCAAGACGCTGACCAGCGGTGAGCTTCACTTAGGTTTACCGCCGGTTCGCAAGTGTGAATTTGCACGCTCGCATCATGCACGCACCTTCTGTGCTTTGCTCGCAGGCATGGTCTGCACGCATGCGCGCAGCATGGAAAACAGCATAGGACATTTTGGAGCTTGGGCGGACGGGTGAGCCCACCTGCAGTTCGGTGCTACCGGTTCAGGCGAACCGTTCCGAACCGGCTGAATACATCTGATGCTGACTCCGCTTAGAGTGGGCTGTAAAGGACTGTAAAGCGGTATATAAGTCTAAATGCTATTGCTATTCTATCCTGTCTTGCCGACTGCCAGTAGCTGAATCCTGACCGACTCAAGGCTGACTCAGTCTTCCATCCTTCCGAGGTCGGTAAAACGAGGACCCAGGTTGTTGGGGGGCTAGAGGCTGACTTTGTAAAATGGCTTAGAGAGTGCTACAAGCGATATATAAGTCTATTGCTGTTGCCAAGTGCCTGAACCGTGATCACGTGACTGCAGGGCCACTACAACGGTCGTAAAAAGTGAGGACCGGCTGTCACTATTTTCAGCACCATCCTAACTTTCGCTAAACAAATGGTCATAATGCGAGGACTATTCTCATTCTGAAAAGCTCCATCTCGGTCAGTTTGCGGTTAGCGTGGACATTTTTTCACGCGCCCCTCCATTCGGAACGAAAAACGGCTGCACATTTAGAAACTTACGAGAACTTAAGAAACTTGGAAATATACAGACTGATTTGCAATGACTTAAACGAGGAATTGAAACTTAAACAAAACCCCCGAGTTTCTGTGTGTCCCCCCCCTCCCGCGCTATTTTTGGTATCTCAAATCATCTCGCGTTTGATCTTTTCTTTTCCTACGAGATGTTTTTTCTTTCATATAATTTTTTTTTATTTTTTTAAGTCATTCCCCCAACCTTCCCACCCCCTCATTTTAAATACACAACAGAAAGACAATTTTCACACCCCCAGTCTGGGGTGTGGCATTGTGGGGGTGAAGGAGAGTTGAGAACAGGGGGAGGGTTGACGGATCAGCTGTTTTTCCGTTCAGCTTTCCTTTAACTTCCTCCCCCCCCCTTGTGTCGTTGGTTTGGTATCTGTGTAAGGGCGGTGGGGTTTCATTGTTTTGCGTCCCCTTCTTTAAACCCACACGTTTCCATCTTCGTCCAGTTCTTAAAATTCACGTCCATCTTTGTCCGCCGGAAGGGAATAGAAAATACGCCGTGGGAGGGACGGGAATCCAAAGATCGCCCCCCCACTCCCAAAAGAAGTGTTACAAAGGCAGAAAGAAACGTTGTAGGGATTTTCTTTTTTACTCCTTCATCTTATGTCTATTAAAAAAAATTATTTCCAGTTTTCTTTTTATGACTCTTTTCTTTTGTTGGTGGGTGTTCTCTTTCTCTCTCTCTCTCTCTCTCTCTCTTTTTTTTTTTTTTGGTTATTGTATAGAAGGTTTTTTTTTAAGAGCTTTGGATTCCTAAAAAGGGTTTTTCGTGTATATTTTTTTTTTTTCATTTTTTGCAAGGTTTTGTCAGCACGCATGGCACCCGGGACGGCGCTGGCGTGTTTGACGAGAGTCTTTCGTTCCATGAGTCCTTTTTCTTTCTTTCTCTCTCTTATCATTTTTTGTTTTTTGTTTTTTTTACAATTTTTATTTTCTTTTAAAGCCATCGGAGTTAGGTTTTCGCGTCGTTTCCCCGCACCGAGACAGAACTCGCATCTATCAGGAGGAAAAAGACAGTTGAGGTTGTTGGGTTTTATTTGGTTCCCCAGGGGCAGGAAAAAAAAAACCCAGCTGGGGGGTGGGAAAAAAAGGAAGAGGAGAGAGACGAGAGAAAAATAAAATAATAAAATTACGGGAAAGAGAAATCTCTTGCCCTGGTTTGGTTACTGATCAAATCCATCAACAGTTCAGGAATCTGTCCATCCGTCCGTGACAGTTCTCAATATACAAAAATGGTTAGCACATGCTTTTTCTTTTTGAGGGTTGGTGTCGGGAGACTGAATTTTCCACTTTTAATCCTTCCCCCCGTCTTAAATTTCATCTCCTCGAGTTTATCTTTTATTTGTTTATTTTCTTGTCCATTCTTTCTTTGCTTTCGTTTTTTTGGCCTTTTTTTTTCAGTCAGTAGCACAGTAAAAGGGGCGGAAGGTTTTAAGTGTTAAAGAGAAGGAGCTTTTATGGAAAGCGGGGGTGATGTATAGGTGTGTAAGTGTGTATGTGTGTGTGAGAGAGAGGAGACTTGTGAGTGTAGGATGGACGTCAAGATAGGAGCAGCCACTGTCTTCAACAGGGTGGGTGGAAGAGATCAGATAGATGGTTGCGCAGGTAAGTCGAGGGAAGGTTTGGGGCCACCCGCGGGAAAGGGAAATAGTAGTTATGGGAAACGTGGGTGAAGAATTTTGGAACACCAATGTGAAGAGTGGTGACATAGTTTTGATATTATAAAAGGGGGGAGAGCAACCTCTCGGCATCATGAGAAGACGTTAAAAGCCGGGGGGGGGGGGGATGCAGCCTTAAATCCTATACCTGTACTCAAATTGTTTTTGCTTCGCACAGGTTGCTTTCGGAAAGTGAGGGGAGCCGAATGTCAATGTTATAAGTTGCCATGATGAGGAAAGGGGGAGAGTGCATTCCACGCATACCTTCAGCTAGAGTCGGATCTCAGATTACTGCAGCAGGCATGTGAGGCGTGCACCTCATTGGAGAATGTGATTTATGACATCGACTGAGGGGAGGGAAGAAACGGGGGCAAAGTTCAGCCATAATTTAAATGAGGTCAGATCTGATTGCAATGAGGTATTGCCGAAATGGTGTTCCTAATAAATGACTGGATTTCCTTTGGAACTTGGCTCGAGGCTCATGAATTAATTAGGGCATCTTTCGGAAACCTGACAGCATCTCCTTGAGAGTTCCTTGCAGGTGGGAATGTGGTGGAAGATGTAGAGGGACCCGTCGGCAGCACAGGAGGCGGAAGACTCAGGAATACAGAAATAGGTGGGCAGGGATTCTGGAGGGGGTCATGAGCTGCCAATCTCATTGGATCTGGCCACAGGATCTTGTGATCCGGGAGAGGGGGTAGGAGAGGTAGGGAATTAGCATCAGTGGGTCCTTAGGGAGATGCCTGGATGGGAGGAAGGACAGAGCAGTGTGAAGAAAAGCTAGTAGGAGAACACCTGCAACAGCCAGTGTTGAGTTGGGTAGAGAAGATGACGCTTCATAAGGACCAAGGCTCCCCCAATGGATGGGTTGTGTTTGGCTCAATCTGTGGAAGCCAAGGGACATTTAGAATAAAAATTAGGGGGGGGGGGCTCAGGCCCTTGAAATCAGCCTGGGGAGGGGACACGAAGGAACCCCCTTCTCAAGAAAGCTTCCTGGCTGGCAGTGAGAAATAGGGGAGAACCTGGGTCTGAAATGGACCTTGAAGAAGGACTGTTGGGTGGAAGCCGAGGGGTGGTCCTCGCAGATGTCCACCCACCCACAGGCTCGTTCACTAGTCAATCTGTCTCCATTGATGGCAGTACAACATCCATCTCTATAAAGCTAGTAGTGTCGTAGAGGTAGCGTTACTTTTTGGATTGGAGTCCGAGTGAGGTAATTTGGATTCCTCTTTGGCAAACACCGATGCGGTTGCTGTGGTGGAGCTGGCCTTGCGCCGGTGAGCGCTGGAGCGCAGGTGAGCTCCCAACGCCTCCCGGCCACTCACGAGCACCTCGCAGGCCAGGCAGTGGTAGGTGCACACGGGCATGCGCAGGGGAGGCGGCGGCGCCTGGCGCCCGAAGTAGCAGAGCGCGGTTTGATGGGCGACGGCCGCCCCCTCACTCTCGAAGGCAGCTTTGCACTGGCGACAAAGGTACTGGTGAGTCACGTCGACTGTAGAGATGCCTGGGGCCTCGGACACCTCGACGGGGGGCTCGGGTGTGGGTGTCGGGAGCAAGGGGCTGGGCAGCAGCCCCATAAGTGTCTGAGGTATGACGGGGTTCATGGGGAACAGCCCCTTCTTCATGCCGTAGAGCTGCTGAAAGTACGCCCCGGGCAGTTGAGCTCCGAAAAGAGAGGGGGCGGCGGCGGCTGCAGTAGCTGCTGCTGGCAATGGGAAGGGCAGGAACTGGCCTCCCAGCAGGGCCGGCACTGCAGCCTTCAACGTCTTGAGGTTCTTCAGCGTTACAGTGGAGGACAAGGAGGGTTCCTGGGCTGGATTTGAAGTCGGTTCGGCCTGACCGTCACTAGGAGTGGTCTCGGGAGCAGGAACAGGAGCAGGCTCAGTTAAGGGGCCGACCTGGCTAGAATCCGGCGGCAGATGCTGAGGTAAGGAGACGCCTGGCTGGGAGGTGGCTAAAGGGGAGCTCAGGATCCCCGCTGAGGAAGCAGGCGTGCCTGTTCAGGTGGGAGAAAAAAAGAGAGATGAATCAGGGGGCGGTGCTGTCTCTCCTTTGGGAATGTGTCCTTTCCGAATGCCTCCCCACTCCCCCCCCCCCGGTTAAAATTGAAGAATCCTCTTCCTGCCTTTGCGACTTGGCCCGTTCTCCTCCTCCAACCTCACCACCGTCTCCCCTGCACCGGGAGTCCACCTGCAGCCCTCGATGCAAAAATAGAGGGGAGAGAATGGGAAAATCCCTCGGCTCTCTGCATATTCCTGCCCCCCCCCCGCACTTCACAAAAAAAAGTGAGGAAGGTATGAAAATGAAGATTCATGAACCACGGGAGGAAACCAGGAAATAAAAATGTGGTGGTCGGACAACCTTCCAGGTCAAATGTGGACCAGAACTTAGAATGGATTTGGCAAATGTCGGAACGTCAGTGGTGTTCCTGGAAAGATCAGAACAACAGTTCCTACAGCAGGGAAGACGTCATACAGTAAGCGTACAGTACAGTACGTTGCGGCGTGCAGGACGCTGTACAGCAAAGCCCATCATGCAACTCAACGCCGAGGCTCCACAACTATCCTTGGACACCCACTGTTCTACAATCTCACTCACCTGGCACAAAAGGGGGCTTGGTCCCAAGAGAAGATGGCATAGCTGTAGGAGTCATCGGCACGCCCAGCCTGGTTGGGGAGGGTGCTCCTTTGTCCGACACCAGCTCGTAGCACTTGCTCTCACTCTTGAGCTGGGATCGGATGGCCTCCTTTAGCCGAGCGAGGTGGCCGCGAGAAAAGAGGTGCCCGCGACAAGAGACGTAGAAATCGTACTTAACTTCACAGTAGCGGCATTCGGATTGAGCCTGAGCACCGGAGGGGGCCTCATCACCGCCACTGGTCCCGCCGGAGGCAGCCTTGGCCTTTTTCTCTTTCGCCCGCGCGTTCTGAAACCAGACTTGAATCACCCGTTTGGGGAGTCCGATCTCCTCCCCCAGCACCTCGCACTCTTGCATGGTTGGAGTTCGGTAGATCTCATAACACGCCTTCATGATCTTCAGCTGGACGCTGGACATCTGGGTACGATACCGTCTCTGACCTAGAGAGTCGTGGTACTCTCCAGAACCGCCATCCATCATTCGATTCCTCTGGCCGCCAGAGAAGTCCAGGTCAGCCGAGGAGGAAGAGGAGGAAGAATCGCTCAGCTCCCCTCCAGACAAGCTTCGGTCTTCGTGCTCCTTGGATAATTCTTCTTCGGCCATTTCTTCCTGGATCTGTTGTTCCATGACAACGTCTGGCTTCGTTAGAAGGGGCTGGAGGTTAATCACAGAGAGGTTGGGTGCGAAGGACCCACCATAATGAACAGGGGTGTCCCGTGGTGCAGGGTTGAACTTTGGGAAAGTGTTAAGTTGTGCTGGTGGGGGCTTGCTGGTTGGGGTGGCGGCACTGGTATTACACCGGAACTGGCCCTTTCGCTCACGGGCTCTTGTGTTCTGGAACCACACCTGGACGACTCTCTTTTTCAGCCCGACTTCTTCAGAGATGCAGTCAAGCATTTTCCGGGTGGGGTTCGAATCTTGCATGTACCAGCGGTAGAGAATCTCCAGTTGTTCGGGCAGAATGGTGGTCCGCAGACGCTTGTCCCTGGGGGGTTCGTTATCTCCCCCGGCGATGCTGGCTGTTTCACTTCCCGTGGGAGACAAGGTCCCATCTTCGTGTTTTCGCTTCTGTGCCCGGGAAGGATCTGGTTGGACCAGGCGGTCGCCAAATACTAAGGGAGTCATGTCGAGAGGAGATTGAGGACCTGTCGAAGCCAAGGGAGGGCCAGCTGCCGGGAGGTGACTAATGCGGTGGATATTCAGGAGGTCGCTGCTGGAGAATACGGCGGTGCACTGATCACAGGGATGGTTCTTGGTGATGTCGGGAGGCACAGAAGGGGCAAGCTGCTCTTCTTCCACAGGTTTGTCTCCAGCAACGTCTGTCTTCATATCCCCACCAGATCCCGCGATTTCTCGTTTCTCGTCCCCTTCCTCTTCCTCCTCCTGCTCCTCCTCCTCAGGCCCTTCGTTCTCTTCCTCATCTCCTTCCCCCTCGTCCAGATGATCATTGTAACACTTCTTCAGGTGGCGCACCAGCTCAAAGATGCAGCGGAAGGCCGTCCGACATTTTTTACAGGATGGCTGTGTGGCGGCATTTCCGCAGTTGCCCATGCTTGCTTCGTTCCCGCCACTCTTTCGGGCTTTCTGGCGCGCGTTTTGGAACCAGACCACGATGACTCTATTGGGCAAGCCCAAAAGGGCAGACAGGCGTTCCACCTCGCCATCTTTGGGATAAGCACTCGATTCAAAGAAGGACTGCAGAGCCTGAGACTGGAACTCGGTGAATTTGGTACGAGAGAAACGCCGGGTTGAAGGGAAGCCCCCACGGGGAAGATCCAGGACTCCTGATGATACGTTCTTGCCTTCCTCTTCCTCCCCTCGAAACCAAAGAGACTTCAGGCAGTCAGGAGGTACACAGGGAGTCTCGTTTTCTGGTGGAGGCACGACCACTGGCATGGGTTGCATCAAAAACGGAGGACAGAGAGCAGGGATCTCCAGCGGTATTGAAGATTGCGTCACAGTGACTGTGGTATTCTCCATGACGGTGGTGGTGATGGTTGGAACTGCTGCTGGTGCAGTAGTGGTGACTGCAGTTCTCTCAATTGGGAGTACGGACGGAGGGGGAGGATACATGCTGTCGTAACTCTTCCGGAACTGCGCGGCGTAGCGATTGAGCGCCTCGAAAGGCAGGAACCGCCGGTGCACGTGCTCCTCGTGGGTTTTCAGGATGAGCATGTTAGAGAACTGTTTCCCACAAGTGCCGCATTGCAGCTTGCCCGCGGGGGGACGCAGGGGCACGGTAGGGGGCACGGTGGCCGCTTGTTTGCCCTCATTGTACTGGATCACCAACTCAAAGCCGAAATTCTCCAGGAGGGCTTTGGCTGCGGTGCGAGAAGCCTCATTCCCTGCTTGGCTTCCATCGGCTTCTTCTCCTTCGGTCTCTTCGGCTGTCTCTGCCTTGGAGCTACTCGCGATAGCCGTGGAGGCCGGTTCTTCTTTGGGGGGCAGGGGCGGAAGCAGGACAGGCGACGGGGTAGGCAGGGTCAGGGCTGGCGTAGCTAAAGCCAACTTGGGGGCCACCTTCAGATCATGTAAGTAAAAAGGGAGCAGCAGCTGCTGTTGTTGCTGCTGTAGTTTAAGCAGGGATTCCGGCACCAGAGGAAAAGGGGGCAGCAGCGGTGGGGTGAAAAGGGGAGTAGGGAAGCGAGGCAGTTCTGCTGCGGGCGGGGTGAGAAATGGCAGGGTGGGCACCTGGACACAGCTGGGGGCCTCGGTTTCCAGAGGGGTCTCGTTGGAGGGCTCCAGTTCGGCAGGGGATACATCCGCCTTGCCCGCGGCTTCCATCTTGGCCACGCGGGAGCGAGTCTGGTGCAAGACGGAGCGCATGTGGATCTCCAAGGTGGAGCTCTGGTTGTAAGAGACCCGGCAGGTGGTACACTTGTAAGGCTTGTCCGAAGAGGGCTGGAGAGCCCCGGGGACGCCGGTTTCCCCCCGAGAGGACGCCGACGGGTCCGCGGAGGCCTTCTTCATCTTGTGGAGGTGGGACACCGAATTGTAATGCACCAGCAGGATGTTCTTCTGGGTGAAGGACTCTTTGCAAACGGTGCATTTATAGGGGCGGGCGGGATCCAAGAATTTGTCCAAGGCGAAATTGGTGGCCTTGCGGTAGGACAGAGGATGCCGGGAATCCGGATTAAGCAGGACAGGCGGAGAGGATTCGGGCGGTTCGGCGAGGACAGGTGCTGGTGGCTGCTGCTCTTCGGGGGTGAGGTTTGGATGTAAAGGCTCGTCCTCTTCCAGCTCTTGAGGAGTGACGGCGGGAGGAGGAGGAGGAGGAGGAGGAGGTGGTGGTGGTGGAGAGGCAGGAAGTGACTTTTCCGGATGCTCCTTAGGAGGCGGGGAGGCGGCGACAGAAGGTGGGGGCGTTTCAGGGGTAAGTACCGGTGGCGGGGAGGCTTTCTCCTCTATGGTTGGTGCTGTTGAGAAGAGAAGGAAGAGAGGAAAGCGTTACAGAACTGTAGATATCCCTACAGAAGGGAGCCAGTGTTGGCTAGCGGTGAAGACAGCGGACTAGAAACCAGGAGACTGGGAGTTCTAGCTCCACCTAAGGAATGAAAGCCAGCTGGGTGACTTTGGGCCAATCACCAAGGGAAATTGAGTTCTAGTCCCGCCTCAGGCATTAACCTGCCTGGGTGACTTTGGGCCAATCACCTGGAGACTGGGAGTTCTAGTTCCATCCGAGGTGTGAAAGCCAGCTGGGTGTCTTTGGGCCAATCAATCACCAAGGGATATTGAGTTCTAATCCCGCCTCAGGCATGAAACTGCCTGGGTGACTTTGGGCCAATCACCTGGAGGCTGGGAGTTCTAGTTCCATCCGAGGCGTGAAAGCCAGCTGGGTGTCTTTGGGCCAATCAATCACCAAGGGATATTGAGTTCTAATCCCGCCTCAGGCATGAAACTGGGTGATTTTGGGCCAATCACCTTGGCGACTGGGAGTTTTAATCCCGCCTGAGGCATAAAAGTAGCTGTGTGACTTTGGGCCAATCACCAGGAGACTGGGAGTTCTAGTTCCGCCTAAGGCATGAAAGCCAGCTGGGTGACTTTGAGCCAATCGCAAGGAGATGGTGAGTTCTAATCCTGCCTCAGCCGTAAAAGTTAGCTGGGTGACTATAGGCCAGTCACCAGGAGACTGGGAGTTCTAGTTCCGCCTTAGGCAAAAAAGCCAGCTGGGTGATCTTCAATCAGCCCAGCCCACCTCACAAGATTGTTGTGTTGGGGGGGAGGGGAAGGAGGAGGAAGAAATATTCGGTATGTTTGCTACCTTGAGTTTAAAAACAATACTAAAGAGGGGATATAAATAAATAAATAAATCTCCTTCCCCCAAACACGGCAGTAGGCAGAGGTCATACTCCCTTCTCCTCTCCCCCCCCCAACAAAAACCAGAGATAAGGTAAAAGAAATGCCTTTGTATTAATTAATTACTCTTAAAGGTGACAGTTCTGATTTTGGTGACCGTCTGGGACTGATCCCTGCAGTTTTCTTGGCAAGATTCCCCCCCCCATCCCCCCAAATGATCTGCCATTGCCTGCTTTTTAGGGCAGGGGCAGACCGACTGGCTGGAGGCGTTTTGTTGTGCATAAGACGGGACTAGAATTCCCAACCTCCTGATTTCTAGCCTATGGATGGTGCTTAAGTCGGGGACCGCCTGTAAAATAGAATAAAATAATAACTTGAAGAATAGAATAGAATAGAATAATAGAATAGAGTAGAATAGAATAGAATAGAATAGAATAGAATAGAATAGAATAGGTTGAAGAAAATAGGAATAGAATGGGATGCAATGGAATGGAAAGGAATACAATAGAATAAGTTGAAGAAAGTGGAATAAGTTGAAGAGAAGAGAATAAATAGAATAGAAATAGCAATAGAATAGCAATGAATAGAAATAGAAATAGCATAGCAATCAATAGAATAGAATAGAAAAAGAATAGAATAGAATAGAATAAGTTAAAGAAAATAGGACTAGAATAGAATAGAATAGGTTGAAGAAAACAGAATAGAACAGGATAGAATAAGTTGGAGACAATAGAATGGAATGGAATGGAATAGAATAGAAAAGGTTGAAGAAAACAGAATAGAACAGAACAGAATAGAATAAGTTGAACAAAATAGGAATAGAATGGAATAGAATAGAATAAGTTGGAGAAAATAGAATAGAATAGAATGGAATAGAATAGGTTGAAGAAAACAGAACAGAATAGAATAGAATAAGTTGAAGAAAATAGGAATAGAATGGAATGGAATGGAATAGAATAGAATAAGTTGGAGAAAATAGAATGGAATAGAATAGGTTGAAGAAAACAGAACAGAATAGAATAAGTTGAAGAAAATAGGAATAGAATGGAATGGAATAGAATAGAATAAGTTGGAGAAAATAGAATGGAATAGAATATGTTGAAGAAAACAACAGAATAGAATAGAATATGTTGAAGAAAATAGGAATGGAATGGAATAGAATAGAATAAGTTGGAGAAAATAGAATGGAATAGAATAGGTTGAAGAAAACAGAACAGAATAGAATAGAATATGTTGAAGAAAATAGGAATGGAATGGAATAGAATAGAATAAGTTGGAGAAAATAGAATGGAATAGAATAGGTTGAAGAAATCAGAACAGAATAGAATAGAATATGTTGAAGAAAATAGGAATGGAATGGAATAGAATAGAATAAGTTGGAGAAAATAGAATGGAATAGAATAGGTTGAAGAAATCAGAATAGAACAGAACAGAATAGAATAAGTTGAAGAAAATAGGAATGGAATGGAATAGAATAGAATAAGTTGGAGAAAATAGAACAGAATAGAATATTGAACAGAATAGATCAGATCAAGAAATCATTTACCAAGAAGAGGGCTTGGGGCATCCAGCCTGGCCGCTTGCTCTACGCCGAGGCAGCCCCCTGGTTTGGGTGGGTCAGGAGGAAGAGGGACTCCGGGAACAACTTTGGTGGGGAAAGTCATTTCAACCGTCGTGGCCTGCAGCGGAAACGGAGACAAAACAGAATTAAAAGCCCACCCCCCAGTCAAATGTTTCCCCATCAAAGCTTAACCCCAAAGACGGGCATCCATTCAACAGGTTGAGCTTCTCTCCCTCTCCCCCCCCCCCCCCCGTGTTCAGGGGGGGGGAGAGAAACCTCCCTGATGGATTGAAGGTGGGGGAGAGCCATTAAGGAGCCTGTGGGCCCTCGCACCCACCACCAGTAGCAGCTTCTCCACGCATTCGGGCACCACGTTGTGTATGTGGCTGAGATGGAAGTGGAGGTTGGCCCGGCCGACCAGCTGCTCCTGGCACAGCGGGCAGTGGAACCTGGGCTGCACTGCATGCTGGGAGATGGTGTGGGCCCGTACGGCTTCGGCCGACTGGTCGGTGTAGTTGCAATAGGGGCAGCAGAAAACCTAGGGTGGCAGGAGGAGACAGCGGAAGAATTAAAAAAGGGAAATCGGAAGGAATTTAAAATGACACACACACACACACACACACACACACACAAAAAGAAGAATGGACTTTGATTGGCACGCCTCTTCCCCAAGATGCATCTGAGACAGGGGCAATAAAGTCAAGATGGCGGCGGCAACCGGCTCGGTTTGACGCGCCCTAGGCATGCCACGTGGACGGGCTGCGACAATCGCTTTGTTCAGGGGGGTCTCCAAACTTGGCAGCTTTTAAGACTTGTGCACTTCAACTCCCAGAATTCCCCAGCCAGGGAGGGAGGGAGGGAGGGAGAGAGGAAAAGATAGATGAGGAAGGAAGAAAAAAGAGAATAAAAGAGGAAGGAGAGAAATATAGAAGAAGGAAGGAAGAAGAAAGGATAAAAGAGGAAGGAGAGAACTATAGAAGAGAAGGAAGGGAAAAAAGAATAAAAGGAAGGAGAGAATATATAGAAGAGAAGGAAGGGAAAAAAGAATAAAAGGAAGGAGAGAAATATAGAAGAGGAAGGAAGGGAAAGATAGAAGAGGAAGGAAGGGAAAAAAGAATAAAAGGAAGGAAAGAAATATAGAAGAGGAAGGAAGGAAAAGATAGAAGAGGAAGGAAGGGAAAAAAAGAATAAAAGAGGGAGAGAATATATAGAAGAGAAGGAAGGGAAAAAAGAATAAAAGGAAGGAGCGAAATATAGAAGAGGGAGGAAGGAAGGAAAGAAAAGATAGAAGATAGAGAAAGGAAGGAAGAAAAAAGAATAAAAGGAAGGAGAGAAATATAGAAGAGAAGGAAGGAAAAAAAGAATAATAGGAAGGAGAGAAATATAGAAGAGAAAGGAAGGGAAAAAGATAGGAAGGAAGAAAAAAGAAAAGAGGAAGGAGAGAAATATAGAAGAGGAAGGAAGGAAAAGATAGAATAGGAAGGAAGGGAAAAAGAATAAAAGGAAGGAGAAAAATATAGAAGAAGGAAGGAAAGAAAAGATAGAAGAGGGAGGAAGGTAGAAAAAGAATAAAAGAGGGAGGAAAGAGATGTAGTAGAGGGAGGAAGGAAGGAAAAGATAGAAGAGGTGGAAGGGAGGAAGGAGAGAAAAATGGAAGGAAGGGAGAAGGAAAAGAGAAGGGGAAGGATGGAGGGAGGGACGAGAAAAGAGAAGAGGAAGGGGGGAAAAGATAGAAGATGAAGGAAGGAAAGAAAAGAGGATAAAAGAGGAAGGAAAGAAAGAAAATATAGAAGAGGAAGGAAGGAAGAAAAAGAGGATGGGAGGAAGGAAGGAGAGAAAAGACAGAAGAGAAAGGAAAGAGGGAGGGAGGGAGAGAAGGAAGGAATTCTGGGTTATTCTTAATCCACCACCCAAGAAGCAGGGTTAAATTGGTCCTTTTGCCAAATTCGGAAATCCAATTACGGTAGTTTTATCCCAAACCTTTCTACACAACAGTCTGGTTATTTTCTTTTCTTTTTTTAAACAAATTCCGACCGAGAGACGCTTTGAATCTGAACAAAAGCAGAGACCAAGGGGAGGGGGTCTCCAGCTCCCCACCTCAGCATGTGCTTTGTTTAACAAATGTGGAAATCCCTCCCCCAAAAGAGCATCCCCCGGTCCCTGCATCTTACACCCCCTTCCTAAGCCCCCAGCCCACCCACCCCGGGGTCTTCAGCCCCGGTGCAGAGAGAGGCTCCAGAAATGGAGAATCTGAGCCGTTTTTCAAAAAACCTTTTTCAATGGAGTTCCTGCTATGAAGTCCGTATAAAACTCTGATCTGTCATTGTCATTTGTTTAAAAAAAAAGGAGGAAGAGAGAGAGGGAGAGAGATGAAAGAGAGAAATAGATACAGAGATATGTAGATACAGAGAGAGGGGGAGAAAGGATACAGAGAGGAGAGAGAGAGACACAGAGAGAGAGGAGAGAGAGAGAAAGAGATACACACACAGAGAGAGGAGAGAGATACAGAGAAAAAGAGAGATACACATAGAGAGGAGAGAGATACACAGAGAGAGAGGAGAGAGAGAGAGAGAGAGATACAGAGAGAGAGGGAGAAAGGATACAGAGAGGAGAGAGAGAGACACAGAGAGAGAGGAGAGAGAGAGAAAGAGATACACACACAGAGAGAGGAGAGAGATACAGAGAAAAAGAGAGATACACATAGAGAGGAGAGAGATACACAGAGAGAGAGGAGAGAGAGAGAGATACAGAGAGAGGGGGAGAAAGGATACAGAGAGGAGAGAGAGAGAAAGAGATACAGAGAGAGGGAGACACAGAGAGAGAGAGGAGAGAGGGAGAAAGAGATACAGAGAGAGGAAATACAGAGAAAAAGAGAGATACACAGAGAGGAGAGAGATACACAGAGAGAGAGGAGAGAGAGAAAGAGAGAGAGAGAGAGAGGGAGAAAGGATACAGAGAGGAGAGAGAGACACAGAGAGAGAGGAGAGAGAGAAAGAGAGAGAGAGGGAGAAAGGATACAGAGAGGAGAGAGAGACACAGAGAGGAGAGAGAGAAAGAGAGAGAGAGGGAGAAAGGATACAGAGAGGAGAGAGAGACACACAGAGAGAGGAGAGAGAAAGAGATACAGAGAGGAGAGAAATACAGAGAAAAAGAGAGAGACACAGAGAGAGGAGAGATACACACACACACACACATATACACACACACATACAGATATATATATATAGAGAGAGAGAGATACACAGAGAGAGATACATACATACATACATACATATATATATACACACACAGAGAGAGAGAGAGAGAGAAAGAGAAGATAAAGAGAAAGAGATACACACAGAGAGAAAGAAAAAGAGAGAGAGAGAGAGGAGAGAGAAACGCAGAGAGAGAGATAAAGAGGAGAGATACAGAGAGAGAGAGATACCGAGAGAAAGAGGAGAGAGAGAGATACAGATATATATATAGAGAGAGAGAGAGATACAGAGAGAGAGAAAGATACGTACATACATACATACATACATACATACATACATACATACATATATATACACAGAGAGAGAGAAAGAAAGAGAAGATACACAGAAAGAGAAAGAGATACACACAGAGAGAGAGACATCAGAGAAAAAGAAAGAGAGCGAGAGAGAGGAGAGAGATACGCAGAGAGATAAAGAGGAGAGATACAGAGAGAAAGAGGAGATATATATATATATATATACAGATATATATATATAGAGAGAGAGATACAGAGAGAGAAAGATACATACATACATACATACATACATACATACATACATACATACATACATATATATATATATATATATATATATACACACACAGAGAGAGAGAGAGAGAGAAAGATACGTACATACATACATACATACATATATATATATATATATACACAGAGAGAGAGAGAGAGAGAGAGAAAGAGAAGATACACAGAAAGAGAAAGAGATACACACAGAGAGAAAGAAAAAGAGAGAGAGAGAGAGGAGAGAGATACGCAGAGAGAGAGACATAGAGAGAGAGAGAGAGAGGAGAGAGAGAGAGAGACATACAAAGAGAGAGAGAGGAGAGAGAGAGACATACAGAGAGAAAGAAAGAGAGAGAGGAGAGAGATACGCAGAGAGAGAGACATACAGAGAGAGAGGAGAGAGAGAGAGAGACATACAAAGAGAAAGAAAGAGAGAGAGAGATACACAGAGAGAGAGGAGAGAAAAAAACCCTGGATAGATTGGCAACCAAAGTGTGTCTGTCGCTCCCGTTATTAACCTCCTCCATTCACACTTGACTGCACACAATTGTCGTTGCGTGGGTGAATCATCTCTCTTCGCCCACCCGCCCACCCTGCTGCCTCCGACGAGGACGCTAATTAATTTTTGAGTTTTAATTCAGGAACAGTTGCTCCCCTGCCGAGACTTGGGAGGGGAGCCAGTGCATTTGGGGGAAGGGGGCAGGAGGGAGGGAGGGAGGGTGTTCAGACGAGGCAGCCTGAAATTTGGGTGGGGGGCCGGTGGGGGCGGCGGGAGGGAAGAGGGGGCAAAGGCAGGAAGTGGGGCTGAGCTCCTATGCGGTTCAGATGTCACACACACACACAGCTTCGCTACACAAATCTAAAAGAAACTCACCGTTGTGTCTCCCGCGCTGCCAGAGGATGCTGCTTCGGTCTCATCAGAAGCTGTTAGAAGAAGAAGAAAATCACATTTGGCAAAGGAAGGAAGGAAAGAAGGAAGGAAGGAAGGAAGGAAGGAAGGAAGGAAGGAAGGAAGGAAGGAAGGAAGGAAGGAAGGAAGGAAGGAAGGAAGGAAGGAAATAGAGAGAGAGAGCAGAGAGAAGGAAAAGTAGAAGGAGGGAGGAAGGAAGGAAAGGAAAGAAGGAAAGAAATGAGAAAAATCGAGAGTACAGAGAGAAGGAAAAGTAGAAGAGGAAAGAAAGAAGGAAGGAAAGGAAGAAGGAGGGAAGGAAGGAAAGAAGGAAGGAAGGAAAGGAAGAAGGGAAGGAAGGAAATAGAGAGAGAGCAGAGAGAAGGAAAAGTAGAAAGAGGGAGGAAGGAAGGAAAGGAAAGAAGGAAAGAAATGAGAAAAATCGAGAGGACAGAGAGAAGGAAAAGTAGAAGAGGAAAGAAAGAAGGAAGGAAGGAAAGGAAGAAGGAGGGAAGGAAGGAATGAGAAAAATAGAGGGCAGAGTGAGGGAAAGATAGAAGAGGAAGAAAGGAAGGAGAAAAATAAAGGGCAGGGAAGGAAAGATAGAAGAGGAAGTAAGGAGAAAAATAGAGGGCAGAGGGAAGGAAAGATAGAAGGAAGGAAGGAAACAGAAGAGGAAGGAAGGAAGGAAGGAGAAAAATAGAGGGCGGGCATAAGGAAGGAAAGAAAACTAAAGAAGGAGAAAAATGGAGGGCAGAGGGAAGGAACGATAGAAAGGGAAAGAAAAAAGGAAGGAAAGACAGAAGAGGAAGCAAGGACGGAAGGGAATAGGGAGAGGGGGAGGGGTGAGGAAGAAGGAAAAGGAAAGAAATAGAAGGGAATAGGGAGGGAGGGAACGACGGAAGAATGGAAAAAAGAACCAAGGGAAGAGGGAGGGAAGAAGAAAGGAAAAGAAGGGAGGGGGGGAAAGGAAGAACGGGAAGAGGGAGGGAAGGGAAAAAGAAAAAGAAGAAGGAAGGAAGGAAGGAAACAGAAGGACAGGAAGAAAAAGAAAAGAAAGCTACTGTGTGCAATGTGCTGGGAAGAGATTGGGGCATGTAATTCTCTCTCTCTCTCTCTCTCTCTCTCACACACACACACACACACACACACACACACACAAAAACACACACACAAAGAGCTAATCCTTGATTTATGACCACAATTGTCAGGTGAATTTCGCCCCTTCTGCAGCCTTTCTTGCCGCTGTCCTGAAGTGAATCGCTGCCACGCTTAAGTTCGTCACACGGTCATTAAGTGAAACCAGTTTTCCCGCTGACTTTGCTGGTCGGAAGGTCGCCAAAGGGGAAATCACGTGACCCGGGAGACTCTATGACCGTCATAAAGTACCAGTCAGTTGCCCGGTCGTTAAGTGTGTGTGTGGGGGGAAAGGGACACAAATCACTGTTATCAACGGTCACTAAACAAACCCTGGCAAGCCGAGGCTTCGTTTTAACTAGCAGGCAACGCATTTCATCAAGGGCAGAGATGTCACTGAACGGCTGCGGCAAGAACGGTTGTAAATTGGGGCCAAATGCGCGCGTCGTCTCACTGAGCGACGTAAACCTCGGCCTCCGTTGGGGTCGTAAGTCGAGGACCTCTTTGCATTGGGCAGGGGCCTGGTGTAACCCACCAAGTTACTCACCAATGATCCGTGCTTTGTTCTGTTTTTCTTTTTCAGATGTTAAACTCTCCAGAACGGATTCCTTCCCTGAAAACGGCGAGAACAAGAGAGATCAATTGAAAAGGAAGAGTTCTCCCAAACCGGGAATCCTCGCTTTGCAACGGTTCGTTTCGCGACCCTTCGAACTTACAACGGCACTGAAACAAGGGACTCATGGCCATGTTTCACGCCTACGACTGTGGCAGCAGCCCTTAATTTACAGGGGGTTACACAGGTCCCTATGGCGACCTTCTGACGCCCCCGGATTCCCGTAACAACCGGGTTTATAATACAATACGATAGCAGAGTTGGAAGGGACCTTGGAGGTCTTCTAGTCCAACCCCCTGCCTAGGCAGGAAACCCTACACCGTTTCAGACAAATGGCTATCCAACATCTTCTTAAAGACTTCCAGTGTTGGGGCATTCACAACTTCTGGAGGCAAGCTGTTCCACTGATGAATTGTTCTAACTCTCAGGAAGTTTCTCCTCAGTTCTAAGTTGCTTCTCTCCTTGATTAGTTTCCACCCATTGCTTCTTGTTCTACCCTCAGGTGCCTTGGAGAATAGTTTGACTCCCTCTTCTTTGTGGCAACCCCTGAGATATTGGAAGACTGCTATCATGTCTCCCCTAGTCCTTCTTTTCATTAAACTAGACCTACCCAGTTCCTGCAACCGTTCTTCATATGTTTTAGTCTCCAGTCCCCTAATCCTCTTTGTTGCTCTTCTCTGCACTCTTTCTAGAGTCTCCACATCTTTTCTACATCGTGGTGACCAAAACTGAATGCAGTATTCCAAGTGTGGCCTTACCAAGGCCTTATAAAGTGGTATTAACCCTTCACGTGATCTTGATTCTATCCCTCTGTTGATGCAGCCTAGAACTGTGTTGGCTTTTTTGGCAGCTGCTGCACACAACTGGCTCATATTTAAATGGCTGTCCACTAGGACTCCAAGATCCCTTTCACAGTTACTACTGTTGAGCAAGGTACCACCTATACTGTATCTGTGCATTTCGTTTTTCTTGCCTAAATGTAGAACCTGACTCTTTTCACCACTGAATTTCATTTTATTAGATAGTGCCCAATGTTCAAGTTTGTCAAGATCCTTCTGTATCTTAAGCCTATCTTCTGGAGTGTTGGCTCTTCCTGCCAGCTTGGTCTCATCTACAAATTTGATGAGTTCCCCATTTATTCCCTCATCCAAATCATTGATGAAGATGTTGAAGAGTCCTGGGCCTAAAACAGAGCCTTGGGGTACTCCACTGCATACCTCCCTCCATGTAGATGCAGTTCCATTGAGGACTACACGTTGAGTGCGGTTGGTCAGCCAGTTACGAATCCATCTGGTGGTGATGCTGTCCAACCCACATTCTTCTACTTTATCTAGTAGTAGGTTATGGTCTACCTTATCAAAAGCCTTACTGAAGCCCAAGTAAACTATATCGACGGCATTCCTCTGGTCCACTAATTTTGTCCCTTTGTCAAAGAATGCAATAAGATTAGTCTGGCATGATCTGTTTTTGACAAACCCATGTTGGCTTTTGGCTATTACTTTGTTTGCTTCTAGGTGTTCGTTAATTCGTTCCTTGATTATCTTTTCCAGAATCTTTCCTGGTATTGAGGTCTGCTGATAGGTCTGTAGTTTCCTGGATCTAATTTTTTCCCTTTTTTGAAGATGGGAACCACATCAGCTCTTTTCCAGTCCTCTGGTAGTTCCCCGGTGCTCCAGGATCTCTGAAAGATCTAGTTCAGTGGTTCTGAGATCTCGTCTGCTAGTTCCTTCAGAACCCTGGGATGTAATCCATTCGATCCTGATGATTTGAACTCGTCTAGGGTAGACAGGTGCTCACTTACCATTTTCTTCCCTACTTCAACTTGTGTTCCTAATCTGATTTTTGTGGTGCTGTTTTTGATAGGTTGAACTGTTTTATCCCTTTGTGTAAAGACAGATGCAAAAAACGAGTTAAATAGTTCTGCTTTCTCCCTGTTGCTTGTCCCCTTCTTGCCACTTTCTCCCAGCAATGGACCAATTGTTTCCTTAACCTTTTTCTTGTTTTTAACATGTTGGAAGAAGCTTTTTTTGTTATTTTTTACTTTTGTGGCAAGCCTTTCTTCATTGTGAGCCTTAGCTTTCCTTACTTCATCTTTACAGGCTCGGGCTATTTGCTGATATTCTGCCTTAGTTATGTCCCCCTCTTTCCACTTTTTAAACGTAACTTTTTTGTCTTTCAATTTGTCAGAGAGTTCTTTATGCAGCCATGCTGGTTTCTTTGGGGAGCTGTTATTTTTCTTCTTCATTGGTATTGTGCTAGACTGGGCTTTTGTAATCTCATTTTTCAAAATTTCCCTAGCTTCTTGTGATGTTTTCCCCTCGAGGATTCTCACCCATGGAATTCTTCCCAAGCCCTCTCTAAGTTTATTGAAATTAGCTCTCTTAAAATCCAAGACTCTAGTTTGACTTTGTTCTACTACTTGTGTTTGCATAATGTTGAATTCCAATATTGCATGGACACTTGCCCCCAGGGTTCCTGTGGCTTCAACACCTTCTATCATTTCCTCTCTGTTAGTGAGGATTAAGTCCAATATGGCTGATCCCCTTGTTCCCTTCTCTACTTTTTGGAAAACAAAGTTGTCTGCTAGGTTTGTTAGGAACCTGTTGGATCTTCCACTTGGTGCAGAGTTTGTTTCCCAGTTGATGTCAGGGTAGTTAAAATCCCCCATTACTATTGTGGTGTGCTTCCTACATAGTGGTGACTAACAATCACTGCAAACAGTTCACGTGTTCCTCGCGTAACAAGTACAGTGGTTCACCGCACAGCTGGGTTACTAATTAAAACAACGCCCGGGATCCACTTCGCAAATGTGGCAAGGGAAGTCGTACAAGGGGGCGAACCTCGCTTAAGCAGTGTCTCACTTTAGCGACATAAATGCTGGGGGCTCCGTTGCGGTCATGCATTGAGGACGGGTTTTTCAATGTGCTGGAAGTACCGTTCCCCCAAACTTCCTAGACAGGCAAGAGGGGAGTTGACCCCTGACCTGCGTTTTGCACCCACCATCCTACGTTGACAAACCGAGTTCCCCTTTACGGAAGCTAAGATCATCTGGAAGACGGGACACTCAAAAGGATGCCAAAAAAGAGGAGGAAGAGGAGAGAAAAAAAGAGAGAGAGAGAAAATGGGAATTCCGGCCTCCAGGCTGTGAAAAACCTGAATGACGCACAATCCAGGCCTTTATCCTCGTCAGCGACTAATTAAACTCTCAACCTGAGCGGGATCGTTAATATTGAACGGGGTCGGCCTCCCTGGCCAATAGATACGGCCTCGCTACCATCGGCAACTCAATTAGCGCGGCTCGATACGCCCGCTGCCACGCGAAGACCCCCCCCCATTTTTCATTGACAAGGGCCGAGAGCGAGCGAGTCCCCCTCGACACACATACAGCACGTCAGGGCGAGAATTCCCGCATCCCTAAACCCTCCCAGGGGTCTCCCCCATGTTTCCATCACGGCTGTAGACCGCTCTGCGCCGTCATTCTCTCCATCCGTCCCTTGAGCTCTTCTGCACAAAGGTGAAAGGCCTGGCCGGTGGATTGACCCTCGGTCGCGTGCCATCGCCCCGCTTTCAATCATGCACTGCCCGGTGGCACCTCTTCCCCTCAATTTCCCCCACCCATCCTGGTGATCCCTATTGACTTCCCGTGCCAGGTAAGGATGCAAGGTCAGGCGGATTGGCAACCCATAAATCTGGGAAGACGGCCAATTGCCGCCGTTCAGATAGGGTTCCCCGGTGTGGGAGGGGTGGGGAAGGGAGGTGAGCTGGTGGGTGGGTGGATAGGCAGCCTCAGCTGGGGGAGGGAGAAATATATAGCTTTCCTTCCACCGCCACCCACCCCCTTCTCCCCTTCCAACTTCTCCCCGGCTGCGGTCCATACGTATCTCGGTCTCATTTCTCTTCTCCTTCATTCTTCCCCGCAGGTTGCTAGGCAACCTCCCCCAGTATCTGTCATAATCCATTATGAAGCTGGGGCGTGTGTGTGTGTGTGAGTGTGTGCAACGAGAGAAGGAGGAGGAGGCTGGCGGGGGCTGGCAGAGAGGAGGAAGAACAGGGAACCCGGCGGCGCTCACTCCGACGTCCGCAGAGCAAGACACAGAGTAAAACATTCAGCAGGCTTAAGAAATTGCACTGTGTTTGCTACCCCCTGGGAGGGTTATTTTTCTCAATTCCCACCCACCCACCCACCCACCCAGGATCAAGAAGGCGTCCCCTGCAGATGGTGTGGTTGTGGGTCCTTTCCTGCTTCCCCCGCCCCCACCTCATCAATCTCCCTTTAAAAAAAATCAACATTTCACCCCGTTGGGACCCAACGGGCCTCGGTGGTCCGCGGCGCCAGCCCCACCCACCAGCCGAGCGGCACCGGCAGTTACCTGCAGGGTTCGCAGGCGCAAAACAGACGTATCTTTCGAGGCCCAAAGTGCCTTCGCCGTTCTGGAGTAGCTGGAGGCGCCACTGACCATGTGCTTCGCGGTGGATGCGGAGAGCGGAGGTGCTGGATCATGGCCAGGCGGTTGGGCGAGTCAACGTGACACAGGAGGCAGCGGAACTGCGCGGGTTCGGTGGCGGGCGGGGGTGCCGAGGTGGTCTCCATTTCCAGTAGCAACTGGGGGTGAAACAAGAAAGGGGGGGGGGTTGCAGGTTCGAAGAAGAGGGAAAGGACACCCCTGTGTCTCCCAGGTCAGCAATCCTTAATGGGACCCCTGGTTAGTGGTCATTGGTCCCCTTTGTGGGACTATTGGACTCGCTTTCTCCCATGCCTCTCCCTGTACCCCCTTGGTACTTCAATCTACTTGTAGTCCTTCATCTGTAACCCTTTTCTAGAATAATAGAGTTGAAGGGCACCTAGGAGTTCTTCTAGACCAGGGGTGTCCAAACTTGGGAACTTTAAGACTTGTGGACTTCAACTCCCAGAATTCTGGTCTAGACCAACCCCTCCGCTCAAGAAGAAGACCATGTACCCATTCCGAGGCAAATGGCTGTCCAATCTCTTCATTAAAATCTCCAGGGATGGAGCACCCACAATTTCTGGTGGCAGGCTGTTCCACTGGTGAATTGTTCTCACTGTCAGTACATTTTCTCCTGGATTAGATCTCTCTGTAATGCTCTATTTGCCAAAGGACCCGAAGGCAGGACAAGCAACGGATGGAAACTCATCAAGGGGAGAAGCAACCTGGAATTAAGGAGACACTTCCTAACAATGAGGACAATTAACCAATGGAACAGCTTGCCACCAGACGTGGTGGGTCCTTCAAAACTGAAGGTTGGGACAGCCTTATTTGGAATGGTATGTAGGGTCTTCTGTTTGAGCAGGGGGTTGGACTAAAAGGTAAAGGTTCCCCTCGCACATATCTGCTAGTCGTTCCCGACTCTAGGGGGCGGTGCTCATCTCTGTTTCAAAGCCGAAGAGCCAGCGCTGTCCGAAGACATCTCTGTGGTCATGTGGCCGGCATGACTCAATGCCGAAGGCGCACGGAACGCTGCTCCCTTCCCACCAAAGGTGGTTCCTATTTTTCTACTTGCATTTTTAATGTGCTTTCGAACTGCTAGGTTGGCAGAAGCTGGGACAAGTCACGGGAGCTCGCTCCGTTACGCGGCGCTGGGGAGTCGAACCGCCGAACTGCCGACCTTTCTGATCGAGAAGCTCAGCGCCTCCGCCACAGAGCCACCACGTCCCTCATCTGGAATGGTACGTAGGGTCTCCTGCTTGAGCAGGGGGTTGGACTAGAAGATCTCTAAAGTCCCTTCCAACTCTGTTATTCTGTTATCTTCCACCTGTTACTTCCTTGTCCTGCCTTCAGGCCCTTTGGAAAACAGGTGGACCCCCCTCTTCTTTTGTCGCAGCCCCTCAAATATTGGAAGACTGCTATCATGTCTCCCCTAGTCCTTCTTTTCATTAAACTAGATATACCCAATTCCTGCAACCGTTCTTCCTATGTTTGAGCCTCCAGTCCCCTAATCACCTCTGTTGCTCTTCTCTGCACTTTTTCTGGGGTTCAAATTCAACCTAATCAACATCCTTCAGGAACATCTGCTGCCCCCCCTTTTGGTAACGCTTGTACAGGCGGCCCTCGAACTTACGACCATTCGTTTAGTGACCAAAGTTACAACGGCACTGAAAATAAGGACTTTTTTTTCACACTGACGACTGTTGCAGCGTACTCCATGATCACGTGGTCAAAATTCAAGACAGTTAGCCACTGACTCATACTTATGACAATTGCCCTGTCCCGGGGTCAGGTAACCTCCTTTCGCGACCTTCCGACAAGCAATGGGCAAGCCGGAACCACTTAACAACGGAGTTACTAATTTAACAACGGCAGTTGTTAAGGTGGGAAGAAAAATTGGGCAAAGCTCAGCATGTGCCTCACTGAGCAATGTGAATGTGGGACGCCTTCGTGGCCGTAAGTGGAGGACTACCTGTCCTGACTATTATTCTCAATTCGGCTTGTCTCTGCATCCTCCCCAAAATTTGGTACCTTGTAACCTTGCAATGCTTCCTGGTGGCCGGTGCCGGCAACATGAAGCTGGATCTTTTCCTTGCTGTTGGTCTCGTATTCACACAGGTTGCAATGAAGGTGTAGGGGCGGTCCCAGGGGTAGTTCCACCCCCAGGTGGGCGGCCAAGCTGCCCCCTTCACGCAGGTGAGCGGCCAGCTGGTACTTCAAGGCGTGCTTGTCGGTCTTCAGGTGAAGCTGGAAGTTGGCTTTCAGTTGGGTGCCGTACGCGCAGAGCCGGCAACGGTGCAGGTCGCCAGAGATTTCTTTCCATTCCATCTCCGGCAGGGAGCGCGGGGTGGAGGCGTGCCGGAGGAGGCTATCCAGACTGTCGGTGCTGAAGACTTGGCACACCAGACAACTGAACAATCTCTGGGGGGACAGTAGGTCGGGTCCAGATTGGGCTGGTGGCTGAGGAGGGGGGAGCAGGTTCAGGAGAGAGCGAGGCGGGGGCTGCGGAGACGAGAAACAAAGCAGGCACGTCAATTTTGCGTCTCTATAGGGCAGCGTTTCCCAACCACGGGTAATTTCAGAAGGGGGGACTTCAACTCCCATAATTCCCCAGCCAACTGGCTGAGGAATTCTGGAAGTTGAAGTCCACCCTTCGGAAAGTTCCTGCGGTTGGGAAACACCGCGATGACAAGAATGAGAATGCCGTATTGCAAACTAATTCTGCCCATTGTCAGCCGTTCGATCCTGACCGGCTCGAGGTCGACTCAGCCTTCTGTCCTTCCGAGGTCGTTTAAAAAGAGCACCCAGATTGTTGGGGGCGGGGAGGGCAACCCCCAAATCTTGGGGGTTGTGAAGTGGTATAGGAGGGCTATTGCTAAATGAAGTAAAGAATTGAGGTTGGCGCCACAATATGGAACAGAAACCTGGATTTTTAAGACACAGGCGGTGCACAAGACATGATAACCATGGATGGAAGGGAGAGGAGAGACAAAATCAAGATGCCAGGGGGAGATCTTGAAGAAATGGTCAGGGGTGGGATCCTACCACTTTAACGACCAGTTTGCTGTGCGGGCAGTGTGCAGATTACAGAGTAACCACCTTCCACATTACCGCTGGGGCGGAAAACAGCGGAGGCACAGCAATCCACTCTGCCGCGCCGTTCAGCTGAGCTTCAGAAAAGGGAATATAGGTGAGTATAGTGCAGGGACGGGACAGCGGGCCCAGCTGAAAGTCGGCATGACCCGGTTCGCTCCCCGCTGAGAGTCAGAGCTAGCGGTTTGCCTGAACGGGTCCGAACCGGTTGAATCCCACCCCTGGAAATGGTGGACTATAGATATGGATGAAGAACAACAGGACAGGAACAAAGTCACGCTAGAGGTCCATACTGACACCAAGAATGGAAAGTCCTTCTTACCTGCTCCCAATGTAGCCATCTTCCGCCCCGCCGCGCTGAGATGTTGGAAGCCTCCGTTGAGCAAGATTTGGGGTTGTTCCATGGGCTTGTCTGCCCGCAGAGGTGGGTTGCTCCCCGCGTGGACCTGGTGGGGATGCGAGTGGTGGCCATGGCCCAGAGCCTGTGCCCCGTAGAACGGGAACAGCTCGGGCTGAGCCTTGCCTCCCGGAGGGGTCTGCGGTTGTCCGAGAAGTCCCGGCAAAGTCAACGGCAGCCCTTGATGGAGCAACAGCATGTTCTGCATGTGCTTCTCAGACGTCATGTGGATTCGTAAGTTACGGGAGATGTTGGTCTCGTAACTGCACACCTTGCATTGCCAGGACGACTTGCCCTTCGACTCCTTCTCCTCAGGGGAGGACGGGGAAGGGGCCACCGGAGGAGCCACCGGCGGTCCGCTGCCTCCTGTGGCTTGGTAGCCCTGTAGATTGGCCAGGTGTTTATCAGACTGCATATGGATGCTGAGGTTGCCCTTGGTAGTGGTGGAGTAATTGCAGGCCTCACAGCGGTAGGGTTTGTAACCGCAGTTGTAGCTCTCGCCACGAGCCAGGCGCGGGTGGGGACCGCCGGTGCTACAGTAGGCGCAGTGGCTGTTGTTCTCCGGATGTTTCTCCTTCATGTGGACATCTAGGGTCTGCTGGTACTTATAATGCCAGTTGCATTTGGGACATTTGAGTGTCTTGCAGGAGTTGCGCGAGTGCAGCAGTGACATATGGCCCGACAAAGTCAACCCCGAGTACGCCATCGCCGTAAAATCTTCCCCGAAGCTCAGTGAGGGTCCTCCTCCACCGTTATGGCCGTTGCTCCCGAGTCCGTTGTTGACCTCAAACCCGGCCGTCATCGCTTCGTTGGCCATCCCTACATTGCTCAGGCTGTCCGCCAAGTCGGCGGCGCTGATATCGCGGCCCGGCCCAACGCACATCCGGTGGGTATCGTTGGGAACGCTGTCGGCTTTGGGAATGGTCTCGGCCCTGCTGATTTCAGCCACTAGGTCCACACAAGGGACCTCGTGCATCAGTCTTTCCTTCAGGATCTTATTGGTGGTCCTTTCCTTGTTGACGTCCTCCTGTGGTGGCCCCGTGTGGTCAGAATATGGGACCTTTGTCAGTGGTGTTTCTGAGAGTGGGGTGTTAGCAGCCAAGGGTGCACTTGTTGTATCTGGTGAACTTTGGTCTGGAAGCAGTTCCTTCTCTTTCTTCTTTTCATCCACTTGTGCCACCTCTTCCTCCTCCTCCTCTTCCTCCTCCTCCTCCTCCTTCTCCTTCTCCTTCTCCACTTCTGGTTTCTCCTCCATGGAATCATTTGCCCAGTGCGTGCCGCCGACCCTTGAATCTTTGGTATCTGATGGCTCGCATCGTCTTTCTGGGCTTCTCTTCTCCTTTTCCTCCTCCTCCTCTTCTTCCTCCTCCTCCTCCTCCTCCTCCTCTTTTACATTCACCCATCTGCTACACATTCTGGCATTGAGGTCTGCCTCGGTGGTGGGGTTATTTGGTTCTAGGAAGCCCAGGTTGGTGCCCTGGAATACAGCCGAAGCCCCTCCATCCAAGGCCTGGCGTTTCTCGTTGCTGAGCTGGACGCCGTGCGCCGTACGGGCATGAGATGCCAAGGTAGGGCCCTGGTTGAATGAGAGGCAGCACGTCAGGCAGAGCCACACGGGACCCCCTGGCATCAGCTTGTCTCGGCCACGGGTAGCTTCCTCATTCTCCACGGGGACGGTGGGGACATCTTTGGATTTGGTGGCAGCGTTTTTGGCAGGCGTACTTTGAGCTGGGGCCCCGGCCAGTCGGTAACTATAGAAGGCGCCTTGAGGGGTCACCTCGCCTGGCGCTGAGGTATTCTGGGACATTTGGTCAACAGACATAAAGCCTTGGTTAGGACCTCCACTGTCCTGGATGTGGAGAATGGACACTTGAGGAGTGGCGGTGACGGGGGAGCCCTTTGGTAAGAGAACGTGGCCGCTAGCGAGGAGGTACGCCGAACCGTCGGCAGCAAAGAAGAGCCGGGCCTCGCGCCCACCGTCCTTGTCTCTTTGTTCCTCCGGCTGGACCCCATCTTCGGCCAGCGGCAGGCCTCGAGGGAAAGAGGGCAGATTTGACAAGGATGGGCTGGGGTCCGCTTGGAGCTGTGGGGTTGACGCGACGGCAGCAGGGAACTTGGCCAAGCCAAGCGCGGCGGCTTGGCTGCTGGCACAGGGTCTCATGACATCATCGGGACGGGTCGAGGGGGAAGAGGGAGGGTCCCGGAGGGGGGGTTCTTTGGTGGGTGGCAAGGCAGGAGAGCCCTGAGCAGGCCGAACCACGGCCCGGTCATCCTGTCCGTCTGCCGGGGGGACAGAAGCGGAGGAGCAGGAGGAGGAAGAGGAGGAGGAGGAGGAGGAGTTAGAGGGAGCATCCATGGCGGTGCAGGCGGGAGGAGCACGGAGGGATCATCTCAGCACAGGAGCCGAGACCCTGCAAGAAAAACAAGAGAAGACAAACGTGTGAATCAGGGGTGAAATTTGACCAGTTCTATCCGGTTCGGGCATACTGGTTGTAGCGGTGGGGGCTCCACCCACCCACACATACATCATCATGTCTCATTTTTGATGCTCTGCACATGCGTGGAAGGTCCTGCGCGGAGGTGGTGCCAATGGTGGGTTACAGCCAGTATGCCCTGGTACGGGCGTACCAGTGCCTGCTGGGAGCACCATGTACTGTTCCGGTACAGTGCTCCGGAGGGCCCACCCGTCCGCCCACCCTCCTTACCTGTATTTCACCCAACTGGGCCATTTGCGCACAGTGGTGGGTGCGCAGGCGTGTGCAGCACGAATGCCCGTGGTGGACACTCGGCCCCATCGCAGCGTACCAGTTGCGACGGAATTCAAAACCCACACTTTCTCGCACTTGCGAACCGGTAGCGAAGGTAAGTTGATTACACCCCTGATGTGAATCGCATCTTACCACAAGAGGACAAACTGGTTCACTAATGCACACTTAAGTGATCTGGCTAACGTGGCTTGCAATCTATCCACGGATCGCAGGAATGTTAGGAAGGGTTACAGACAATCCACAAATTACAACCATTCGTTTCATGACCGTCCAAAGTTACAACGGCCCTGGAAAAAAAAGGGACTTTGGGCCATTTTTCACACTTATGACCGCCGCAGCATCCCTACGGTCACGGGATCAACATTTGGATGCTTGGCTACCGACTCAGTCGCAGTGTCCCGGGGTCACCTGATCCCCTTTCGTGACCTGCTCACAAGCGAAGTCATTGGGAAAGCCAGATTCGCTTAACAACCGGTATGCTAACTTAACAACCGCACCGACTCACTTAACGACAGCAGCAAAATCAGACAAGGCTCTCATTACATCCGCCTTGCTTAGTAACGGGTTTTCCAGGAGAGGTAGTCCTTGACTTACAACACTACATTTAGCACCTCTTCGAACTTGCACTGACAAAAAGGGACTTACGACCGTTTTTCACTCTTACGACCGTTGCAGCATCCCCATGGTCACATGATCCAAATTCAGACGCTCAGCAACTGACTCGTATTCACGACGGTTGCCATGTCCCGGGGTCACGTGATCCTCTTTTGCGGCCTTCTGACAAGCAAAGACCACGGGGAGATCAGACCCGCTTAAAAACCAAGATACTAATTTAACAATTGCACTGATTCACTTAACAACCGTGGCAAGTTGTAAAACCAGACATGGCTCGCATCCCAACCATATATCTCAGCGATGGCTAACCGTTTTGTTGTCGTCTGCTGAAAGCGGGCACGCTTGCACCCATAATGCAATGCTTGCGCGCTCCCCCCTGCCCCCCCCGTACATGACCCCCCCCCATGCATGCACAAGCATCTCCCATATGTGTCCCTCCCCCTACTCATGCACGGAGGAGACCCGAAAATCAGATGGCTGCCAGGAGGCACACACGCTTCCACGATAGAGCTAAGCCGGGGCGACGGCTCGCGTCCCCCGCGTAGAAGTCTCTGCTTGCCACCCGTGGCCTGCGCGCCATCACGGATCTATCTTAAGGATGATTTTTCTGTTAGCCATTGCAGTCGTACGTCGAGGACAGACTCTTATGGGGAAAAGCCGCTCGTTATGGAAAGAGATTTGCAATGCAAATTTAACACTGTTGGCTCTTGTACAGGTGTGCGTACCGCACAATATATTTTTTGATCTTCCTCCAGGTGCTCAGCTCTGTGTGTTTTCGCTTACATACACAGTTCCTTCACTCTGCAGGTAGTCCTCGACGTACCACGGTTCATTTAGTGACCGTTTAAAGTTACAGAGGCACTGAAAAGGGACTTATGACCGTTTTTCACACTTACGACCGTTGCGGCATCCCCTTGGTGATGTGATGAAAATTCAGACTATTGACATCTGACTCATACTTATGATGGTCGCTGTGTCCCGGGGTCAGGCAATCCCCTTTGGCGACCTTCTGACAAGCCAAGTGAAGGGGGAAGCCTGATTTACTTAACGACCAGGTTACTATCTTATCAACCGCAATGATTCACTTAACAACATTGACACTAAAGGAGCAACGTTCACTGAATAACCGTCTCACTGAACAACAAAAATGTGGGGCTCCATTGGGGCTGTAGGTTGAGGGCTACCTGTAATTTACTGCTTGTTATAAAGCAATTAATATTGAGCAGAATTCAGTTCGTCCCTCCGTGACACTCCCAGTTTCTCCCGGTTGTTAAGTGAATCTCACTTCTGCCTTGACTTTGCTTGATAGAACGTCGCAAAAGGGATCACGCAACCCCGGGATATGGCAACGTCATAAATACAAACTAGTTGCCAAATATCCAAACGTGCAACGGTCATAAGCATGAAAAACTATTGTAAACTCCCTTTGCCCAGCGCCGTTGTCACTTTGAATGGCCACTAAAGGAATCGTCGCAAGCCGAGGACTGCCTGTAGAGCTCAAATTCTTCCCATTTTTTATCAGAGCGCCTAAATAAACACAGTCCAAAAATAAATAAATAAATCACCCCAACACACAGCAGTGAAGAACCCGCCTGTTTTCCCTTCAGAGTGCCGACCTCCATTTTGACTTTTTTGACCTAACCAGCGTACAACTGGTTGTTGTTTTTTCCCCCTGTCATTCTTCACTTTCAAATTCTGAGAAGCCAGTGAGGTGGGACGGCTCATTGTTTTGAAAATCGGGGTGGGAGTCCTTTAACCACCGCGTCCGTTTCCCTGCTTTCGGACCCGATAATGCAAGTCGTATTCAAAGCCATTTCCATCGATACGGCTGATTGTTTCCCTGCCACTAAGCGGCTGGCGATTGCTAAAATCGCTCTTAATCGAACTGTCTGTCAGCCGATACATCAGCATCCCCTCTCCTAAAACAACATAAACCAGCAATTCCACGTCAGATTTTGTAAGATTTGGGTTGTTTGCACACAACATCCTGAGGCGAATTACTCCGACGTCTCTGGACCGGAACACTCGTCCGCCAAAGTATTCAGAGTAAAATTACATTCTCGTTTGAATTTCTGCACGGTCTTTTTCAGCGACGGGCAGTCCTCAACGTACCACCTGAATGGAGCCCAACATTTCTGTTGTTTTAAGGGAGACCCCAGTTTTTGTCTCATTTTACGACCTTTCTTGCCACGGTCGTCAGTTGAGAAACTATGTGCAATGGGGCAATCTCCATGGTCACGGGATCTAAATTCGGCCATTTGACGACCGACTCGTGCTTATGACGGTTGCAGTGTCCTTGGGTCATGTGATCACAGTCGGTCAATTTCCCAGTAAGCGAAGTCCGTGACTGGATGATTCACTGGGGCGAGGAAGGTTACCCAATGGGGCAAATCTCACTTAACGGCTGACGTGCTTAGCAACAGACACGTTGGGCTCGCTCGCGGTCTTACATCGAGGACTGTCTGCATTGAGTTTGGTTCAATACAGGCAGTCCTCGAGGTACGGCCACAGTTGAATTTGTTGTTAAAATGGAGCGTCGCCCCATTTTGCGACCTTTCTCACCCTTGCTGTTAAGTGAATCACTGCAGTTGTTAAGTTAGCAACCCAGTTGTTAAGCGAATCAGGCCTAGCCCTGTGGACTTTGCTGGTCTGAAGGTCGTAAAAAAGGGGATCACAGGACTTTGGGCTACAGCGATGGTCGTAAGTACGAGGCGGTTGCCAAGCATCTAAATTTTGATTGTGCGATGCTACGAAGGTTACAACAGCGAATATTTGGCCCCAAGTCATTTTTTTTCAGTGCCGTTATAACTTTGAATGGTCACAAAATGAGTCCTCGACTTACAACGATTCATTTAGTGACTATCTAAAGTTACACAGGAAGTGAAAAAAACCATGAGATTTAGGACCGATTTACACACTCGACAACCAGGATCGACCCCGCGGAATCTCCATGGTCACAGGATCTAAATTCGGCCGTTTGTGATGACCGACTCATACTTATGACGGTTGCAGTGTCCTGGGGTCATGTGATCACAGTCGGTCAACTTCCCAGTAAGCGAAGTCCGTGGGAGGAGCCTGATTCGTTTCATGACTGGATGATTCACTGGGGCGAGGAAGGTCACCCAATGGCGCAAATCTCACTTAACGACCGTCTCGCTTTGCGACAGAAATGTTGGGCTCACTTGCAGTCGTACGTCAAGGACTGCCTGCATGGTTAAATACAGGCAGTCCTCAACTCACGGCCACCGTTGAATTTGTGGTTCAGTGAGATTCAGTGAGCGTCGCCCCATTTTATGACCTTCCTCGCCACTGTTGTTAAGCGAATGACGGCAGTTGTTAAGTGAGCAACCCCATCATCAAGTGAATCAGCCTTCCCCGTTGACTTTGCTTGTCAAAAGGTCGAAAAAGGTCGAAAAATGGACAGAAGTCACTTTTTCCAGGGCCGTCGTAACTTGGAACGGTCACTAAAGGAAGCGTAGTGAAGTTCAGCACGACCTGTACTAAATGCATGCAGGTATTATACCCCCAATCACCTTGGATTGCCAAAAAAAAGGTGCATTCCCAAAGTGATAGGACATTGGGGGGAAATAATCCAGGATTGGCCAACCTATTGCAAAGCTGGCTTGTTAATCAATGATGGTTTAGCGGCTCAGCTAAAGCAAAGGACCATCGATTGGATTCTTATTTCAAATCGTCGCAATTTCACGCCGGATGCTTTAAAAAAAAAAGGTGTTTTTTGACATGGCCATCTTCAACCCCCCCCCCAGGCACATCCCCCCCCCAAATTCCCAAGGCTGGGAGGGGAGATTTAAGGAAAGACCCTTAGCAACCTGCCCTAATCTACGCGAGGACCTCAACTGATTTTTCGCAGGGCTGGAGATCCATTAACCACATACCTGCGGGACTGCATAACCCAGCAGCCTCAGCCCGCTGGGAGGACGGGGTGGGGGTGGGGTGTCCTTATGCAATCTGAGAGGGGGGTGGTCCCAATTCAGATCTACTGCAAAGAGCAACCCCCCCTCCTTTGGCTTAAACCAGTCTCCCCCTCCTCTCCTGCAAACCTCTGGCAGCTCTTAAAAATAGATTTATTCTTTTTTCTTAAAATAAGACCTTGTGAAGCCCACCGCCCCTTTTTTCTGTTCATTCCTCCACTTGGAGGGGAGGACAGCAAATTGGGCTCTCTCTTCCCTTTTCCTCGCCTCTCCCCCTTTTTATCTCCTCCCCTCCCCCCCTCTATGCCGGCTTCTTCCCCTCCACCCCGCCCCCCCCCTTCCGCAGGGTGGTTAGTCGATGCAAATTGTCTCATTAAGGAGAAGAGGAGGCGGGAGGCGTAATTAGAGGGCTGTTGCGTATTTATTGCAGGCGTACAAAGGTTGGGGAAGGAGAGCGCGCGTGGAGGGGGGGCGCTCGCGGACTCGCGCGTGTGTGTGCAGGAGTCGGGGCGGGTGAGAGGAGGATGGAGAGAGAGAGAGAAGGAGGAGGGAGAGAAAAGGAAGAGGATGGAGAGAGAGAAAAGAAGGAGGATGAAGAGAGAGAGAAAAGGAGAATGGAGAGAGAGAAAAGGAGGGATGGAGAGAGAGAAAAGGAGGATGGAGAGAAAAGGAGGATGGAGAGAGAGAAAAGGAGGAGGATGAAGAGAGAGAGAAAAGGAGAATGGAGAGAGAGAAAATGAAGGATGGAGAGAGAGAAAAGGAGGATGGAGAGAAAAGGAGGATGGAGAGAGAGAGAAAAGGAGGAGGATGGAGAGAAGGATGGAAAGAAGGATGCTGAGAGAGAAAAGGAGGATGGAGAGAGAAAAGGAGGATGGAGAAAGAGAGAAAAGTACGGGGGGAGAGAGAGGGAGAGAGAAAAGGAGGAGGATGGAGAGAGAGAGAAAAAAAAGGAGGATGGAGGGGAGAGAAAAGAAGGATGGAGGGAGAGGAAAGGAGGATGGAGAGAGAGAGAAAAGGAGGATGAAGAGAAAAGGAGGATGGAGAGAAAGAGAAAAGGAGGATGGAGAGATAAAAGGATGAAGAGAGAGAGAAAAGGAGGAGGATGGAGAGAGAGAGAGAAGGATGGAAAGAAGGATGCAGAGAGAGAAAAGGAGTATGGAGAGAAAAGGATGGAGAGAGAGAGAAAAGGAGGACGGAGAGAGAGAGACCGAGAGACAAAAGGAGAGGAAGCGACTGGGGAAGGAAAGGAATAAGACCAGCCAGACCCACGCATGTGTGTGCGTGTGGGCACGCGCGTGTTTCTGGATCACACTCCCCACCCGCGTGGAAGAGCCACGTGCAAAGGGAAGGGCGTGGGGGGAAGCGACACGCGAAAACAAGTGGCTAACTCCTAAGGGCCTTATGTAGGGCGGGCGTGCATGGAACGCAGAGTCGAGGCAAGGCTCCCGTTCACGTGTAGGCGACCTAGGCACTCTGTACATGCGCGCGTGCAACCTTGTGTACGCTTGGCACCCAGGCCCGCGCCGTGTGCCGCAAACATGCGAGTGCAAAACTACCCGTCCATACGTGCGTGCTCCACGTGCGGGATGTATGCATGGGTGAACTGAAGGCGTGCTATATATGCACGCGTACATTATGCACGCTATACTGCCGTGCGCGCACCCGATGGACACTATACATGCCTGCACGCACCGTGCAGACACCCACAACCACAGCAGACACAATCGGAAGGGGGTACCGAGCGGGCATTGCCCGAGCCGCGGGCGCTCTGGTGCAAACCCCACGGATCTGCGTGGGGTGGAGTCTTGGGACTGGGGAAGCGCGTATTCCTGGGCGAAGGAGGATGAGGAGGGGGGGAGGAAGGACAAAGCGGGGGATGACCGAGAGAAGGGGAAGGGCGAGGTCCGTGGCTGGCCGTTGCAACAAAAGAGGAAAAGAAGAAAGAAAAAGGAAGGAAGGAAGGAAGGAAGGAAGGAAGGAAGGAAGGAAGGAAGGAAGGAAGGAAGGAAGGAAGGAAGGAGAGAGAGGGGGCAGAGGGGAAAATAAGGGAGAGAGAAAGAAAGAGAGAGGAAGGAAGGAGAGAGGGAGAGGGAGAAAGAAAAAGAGAGAGAAAGAAGGAAGGAAGGAGAGAGTGGGGGAGAAAGAAAAAGAAGGGAGAGAAAGAAAGAGAAAGGAAGAAAGGAGACAGAGTGAGAAATAAAGAGAAATAAAGGAGAGAGAGAGCGAGAAAGAAAAAGAAGGGAGAGAAAGAAGGAAGGAGAGAGCAGGGGAGAAAGAAAAAGAAGGGCGAGAGAAAGAAGGAAGGAAGGAGAGAGTGGGGGAGAAAGAAAAAGAAGGGAGAGAAAGAAAGAGAAAGGAAGAAAGGAGACAGAGTGAGAAATAAAGAGAAATAAAGGACAGAGAGAGCGAGAAAGAAAAAGAAGGGAGAGAAAGAAGGAAGGAGAGAGCAGGGGAGAAAGAAAAAGAAGGGCGAGAGAAAGAAGGAAGGAAGGAGAGAGCAGGGGAGAAAGAAAAAGAAGGGAGAGAAAGAGAAAGGAAGGAGAGAAAGAAAGAGGAAGGAAGGAGAAAGAAGGAAGGAGAGAGGGGGGAAAAGAAAAAAGAGAGAGAGAGAACGAGAAAGGAAGGAAGGAGACAGAGGGAGAAATAAAGAGAAATAAAGGAGAGAGAGGGAGAAAGAGAAAGAAGGGAGAGAGAAAGAGAAAGAAGGAAGGAGAGGGGGAGATAAAAAGGGAGAGAGAAAGAGGAAGGAAGGAGAGAGGGAGAGGAAGAAGAAAAAGAAGGAAGAGAAAGGAGACAGAGGGAGAAAGAAAAAGAAGGGAGAGAGAAGGAAGGAAGGATAGAGCAGGGGAGAAAGAAAAATGGAGAGAAAGAAGGAAGGAGAGCAGGGGAGAAAGAAAGAGAAGAGAGAGAAAAAGAAAGGAAGGAGAGAAAGAAAGAGGAAGGAGGGAGAAAGAAGGAAGGAGAGAGGGAGAGAGAAAGGACGGAGAGAGCAGGGGAGAAAGAAAAAGAAGGGGGAGAAAGAGAAAGGAAGGAGAGGAAGGAAGGAGGAAGAAAGAAGGAAGGAGAGGGGGGAAAGAAAAAAGAGAGAAAGAGAAAGGAAGGAAGGAGAGAGAGGGAGAAATAAAGAGAAATAAAGGAGAGAGAGAGGGAGAAAGAGAAAGAAGGGAGAGAGAAAGAGAAAGAAGGAAGGAGGGAGGGAGGGAGAGGAATGAGAAAAAGGAGGGAGAGAAAGAGAAAGGAAGGAGAGAGGGAGAAAGAAAGAGAAGCGACTTTATTTGGTGGGGGGGGGAGAAGGGGGCCAATCGAGCCCATGTGGCGTGCCGGCAGGACGGGCGGGGGCTGCAGCAGGGGAGGGAGAGAGAGAGAGAGAAAAGAGGGGGGGGGGTCTCTCCGGCAGGGCGATTAACGGGGAGATTAATGTCGCGGGGTGACAGGGAGGCAGCGCGAGTCAATAAAACGCGCAGCGCGGTGACAGGCGCCGCTTTAAATTACTCTGCGCAGCGGGGGTGGGGTGGGGGGGTGGCTTGGAGGGAGGAGGGAGGGAGGGGCCAGGCCGGGCTGCTCCCCTTCCCCCTCCCCTCCCTGCAATGGGACTCACTCACCCCCCCTCCAAATCCCCGAAGCCCCCTCCCCAATATTTGCAAATCAAATCAAATAAAACCCACCAGCATTTCAAGGAGACTTCGGGCAGGCTGCACCCCCTCCCCTTTTTATTTTAAGGGGAGGGGGCTGCCCTGCAAGATTTGTGGGGGTGTGTGTGCGAGAGGCTCGCTTCTCCCCTCCCCCTCCCCAATATCGCGTTTTATTTCCTCTTCCCCAAAGGGGAGAGAGAGAGGGAGAGAGAGAGAGAGAGGAGGGGAGGGAAAGGATGCGTTGCAAAGCCAGGCTGGGGCTCTATGCGAAAGATAGAGACGCGAGGTGTCTCGCGCGCCCCCCCCCCACCCCGCCTCCACTTTCGCTTTTGTTTAATCCCGCCGCGCGTTGAAAGGGTCGCTACTTTGCATCCGATTTGCATACAATGGGGAGGGAGGGGAAAGAAGGAGAGGAGGAGGAGGAGGAGATGGCTAGCCTGGGGCACCCTCTAGCTTTGGGGAGAAGGGGGGGTGGGGGGGTCGGAGGAAGCCACGCACCTTTGCTCCTTCCTCCTCCTTCTCCCCCCCCCCTCCCTGAAAGAGATCCAGCAAATAACAGCCGAGGATGATCCGTTGCAATCATAATAAAGCCAATACATGCACTTTGGGGAGGAGGGATTTCCCCCCCCCAAAAAAAAGGAGCTTTGGGGTAGGTGGGCTTGGCTTTCCCTTCTCCCCCTCTCCCTGCAAAAAAAAAAACCCACTCTAGATCCCTTGTTGTCTTGCAGGGAGGGGAGGCGTGTAAAAAAACACTTAACTACAGGTTCTTGAAGTGTGTTATTTGCACACATCTTTTTAAAAAATATCTATCTATCTATCTATTAATC
>JAKRSK010010773.1:815000-960000 GCA_029891615.1 Natrix natrix natrix | reverse complement strand
AAAGAGAAGAAGAAAGAGAGAGAAAGAAAAAGTAAGAAGAGAGAAGAAGAAAGAGAAAGAAGAAGAGAGAAAGAAGAAGAGAGAAAGAGAAGAACAGAGAGAGAAAAGAAAGATACAGAGAAGAGAGAAGAGAGATAAGAGAGAGAAGAAGAGAGAAAGAAGAGAGAAAGAAAAGAGAGAAAGAGGCAAGAGAAAGAGATACAGAAAGAGATACAGAGACAGAAAGAGATACACACAGAGAGAGATACAAAGAGAGAGAGAAAGAGATACAGATACAGAGAGAAAGAGGAGAGAGAGAGAGATACAGAGAGAGAGAAATACAGAGAAAGAGAGAGAAAGAAAGAGAGATACAGAGAAAGAGTAAGAGGGATACAGAGAGAAAGAGGAGAGAGAGGGGGGGCGTGAGGGAGAGAGGGAGAGAGAGAGATCGCAAAAATGTAAGCTTTCCCAGCAAAGTTCTCCAGACTGGGCCCTGTTTGAAAATAAATAAAAAGGATTTGGGAGCTCCATTATTTTATTTCTTGCAAAATGAATTTCTGAAAAATGAAGAGAAGCAGCCGGAGAAAACTGCTGAACAGCAGAATAAAAAAAAATTATAGAATAAAAATGCAAAATAAACAACGGTGATTTTTGACTTAACGTGTTTTTTTTTTACCCATTCTCGTTACTCTGTTTCGGGGGCTTACAGGGAAACCTCGAAGAACAAAGCCCCTTAAAGTGGGAATACCAAGCGGCTAGTCCTCAACAAACCCGTACTGGGCCGTAGAAAAGATTTCAACCGAGACAAAACATCTGTCCAATGACAAAAGAATCGCCGAATTGGAAGGGACCTGGGAGGTCGTCTAGTCCAACCCCCTGCTCAAGCAGGAAACCTTCTGCTCAAGCAGGAAACTCTACACCCTTTAGGATAAATGATTAGTCCGTTCTCGCAACGGCTGCCTTGCTTAGCAATGGAAACGTTGGTGATGGTGGCCGGCAAGTTGAGGACTAGCTACCTGAGGCGCAAAAGAGAGAGGCTAAAATGTTTAAGTCATAAAAAAAATTCTCTTATTAGAATACAAGTTGCGATGGGATGCAAAATGCCCCATTTCTGCAGGTTAAAGATTCCCCTCGCGCATCTGTGCTAGTCGTTCCCGACTCTAGAGGGCGGCGCTCATCTCTGTTTCAAAGCCGAAGAGCCAGCGCTATCCGAAGACGTCTCCGTGGTCATGTGGCCGGCATGACTCAACGCCTTCGAAGGCGCACGGAACGCCGTTCCCTCCCCACCAAAGGTGGCGCCTATTTTTCTACTTGCATTTTTTTACGTGCTTTTCGAACAGCTAGGTCGGCAGAAGCCGGGACAAGTCACAGGAGCTCGCTCCGTTATGCGGCGCTAGGGATTCGAACTGCTGAACCGTCAACCGATCTGATTGACAAGCTCAGCGTCTTAGCCACTGAGCCACCGCGTCCCACTTTCTGTATGGTACAGTTGTTAACAAACCAGTTTGGGTAGCTTTAAAATGCCTGGACTTCAACTCCCAGAATTCCTCAGTCAGCAATGTGTAGGCCGAGACCCAGAATTCTCAGGAAAAGCCTGCTAGGGAATTCTGGGAGTATGTATCTATCTATCTATCTATCTATCTATCTATCTATCTATCTATCTATCATCTATCTATCTATCTATCTATCTATCTATCTATCTATCTATCTATCATCTATCTATCTATCTATTTATATGCCTTTGCTATGTTTGTGTTGTATTTGTGCTGATAAATAAATAAAGAGAGACTAGTATAGATCTATTTCAAGCTATTTAGCTCTCATCAGCTAGGTTCAAATCCCAGTAAGGGTATGGCTAGCTGATGAGAGCTAAATAGCTTGAAATAGATCTATACTAGTCTCCCTTTATTTATCAGCACAAATACAATAAACAAACACACACACACACACACACACATATATATTTGTGTTACAACCCCTGGTATGCCCAAATATGGGAGGGAGCTCACTAGCTGATAAGGAAGAGAGCCTGTGGCTTAGTGGCGCTTACATCGGCCTAATATGCAATACAGCCCAGGTTCAAATCCCAGTAAGGGTATGGCTAGCTGATGAGAGCTAAATAGCTTGAAATAGATCTATACTAGTCTCCCTTTATTTATCAGCACAAATACAATAAACAAACACACACACACACACACACACACATATATTTGTGTTACAACCCCTGGTATGCCCAAATATGGGAGGGAGCTCACTAGCTGATAAGGAAGAGAGCCTGTGGCTTAGTGGCGCTTACATCGGCCTAATATGCAATACAGCCCAGGTTCAAATCCCAGTAAGGGTATGGCTAGCTGATGAGAGCTAAATAGCTTGAAATAGATCTATACTAGTCTCCCTTTATTTATTTATCAGCACAAATACAACATATATATATATATATATGTATATATATATATATATATATATATATATATATATATATATATATATATATATATATATATATATATAGACACACACACACACACACACATATATCTAAAACACTCCAAATAGGGACAGTCAATTGAGACAATTGCCAAGAGTCCAAGGCCAAATTAATTCTCTTCATTTTTTGAGTGATTTTACGCTGGGAGTCTTCCTCGGTCGAGACTGAGGAAAAAAATTCCCAGAATTCTTTCCTGCGGCGCTAGGGAACTCTGGGAAAATTCACCTCTCTTTACTGATGAGCAAATGTAATGATTTCCAGCCAGGTTCAAACTGATAGATTGGTGATATATTGCTTTTTTTTTTTTTAAATCCAAATCCGCAAGAAAGGGCCAAAACATTCATTTTAAATCCCTAAACGTGTCAAATAAAATCACATTTAAAAAAACGCTTTTATCCATCAAAATGCAATTTATGTCTCTGGCTACGTATCCCTCCCAAAATTGTATCATTTTTTCATATACAAAGAGAGTTTAAACACACACACACACAAAAAAGCCGGAATCTGACTCTTTTACATTCTAACTTCTGCCTTTCGCCAGACCTACGAGAAAAATGCGATGTTGCCTCCATGAGGACTAGCAACTTATGTTTTCTTGCACAAAATGTAAACGATCTGCCTTTATGGGTGTCGAACAATTTGCTGGATTGTCATTAAAAGGAGAATGTCAGCCAAAGTTTCGGACCACTCAGAACTCAAGAGCAAAGTTACAACTTTAGTGTCGCTAGAATTATTGTGCGTTACCAGAGGCTACACACACACACACACACACACACACACACACACACACTGTTCAAGTCAGCAAATCCAGACTTGGCACCATTATTGTGTTGTGTGTACAATACAGTCAGTCCTCAACAACTGTTCATTTAGGGACCCTTCAAACTTCCACAAGCACGGGAAAAAGGGACTTACGACCGTTTTCCACGCTTATGACCATTGAAGCATCCCGGGGGGCGCATGATCGAAATTTGGAGGCTTGGCAGCTGATTCATACTTATGACGGTGGCAGCCCCAATAAATAAATTGGGATCGTAAGTCAAGGACTGTCTGTAGGTACGTCTGATAATGACACAGGAGAAAAATCCCAGGTGTTCTTTTAGGCCCAGAGTTATGCGTGTCCTTGAACACGCTACTTAAACACGTATGTGCTCTGCTCTTTCACTTGAAATTTAGATTTTTTATACTGTACATTAATTTTATTTTTATATACATCTACTTATTTTCTTTTGACACACACACACACACCAGAAATAAGCACTTGGCCTTATTTTTTAGCGGGGGGCACATTATTTTTAAGGTGTAGGGGCGGCGAGCGTGGTCACCTCTTGGCTGCTATTTTCGGGGAGGGCTTATTTTAGCGCATGCGCTCAAAAGCTCGATTGGGCTTATTATCTGGATAGATCTTATTTTTGGGGAATATATATATATATATATGTTGTATTTGTACTGATAAATAAATAAAGGGAGACTAGTATAGATCTATTTCGAGCTAATTAGCTCTCATCAGCTAGCCATACCCTTACTGGGATTTGAATATATATATATATATTTGAATATTCTCCAAAAATAATATAGATACATACATACATACATACAAACATACAGTCTCTAAAAATATACATACATACATACATTCTCCAAAAATAATATACATACATACATACATACATGCCTGCATACATACATACACATTCTCCAAAAATAATATATATACATATACATTCTCCAAAAATAATATACATACATACATACTTCTCCAAAAATAATATACCTACATATATTCATACATACATACATACATATACATTCTCCAAAAATAATATACATACATACATACATACATGCATGCATGCATACATACATACATACACATTCTCCAAAAATAATATACATACATACATGCCTGCCTGCATGCATACATACATACACATTCTCCAAAAATAATATGTATACATATACATTCTCCAAAAATAATATACATACATACATACATATACATTCTCCAAAAATAATATACATATTATTAATATAATATACATACAAACATACATACATACATGCATGCATACATACACATTCTCCAAAAATAATATACATATATATACAGTCCCAAAAAATAATATACATACATATATACATATATACATACATACATACATACATACATACATACATACATACATATACATTCTCCAAAAATAATATACATACAAACATACATACATGCATGCATGCATACATACATACACATTCTCCAAAAATAATATGCATACATACATTTTCCAAAAACAATATACATATATACATATATTCTCCAAAAATAATATACATACATACATACATACATACATACATGCATACATACATACATACACATTCTCCAAAAATAATATACATACATACAGTCTCCCAAAATAATATACACACATACATACATTTTCCAAAAATAATATTCATACGTACATATATTCTCCAAAAATATACATACATATACATACATATATATTCCCCGAAAATAAGATCTACCCAGAATCCAGAATCCAGAATCCACTTTGTGTGTGTGTGTGTGTGTGTGTGTGTGTGTGTGCGTGCGTGTGTGTGTGTGTGTGTGTAGTCCTGGACTTATGACCATAATTAGGATCAGCATTCCCACTGTTAATCAAGTTGGTTGTTAAGTGAGTCACGCCTGATTTTAATATGACCTCTTTTCACCACCCTTATGCAAATCTCCGCTGTCATTAAGAGAATCAAGCGGTCGCTAAGTGAATCCTGCTTCCTCCATTGACTCTGCATGTCGGAAGCCAGCTGGGAAGGTCACAAATGGGGATCACAGGACACACACAAGATGCTGCAACTGTTGTAAGTGTGAGGACCGCCAATAAATTCCTTTTTCCGGTGTCGTAACGTTGAACGGTCACTATACGAGTGTTTGTAAGTTGGGGACTGCCTGTGTTATGTCTTACCATATCGCAATTCCCCCCCCGCCTCCTCTTTTTTAATGCTTTCCTGTTTACTTGCATGACGCTTCCTCCTGAGGTTTACAAAAGTCCTCAACTTATGACCGCAATTCAGCCCCCACATTTCTGTGGCTAAGCGAGACAGTCATTAAATGAACTTTGCCCCATTTTACGACCTTTCTTGCCGCCATTAGAAGTGAATCCCTGGGGTCGTTCAGTTAGCGACACGGTCGTTAAGTGAATCTGGCTTCCTCCCTGGACTTTGCTTGTCGGAAGGTCGCCATGACCCCCCGGGATCCTACGATTGTCATAACTACGAGTCAGTTGCCAAACGTCTGAATTGTGACCACGTGACCACTGGAGGTGCCTCCTCCACGGTCGTAAGTGTGAAAAACGGTTGTCAATCCCTTTTTCCTCCCTGCCATCGTAACTTTCAACCGTCACTAAATGAACGGTTGTAAGTTGAGGACTCCCTGTAGACACGGGGGCTTTTTAAAGTTATTTTTTCTTGCGTCGGTTGTGTGCTTGTTGTTGTGCAGTTTTTAATGCCTTCTTTATTATTATGATTGTGTCGGCCGTAAGTAGGAACTACTGTAAGGGAGGACAGAGTTTTTGCAAATGTGTGATGCAATGTTTGGATCCCCCCACTCCTCCAATCCGTGGTGGGATCCTTCCGATTTAACAACCGGTTCGGGGATCGCTTGCTTTCGCGCGCAGCGATCTACTCTGCCGCGCGAATCAGCAGAGAGGATAGAGGTAAGTAAAGTTGCAAGACAGTGATCATCAGAGTGAACCGGTTCGTGCGAACCGATCCGAACCGGCTGAATTTGACTCCCTGTCCCTTATTTTGCATGATGGACAGGTTCTCACATCTGTGAAACCTGTGACATGCGCACAAATATTCGCCGCCGTTCCATCGCTCCAAAGAACACAACATTGGAATACAATTCCGCAGAAGAGGCGTGCAAAAAAATAAAATCGCGCCCCTTCCACGCGTTGGGAGGTAGACTGCCTCGGCGGGTGGAGGTTCAGTTTATCGCCTCTCCTGAATGCATCACTTGGGGATTGCGAGCCGCCGGGTGTCATATGTTAAGGCTGTACTATCGGGGGGCTCCTTGCTGCTCGGTGAGCTTGGTGTTTTTTCACGCAGACGTTTTACGACCACACTAAGTAACATCTTCCATTCTTTGCGTTGTACGGTGCACTGAGGATGTTACCTAGCTTGGTAAGGAAATGTCTGCGAGGAAACCACCCAGCTCAGAGAGCACCAAGCCACGGCCCTCTTCCTCCTTTCGCCTTCTCTTCCTCCCCTTCTCCTCCACTCTGCAAACCACACTCCCTTCTACCACTGATGAGGTTACCTAGTTGGGTCATGAGACGTCTGCGAGAAAACCACTTGGCTCAGAGAGCACCAAGGGCCCCACAGTCAGCGTCCCCTCCTCTCCCTTCCTACCCCCACTCCTCCTCTCCGTAAACCCCATTCCCTTCTAGCACTGATGAGGTTACTTAGTTGGGTCATGAAACGTCTACAAGAAACCCATCAAGCTCGGAGTGCATTAAGAACCTACAGTACTTCTCCCCTTCCTCCTCCCTCCACTAATCCAAATTTCCTCCCTTCTAGATTGATGATGTTACTTAGTTTGGTCATGAAATGTCTGTGAGAAAACCACCAAGTTCAAAGGGCACCAAGGACCCAGAGTCTTCCTCCTCCTCCTCCTCCTATTCCTACTACTACTACTCCTCTCCATAAACCCCCCTCCCTACTAGCACTGATGATGTTACCTAGTAGGGTCATGAAACGTCTATGAGAAACCCATCAAGCTCAGAATGCACTAAGAACCTACAGTACTTCTTCTCCTCCTCCTCCTCCTTTTCCTCCTTCCAAGCTCGTTTTTTTTACCAATTTGGTGACTTTTGAAGAGAGGGAGGGAGTTACACACACCCCTCATCCCGGCGTTAAATATTGGCGGTTGGAAAATCAAGTTGGATCATGTATTTGGTTCGTACCGTGTTTCCCCGAAAATAAGACAGGGTCTTGTTTTCTTTTGATCCCCCGAAATAAGCGCTTGGCCTGATTTTCGGGAGGGTCTTATTATTTTGGGGGTGCAGGAGGCGGCGAGCGTGGGCACCTCACGGCTACTGCTGTGTTGCAATATTTTGGGGGGGAGGGCTTATTTTCAGAGGAGGGCTCATTTTAGCGCATCAAAAGCCCGATTGGGCTTATTATCCGGGGAGGCGCTTATTTTCGGGAAAACAGGATTGGCGTGAACCTGTCCAAAAACGGGAGGAAGTTTCGGATCGCTGGCTGATTTTTGGCGAACGGGTGAGCGGGCGAGACAAATCGAAAATATAAACCCAGCCATTCCCGCCAGCAAACCACGGACATTCGGTCCAGGAATTACCCCGTTTCCCTGAAAATAAGGCCTCCCCAGATAATAAGCCCAATCGGATTTTTGAGCGCATGCGCCAAATTAAGCCCCCCTGGAAAATATTACAGCCATGAGTTGACCACGCTCGTTGCCTCCTGAACCTCAAAAATAATAAGGCCTCCCCGAAAATAAGGCCAAGCGCTTATTTCAGGGGTCCAAAGAAAACAAGACCTTGTCTTATTTTCGGGGAAACACGGTTCCCCGAAACGGCGTAAAAAAAAACAACAACCACAAATCAGACGAGAAATTTTTCCAACCGGGCCTCACTTCGGACACTAGCCGTGTCTGAATTTCTTCCTCCTTCCAGCTTTTGGAAGGAAATTGGGATTATTTCCCATAATTGTGACACAGCCACTGCTAAACACACACACACCCCTTTGTGCAAAGGACGCATTGTCTCGCTCGCTTTGTATGGCAGGCTATCATGGCATGTGGTACCCTCTGACCTCAGCCTACCTTTCCGTTGTACGGAAACGAAACAAGCCCGCTTGAAAATAAAGCAGATTTTAAAGACAGTTTTTCACCCGGTCTTTTTTTTAAAAGAAAAAAAAGATTCGGGGAGATGGGGGAGGAAAAGGATCTTTTCGGCATCCTTTCACCGGCGGGAACGACGACAACAAGAGTGCAAAGCGAAGGCACGGCTGATCGGAGACAAAAGGATCGAGGTTTTCGTGCCGAGAGCTGTTTTAACCACCTAACGGAGAAATTTATTTTGGTGGCTTTATTTAAGACCTCCCTCCCTCCCCCCCAAACTAGCCAGAATTATTAATTCAGGAAAACCTGCAATGCTCAAAAAATCCCTGTTTTTTTTATAAATTGGGAGGAAATGAGATTTCATGAACCCGGCAGGAACCTGGCAAATCCTCGCACCGAATTTTTTCATTTTGATTTTATTTGGGGCTGGCTATTGTCGCCTTCGGCAAAATTCGCTTGGGAAAAATACACATTTGGAAAACAGCTGGCGGGATTTCCCATCCTCGCTTTTTAACACCTTTCTCGATTCACGAGAAGAAGTCCGGCGGGTTTTTTTTTAATCTCTAACAAACCGCCAAGGTTACAATTTTACACACCCAATTTTCGGGGCCTTTCCCTCCCCCCCCACAATCCTTCACCCCTTCGCCGGATCTCAAAAATCCAGAAAAAGCAGAGGATCTCTGACTCAGTTTCCCCTTTTTTCCTCTCCAAAGACTTTCGCAGGAAATGCCGCGTGTTCCCATATCGACGCCTCAAAACGCAGATAGCGACGTTTTCCATTTGCCGATGCTCGGAATGCAGAAAATAAGACCCCCCCCCAATCTACAAAGTCAACAGACTCCCCAAGCATATGCAGAGTGCCTATTTCCAGCCCCTGTTGCAGGGCAATTTTTTTTTTTTTAGGAGAGGCGCAAACCGTCCACCTTCCTCCAGATTTAAGCCCGACTGACCAAAGTGCCCCCCCCCCCCTAAAAAAAACCCGAGCGAAACATATCCACCTCGCTCGCCTCTGGAGAAGCCAGGGTACCGAGTTCAAAAGTTGCCAGCCCAAACCAAATGCGCCCATCCTTGGCTAACTTTTGGAGGATGGGGGGGGGATTTCCCCATTCCGCCATTCCTCCTCCCCCCCCACCCCTTTGACAAGTTCGCCAGGTGAACCCGAGAGGGAGGAGGAAGCCGAGGTCAGAAAAGGGGAACGAGAGAAAAAAGAGGAGGGAGGAGGGAGGGCAGAGGAAGAAGAAAAATGGTAAAATCAATGAAACATCCGCTACGAGAGCTCGTGTCGGCAGCCTGTCGCGCAGAGGAAAATATGAGCTGCCCCAAAGCCTCTCCTGCCCGTCCACACCTCCGCCAAAGGTCTTTCTCAGTCCTTCCATCATCCTGTCTGTTTGCTGTTGGGGGGGGGGAATGAAGGAAGAACAGGGGGGATCGCCCACCCCCCACCGCCAGAAGGCTGGTAAGGAGACAGCAAGGCCAGCCAGAAATTGGGGTGGGGGTGTCAATTGGTGCCAGGAGCGGGATTAGCGATGCTGACCTGGGGTTCTCTGCGGGGGGGGGCATGAAGAGCGGGAGGAGGGGGGTGCTGAAATTGGGAGGGGGGTGTTGAGCCAGGCCGTTGGAGGAAGCAAAGGCCACTTCTGAAAGGGGGCTGGGGAGCAGTCCCCCCTCCCACCTGTTTCTGGCTATGGGGCGGGGATAAAGGAGGAGAGGGGGAAATGGGAAGGGGGGGCTTACTACTGCTTACCCCCGTAGTCTTAACACACCATTTTGGACCCCCCCTCTTCTTTGCTTCCTTTCCGGCCTGGGCACTCGATTTGGAAAGGAGAGGGAGGGGGGAATCAGAAAAGCTGCTCCCCCCCACCTCCAAAACCTGGTCAAAATCTTCACCCGCTACCCCACTTTTCTGGCCTCCCAGCGGTCCCTGTTGAACCCGAGACCCTCCTTCCCCTCTCGGCCGCCAAGCCTTCTTCCCCGGCGCTGCCCACCAGGATCCCCCTCCCCCGAGCCTTGTTTCTCTCTCCCCTCCCCCCCCCCCCCCCGTTAGGGTCTCTCTGTGGTAGGATGTCTAGCTCCCAGCAGTAGCAGCTCACGCTCTTTCCTTCCTTCCTTCCTTTCTTTCTTCTTCCCTCCCTTCTTGTTTCTCTCCCTTGTCCCTTTTTTCCTTCCTTTCTTCCCCTCCCTCCTTCCATTCTTGTTTCTCTCCCTTCCCCCTCTTTTTTCCTTCCTTCCTTCCTCTCCCTCCTTTCCTCCTTTCATTCTTGTTTCTCTCCCTTCCCCCTCTTTTTTCCTTCCTTCCTTCATCTCCCTCCTTTCATTCTTGTTTCTCTCCCTTTCCCCTCTTTTTTCCTTCCTTCTTTTCTCCCTTCCTCCCTTTCTTTCTCCCTCCTCCCTTCCTTTTCTCCTGCCTTCCTCCTTCCTCCTTCCTTACACCCTTTTTCCTTCCTGCCTTTCTCCTTCCCTCCTCGCTCTCTCCTTCCTTCCTTCCCTTCCATTCATCCTCTCCTGTCCGCCTGCCCGCCTCCACAGCTCCCTCCGCTGCCCCCCCCCCCACATTCATTTATCCCTTTGGCTGGCTCCGGGTAAGGGGGGGCATCCTTTCTCCACCTGCCTCCCCTATTCTTCCCCTTTCTCCCCACTCTTCTTCTCCCTTCTTTCTTTCCTTCCTTCCTTCCTCCTCTTCAGCCGGCTTTTCCTTCCTCTCCAGCAGTCACATTCCCCCTTCGCCCGGACAACGACCCCCCGCCCCACCCCCAGCTGCCTCGGCTGCCTCGCAGGGACTGGCAGCAGTGGGCACTGCCAGGCAGGCAAGGCATCCGGTAGGTCTGCAGCTACTGCTCCTGTACGCTCCCCTCCTCTTCCTCTCCTCCTCCTCCTTCCCTCTATTCTTCCCCTTCCTCCTCCTCTTCTTCTCCCTTCCTTCTTTCCTTCCTCCTCTTTTCCTTTCTCCCCCTATTCGCCTCCCCGGCTGCCTTGGCACCGGTGGGCACAGGCAGGCAAAGGCAGTTAATTGCTCCTAGTTGGTTCCCCTCCTCTTCCTGGCTGCCTCGCTCTGCCCATCCCGCTCTCCTCCTCCTCCTCTCCTCCTCCTTCCTTCCCTCTATTCTTCCCTCTTCTTCTCCCTTCCTCTTCTTCCGGCTTTTCCTATCTCTCCCCCCACTGGCATCCTCCCTTTGCCCGCCTGCCTCTGGCAGCGGCTGGCAGAGGCGGGCACTGCCAGGCAAGCCGGCAGCTGGTGGGTCTGCAGCTCTGGCTCGCTCCTGTTGGTTCCCCTCCTCTTCCTGGCTGCCTCGCTCTGCCCATCCCGCTCTCCTCCTCCTCCTCCTCCTTCCCTCTATTCCTCCTCCTCCTCCTCCTCCTCCTCTCGCGCTCTAGCTGGCTGCCTGGCAGGGCTGGAAGGATAGGAAATCGATGCCACTTACACCTCCGCTGGAAGAGAGCGGGGACCAGCAGGCGCCGCTGACGTTCCTAAGGCCGCCGGGGTGGGCGGTGGGCTTGGTGAGGAGGGGGCGCAGCAAGCTGGGCTCGTCAGCGCAGCTCGGGGCTCTTCGACTAGGGCTGGCTTCCCCTTTTCTCTCTCTCTCTCTCCCCTCCGCCGCTTCCTTGGCTCGCTTCGGCTTTCAGGCAGGCAAAAATCGATGAGGTTCGCCGCGCCGGGGCTTCCCCATTGATTTACACTCGTCCGCCTCCCAGCCTGCCTCGTTCCCTCGCTCCGCGGACCTGGCGGCTGCCTTCCAACACAATGGAATAATCAATTCAGCCCTCCGCCTCTCTCTCTCGCTCTCTCCCTCCCTCCTCTCTCCCTCCCTCCCTCGCGCTTGCCTCCCTCCCTTCCTCCTTGCACACACGCGCGCACACACACACAGAGGCGCGCCCCCGCGGCCCCAGCTTGCGCGCACACTTCTGCCCCCCCCCCTCTCCAACCAGTGCCAAGGAAAGCCACTCCTCGGCAGGTGCGCTGTGTTTTTAAAGGCAGGATGGGAAATGCAGTCTCAAGGTAGCGCTTGGCCAGAGTCCCTCCTCATCCTCATCCTCATCCTCACCGGGAACTCCGTTACGCCTGGAATTGCAAGCCTTCCTTTTAAGGGGTGGGTGGGTGGGTGGGATAGGTCAATCGATGAGAGGGGAGCCCTTGCCTCCAGAAGTTGTGAATGCCCCAACACTGGAAGTCTTTAAGATGTTGGATAGCTATTTGTCTGGAACGGTGTAGTAGGGTTTCCTGCCTAGGCAGGGGGTTGGACTAGAAGACCTCCAAGGTCCCTTCCGACTCTGCTATTGTATTGTATTGTAATTTAATGAAAAGAAGGACTAGGGGAGACATGATGGCAGTCTTCCAATATCTCAGGGGCTGCCACAAAGAAGAGGGAGTCAATCCATTCTCCAAGGCATCTGAGGGTAGAAAAAGAAGCAATGGGTGGAAACTAATCAAGGAGAGAAGCAACTTAGAACTGAGGAGAAATTTCCTGGCAGTTAGAACAATGAATCAGTGGAACAGAAGTTGCCTCCAGAAGTTGTGAATGCCCCAACACTGGAAGTCTTTAAGAAGATATTGGATAGCTATTTGTCTGGAACGGTATAGGGTTTCCTGCCTAGGCAGGGGGTTGGACTAGAAGACCTCCAAGGTCCCTTCCAACTCTACTATTGTATTGTATTAACCAAGAGTTTATTTAGGGAGGAATTGATGTATTGGGAGACGGTCCTCGCATTGCGACCATTTTAGGGACCAAGGACAAGGGCTTGAGAGAGAGCCGCCGGCAGTCCCTAGCAGGACAAGATTTGAGGGATGAGCGAATTGGTGGCGGATGGTGGATTTGGATTGGATTGATTGATTGGATTGATATGCCGCCCGAGAACCCACCAAAGGACTCAGGGCGGCGTACAACATTAAAAAAAACACAGATCCCAAAAGTTCAAAGGGAATTAGATAAGTATCCCAAACAAAAACAGAACAAACAAACAAACCCACTTAATATAACAATTAACCTTTTAAAAATGAGATAAAACGAACAGGCCAGGCCTCACTTTTGCAACCGTTTCGGGAGCCCTCCATCTACAAACCGTGGGTTGGGGGACGAATTGATGGCAGATCGTCCTCGGATGGCGACCGTTTATTTGGGGATGAGTTCCTCGATTTTAGGGAGCCCCCAATAAATATACAACCATTTATTTAGGGATGAATTCATCGATTTTAGGGAGCCCCCAATAAATATACTGACGTTTATTTGGGGATGAATTCATCGATTTTAGGGAGCCCCCCAATAAATATACCGACGTTTATTTGGGGATGATTCACCGATTTTAGGGAGCCCCCAATAAATATACTGACATTTATTTGGGGATGAATTCACCGAGTTTAGGGAGCCCCCCAATAAATATACCGACGTTTATTTGGGGATGAATTCATTGATTTTAGGGAGCCCCCAATAAATATACCGACGTTTATTTAGGGATGAATTCATCGATTTTAGGGAGCCCCCAATAAATATACTGACATTTATTTGGGGATGAATTCATCGATTTTAGGGAGCCCCCAATAAATATACCGACGTTTATTTGGGGATGAATTCACCGATTTTAGGGAGCCCCCAATAAATATACTGACATTTATTTGGGGATGAATTCACCAAGTTTAGGGAGCCCCCCAATAAATATACCGACGTTTATTTGGGGATGAATTCATCGATTTTAGGGAGCCCCCAATAAATATACCGACGTTTATTTAGGGATGAATTCATCGATTTTAGGGAGCCCCCAATAAATATACCGATGTTTATTTGGGGATGAATTCATCGATTTTAGGGAGCCCCCAATAAATATACAACCATTTATTTAGGGATGAATTCATCGATTTTAGGGAGCCCCCAATAAATATACTGACGTTTATTTGGGGATGAATTCACCAAGTTTAGGGAGCCCCCCAATAAATATACCGACGTTTATTTGGGGATGAATTCATCGATTTTAGGGAGCCCCCAATAAATATACCGACGTTTATTTAGGGATGAATTCATCGATTTTAGGGAGCCCCCAATAAATATACCGACGTTTATTTAGGGATGAATTCATCGATTTTAGGGAGCCCCCCAATAAATATACCGACGTTTATTTAGGGATGAATTCATCGATTTTAGGGAGCCCCCAATAAATATACCGACGTTTATTTGGGGATGAATTCACCGAGTTTAGGGAGCCCCCAATAAATATACCGACGTTTATTTGGGGATGAATTCATCGATTTTAGGGAGCCCCCAATAAATTTACAAACTTTTATTTGGGGATGAGTTCATCGATTTTAGGGAGTCTTCGCTATACAACTGTTTATTTCGGGATGAATTCATCGATTGCCGAGGGTCCTCAAATTGCAACTGTTTATTTCGGGACGAATTCATTGATTTTAGGGAGTCCCCAACATACGACCATTTATTTGAGGATGAATGAATTCATTGCAGATCGCCCTCACATTGCGATACTTCGTTTAGAGACGAATTCATCGATTTTAGGGAGTCCTCGATAGTCAACCGTTTATTTGGGGATGAATTCATCGATTGCAGATCGTCCTTAAATTGCAACTGTTTTATTTTGGGACAAATTAAATTGATTTTAGGTAGTTCTCAATATACAACCGTTTATTTAGGGATGGATGAATCGATTTTAGGGAGTCCTCCATACACAAGTGTTTATTTAGGGAGGAATTCATACATTGCAGATAGTCCTCAATTTTCAACCGTTTATTTGGGGATGAATTCATCGATTGTAGATTGACAATCGATCGAAATTGCAATAGTTTAGGGGTGAATGAATCGATTTTAGGGAGCCCTCAATATAACCATTTATTTAGAGATGAATTCATTGATTTTAGGTAGTCCTCAATATACAAGCATTTAATTAGGGATGAATTAATTCATTGCAGATCATTCTTGCACTGCAATACTTCATTTAGGGATGAATTCATTGATTTTAGGTAGTCCTCAATATACAACCGTTTATTTAGGGATGAATTCATTGATTTTAGGGAGTCCTCAATATACAACCGTTTATTTAGGGATGAATTCATCGATTTTAGGTAGTCCTCAATTTACAACCATTTATTTAGGGATGAATTCATTGAACTCAGGTAGTCCTTGACTTACAATTATTCGCTTAGCGACCATATGAAGTTACATCGCAAAAAAATAACTTACATCCAGGAGTGGTATTCGCTTACTTTCCCTACCAGTTTGCAAATGTGAGCGCATGGGCCCCGTCCACACACGCGCTCAGCCTTCCGCGGCATGCGCTTTGATTGCACGCACGGCTTGCACACATGCGCACGGCTTGAAAATGTGCCTAAATAGGATGGCATGGAGTGGGGGCGAGCGATTTCCATCGGGTGAACCAGTCTGAACTGGCTGAATTTCACATTTGTACAACGGTTGTTGTGTCCAGGAAACACGCAACTGCTTTTTGTGACGCTCCCAGCCACTTCCTGACAAAAGTCAGCAGGGGAAGCTGGCTTCGCCCAACGACCGCATGGTTCACTTAACAACTGCCGTCATTTGAGTCCCATTAGCGATCTCTCCAGCCGGTTTGCAACAAGTCTACAGGAGAAATCGGATTAATTGAACAACCATTTGTTTCACTTAACAACCATGGCAAAAAAAAAAAAAGGTTGGAAAATCAGGTATGACTCCTTTAATGACTGCCTCACTTAGCGATGAAAATGCCGAGCTCCATTTTGGTCGTAAATCGAGGACTATCTATAATTGCATCGGAAAGGAGGGGATCAGTTACTAGGGCTCGGGCAGGAAAGCAGATGCAGCATACGACTCCCTTAAGCACCGCTTCGCTTAGCGATGAAAATGCCGATCTCCATTTTGGTCGTAAGTCGAGGACCAGCTGCATTTTCTCAGTCTTGGCTTAGCAGTCCAGAAAACGGGACAACGGGTATTCTCTCCCACACCTCACAGGGTGGATTCAGGAAACAGGAGTTTCCTGCCCCAGCCGTGGGCCGGATCCTTCCAACATTTGGTCCTCGACTTACAACCGTTCATTTAGTGACCATTCAGAGTTGCAACGGCACTGAAAAAAAGTGGCTTAGGGACGATTTTTCAGAGTTACAACCTTTCCCACATCTCCATGTTCACGGGATCAAAAGTCAGATGCTCGGCCCCTAGTTCCCACTTACGACGGTGGCTGAATTTCTGTTCTGTAATCTACTACTTTGTAGTCCTTGACTTACAACAGTTCACTCAGTGACTGTTTGAAGAAAGCGACTGTTTGAAGTGAACTGCTAAACTCGACCCGGGGGCCATGTTTCACACTTCCGACCATAGTGGCCTCCCCGTGGTCACATGACCATAATTCGACCCCATGACAACTGTCTCACATTTAATGACGGTTGCAAACGTCCCCCAGGTCGTCACAGGATCCTCTTTTTTTCGCGACCTTCCGCCGAGCCAAATCAACAGGAGGGGGGAAAGCCGGATTCACTTAACGACTGGGTTACTCACTTATCCACGGGCAGCCAGAAAAGGTCGTTAAAAAACGAAACAAAACTCAGCCCATTCTCACTGAACGTGCCTTTTGGGCTCCGGGGTGGCCGTAACTCAAGGACTACACCATAGAGGGGGTTAAAAAGAGAGCAGAAAGCTGAAAAACTGCAGAGAAACTGATTTTTTCACACACACACACACAAAATGAAGGGGATTTGAATTTAGCAGGGGGGTCAGACTGGATGACCTCCAGGATCCCTTACCACTCGGTTGCTGTTTGTTTATTTTAGAAGGAAGATTGCCCTCCCCCCCCAAGCACTTCTCCTTCCCCCCTCCCCCAGAAAACAGAGTTCTTGCAAAAATGAAGGGAGTTTGAATTTAGCAGGGGGTCAGACTGGATGACCTCCAGGGTCCCTTCCCACTGTTGCTTTTTATTTATCCTAGAAGGAAGATTGCCCTCCCCCTTCTTCCCTCCCCCCCAAATCACTTCTCTTCCCCCCTCCCCCAGGAAAACAGAGAGTTCTTGCAAAAGTGAAGGGGATTTGAATTTAGCAGGGGGTCAGACTGGATGGCCTCCAGGGTCCCTTCCCGCTCTGTTGCTGTTTATTTATTCTAGAAGGAAGATTGCCCTCCCCCTTCTTCCCCCCTCCCAAATCACTTCCCTCCCCCCCTCCCCCGGAAAAGAGAGAGTGCTTGCAAAAATGAAGGGGATTTGAATTTAGCAGGGGGTCAGACTGGATGACCTCCAGGGTCCCTTCCCACTCGGTTGCTGTTTGTTTATTTTAGAAGGAAGATTGCCCCCCCCCCCCAATCACTTCCCCTTCCCCCCCCTCGGGGAAAAAAAGAGAGTTCTTGCAAAAACGAAGGGGATTCGAATTTCATTTCATTTCTTTGCAAAAATAAAACAAATACGTTCTTAGGGTGGGGAGAAATTTCCCGGGGGGGGCTGTTTCCACGCGTGATTCCGTCTTGTGCATGCCTCCCCCGTCTCTATAACTCCCCCTCCCCAATATATAGGGAAGAAGGGGGGAGAATGGGAGGGGGGAAATCTTGCTGTCCCCCTCCCCACCCAGGGAAGCTGGGAATGTTGGCTTGCAAGGAGTTAAACCTGGGTCTATTTGTCTCTCCCACCCACCCCCCCGCCCCAATATCTCCCGGGTTGGGAATGCACCCCCTCTCCCCCCCCCACGCCGCTCTTAATTGCAGCTTTCCGGTTTCCTTGGCAACGGGGAGCGAGGGAGCGAGACAGTCACATGGGGGGAGAGGAATAAAAAAATAGACCAAGCCAGACAGGAGCCAAATGGAGGAGGGGGGTGAGCAGGGAAGCTGGGAAAGTATGGGGGGAAAAAACTACGACTCCCGAGAGCCTTTGCGCGGCTCTGGGCCCTTTTGTGCAGCGGCCTTCCCTGTCCCCCCCGTTGCGCCCGCAATTGGACGTCCGGATGGGAATTGAAGTCGTCCTCCTTTGTTCCCAAAGCTTCGCATAACAGCAAAGGGGTCCTTTGCAAAGGAGGCTGGGAGTTGTAGTCCTCCTCTCAACCCCCCTCCTCACTCCCCGACAAGGCAAAAGATGGAGCGAGGCTCTGCTCGCGAAGCGGACCTCCAGCCGGGGGAAGGTCAGTGAGTGGCCTGCTACGGGGAAAAGGGAGGGGGGAAGGGGCCGGGGCGGAGTCGGAGCAACGGGCAGGAGTGCAATCAATCCGGATTAAGTTAAATCCACCACCCCCTCCCCAAATCTCATTCCAATTCCCCACCCCCACTTTTCCAGGCTAGGCTGCGCTGGTTTTTTGGCTGCCTGTTAAGCCGGCCCGGGCTTTAGCCGTGCAAATGAACCACCAACGTGCATTGCACGCGCAGGGGCCAGGTGCCTTGCAGTAAACCTATGCTTGTGCAATGCCCCAGGTGCAAGAGTGCCGTGCCGTGAACGTGCAATGCACGCGAAGGTGCCAGGTGCAAAACGCGTGCAGTGAACCACGAGCGTTGCAGTGCCCGTGAAGGTGCTAGGTGCAAAACTGGTGTGCAATGGACCAGGAACATGCAATGCACCCAGAGGTGCCAGGTGCAAAACAGCCAGGCAGTTAAACGATAAGTGTGCAAGGCATGCAAAGGTGCCGGGTGCAAAAGTGCCGTGCATTGGACGTGCAATGCACCTGAAGGTGCCAGGTGCAAAACTGCTGTGCAATGAACCGCGAATGTGCAATGCATGCAAAGGTGCCAAGTGCAAAACTGCTGAGCAATGCACCACAAAGGTGCAATGCACAGGAAGGGGCCAGGTGCAAAACTCGTGCAGTGAATCACAAATGTGCAATGCATGCAAAGGTGCCAAGTGCAAAACTGCTGTGCAATGAACCACAAAGCTGCAAGGCACAGGAAGATGCCATGGGCAAAACTGGTTTGCAACGAACCACGAATGTGCAATGCATGCAAAGGTGCCAGGGGCAAAACCGCTGTGCAACGAAGCACGAAGGTGCAATGCACAGGAAGGTGCCATGTGCAAAACTGACGTGCAACGAACCACGAATGTGCAATGCATGCAAAGGTGCCAGGGGCAAAACCGCTGTGCAACGAAGCACGAAGGTGCAATGCACAGGAAGGTGCCATGTGCAAAACTGACGTGCAACGAACCACGAATGTGCAATGCATGCCATGGTGCCAGGGGCAAAACTGGTGTGCAACTAACCGCGAGCATGCAATGCACATGAAGGTGCCAGGGGCAGAATTGCCATGCAACGAGCCACAAGCGTGCAGCGGAAGCGAAGGTGCCAGTTGCAAACATCCCCGCGAACACTAGATGGCAGCAGTGAAGGTGAGAAATTCCTTTGCTTTAAGATCAGGGGGATTAGCTGGCCCAGATCTAAAAGCCAGGATGATTACGGTTTACCCCTGACCTGCATGAGGTGATATAGCTGACAAACCATAGTTTGTGCTTCGTTCGCTTGTACAGGTGGACTTAACAACAGCCCTGAATAGTGACTCCGGACCGCTTTTCACACTTAACGACTGTTGCAACATCACATGATCAAAATTCCCCCGCCGACTCATATTTACGACGGTTGCAGTGTCCTGGGGGGGTCATGTGATCAATTTTTGCGACCTCCAGACAAGCCAATTCAATGGGGGAAGCCCGATTTACTTAATAACCGCGTTTCTAACTTATCAACCGCCGCGATTCGCTTAACAGCGGGCAAAAAAGGTCGTAAAATGGGCCCAAACTCCCTTATAACTCTCAGACGTTTTGAGCTTGATTGCGGTCGTACGTCGAGGACTACCGGCGTAAGTGCAACTCAAAGGGTGATTTTCTCCTGAAATCATGGCAAGGCAATGCCGTCCCCCCGTCCCCTTCAGAGGCTTGGATTCGAATCCTCCACTAACCGTGACGTGCAGCGGTGGGATTCCAAATCTTTCCCTACCGGTTCTGTGAGAGCGTGCTTTGCGCGCTTGCGCACACCGAATGCGTGCTTTGTGTGCACAGCGCTCAAAGTCCGCCCTCGGCGTCAGCGCTGGCGAGGAGGCGGGCCAATGTGCTCTGCCGAACGAATCAGCCGAGAGCTAAAAACCGGGAATATAGGACAGAGAACAATGGGAGCAGAAGGGCGTGGCCAGCCAGAGGTATTTGCCGGTTCTCCAAACTACTCAAAATTTCCGCTACCGGTTCGCTCAAACCAGCCCGAACCGGCTGAGTACCAAATCTGGTGACGTGGGGAAGGGCCGCTATTGTTCAACCACTGCAGGTCTGCGGTTCTAGCCTGGATCTCGAGCGTAAAATGGAGGGAGGGAAGCGTCTTCAGGTGGAGAAAGGAAAGGAAAGTTGTCATTACATGAAAAACGTCCTGTTCCTGAAACAGGGAGGAAGGAGAGGAGACGCACAGGAAATGCGATTTGGGGAGATTAGAAACCGATAATTTTTTTAAAAAATTCCCAGTCCAGGTTTTGCTTTTGCTGCAAATGTTTTGTTTTTAAAAGATTAAGGCAGGGGAGGATGGTTTTTGTTAATCAAGCAATCTTCTCTTAAGAAACATACCCTACTCTGATTCTGCTGGGACTCAGACGCCCCTACTCCATTTTGAATTCAAAACCCTGTAAAACTTCTAAATATATAGTTATATAAATACATAAACTTGTATCTTTCCTTCCTTCCCGTCGTCGTCGTCTTCTTTTTCTTCTCCTTTTCCTCTTTCTCCTTCCCCTCCTCCACCTCCTCCTCCTCTTCCTCCCCTCCTCCTTCCTCTTCTTTTCCTCCTCTTCCTCTCTTATTCTTCTTCTCCTCCTCCCCTCCTCCTTCCTCTTCTTTTCCTCCTCTTCCTCTATTCTTCTCCTCCTCCTCCTCCCCTCCTCTTCTCCTCCTCCTTACTCCCCTCCTCCCCCCTCTTCTTTTCCTTCTTCTCTTCTTCTTCTCCTCTTCCTCCCCTCCTCCTTCCTCTTCTTTTCCTCCTCTTCCTCTTCTTCTCCTCCTCCCCTCCTCTTCCTCCTTACTCCCCTCCTCCCCCTCTTCTTTTCCTCCTTCCTCTCTTCTTCTTCTCCTCTTCCTCCCCTCCTCCTTCCTCTTCTTTTCCTCCTCTTCCTCTCTTCTTCTTCTTCTCTTCCTCCCCTCCTCCTTCCTCTTCTTTTCCTCCTCTTCCTCTCTTCTTCTTCTCCTCCTCCTCCCCTCCCCTTCTCCTCCTCCTCTTACTCCCCTCCTCCCCCCTCTTCTTTTCCTCCTCCTCTTCCTCCTCTTCTTCTTCTTCTCCTTCCATCCTACTTCTCCTCCAACGGCTCTGTGTGTGTGTGTGTTTGTGTGTATTCCAGCATAACTGGAAGGCCTCGAGCAATTTCAACCAAACTTGGCACACAGATGACTTACACCCTGGAGAAAAATACCGTGGGGGTAAGACACCTCTAACACCCCTTGGGGTTGTGCGTGTGTGTGTTCTTTTAAGATGCAGCCTGTTGTGCCTTAAAATGGCTCCTACTGTACTGCCGTAAAATGGCTTCTACTGTGCTGCGCAGTGGAATTGCCATGGTAACGGCTTCACAGTACTCCACAAGGGGGGGCTCCCTCTGGTAAGAGGGGAAATTCAACATTAGAAGTGACGTTTGGTCCGGACATTTTCTCCCTATAAATAAATACCCGTCATGGGACCTCAGCGAAACATCACCAAAAATCATGAGGATTCTTGTATCAATTTTGGATACTTTCTTTTCTGTATCTGTTTGTGTCCCAGGGCAGATTTCCGGAGCCATCGAAGTGGAACAGAAGTTTCTTTTCGGGCCTAGCACCATTGAGAAGTTAGCCGAGCTGGGGGCGATCCTGGAAGGCCGCATCTCTTTTCGCGACAGCTACTACGACGTCCCCGATTGGTGCTTGACGCGAGAGGATCACTGGCTGCGGGAACGTGAGGGGGTGGGCTGGGAGCTGAAATGTCCCCCGGTTGTTGGGGCGGCGGGAAGCAAGGAGACCCCGTGTGCGACAGAGACGGATAACCATTCGTCCGCTCCAATTTTGCGACCACCGAGGGACCCAAGATCATCTCACGCGGCCACTCAATGCCGAGAAGTGACATGTCCCGAAAATATCGTGACCCGACTCTGTGGTTTACTGGACAGAGACCCTGGACAGAACTGGAGATGTTGTGTGAACAAAGCAGTAGAAGAACTGGGCTTGGAGTTGTTTGCTAGTTTTGTGACCACGCGGCACAAATACCGCGCGGGGGATTTGCACGTGGATCTTGACGAGGCGGATTTCGGCTACGCCGTGGGCGAGGTGGAAGCTGTGGTCCAACGGTTAGAAGACATCCCTGGAGCTTTGGAGAAGATTCAGAAGTTTTGCAGGCAGCTAGGTAAGGTTCATCTTCAGTCTTGTGTGTTTGTGTTTGTGTCTATGTCAGGCCTGCAGCCATCTTTTCTTTGGGATCTTTGGCCTGCCACCCTTTCTATTCTTCTACGATGCATTTTCTATTGTAGGAAAATGGATGGGGGGATTGTACGGAGTTAGATGATAGGTAGCCATAATAACATTCTTTCTAGAAAGCCAAGGTCATCCTTTGTCTTTGCCCCTCTGCACCTGACCGGAACTGGATGGGTGGAGCTGCCAGCATGGCAGTGGGAGATTGAACCCTGGGATGGACTTGTGGGTGTGGGGGCAGGATCTTGAACTTTCAACTGGGTGGGAAAAACCGGGAAGCTTTCAGATTCGGGTTTTCCGAGATATGCCAACATGGCTCTCTTCATAACTTGCAACTTTGAGAAAGCCTGTTCCTCGGACTCTGATTTACTTTCGGATGCTGTGTCAAACTGGATTTCTATTGAGGGCCGTATCAGTATTGTAGTTCTCCCTGGACCAGCGGGGTGGGGGGAGACGAGACGAGGAGATGGGATAGATGTCTCCCGCAGCACTTTGCTGGCGAAAACAGGGCACGGCCTAATTTTCGGCCTCCGTGTGGCCCGTTTTTAGCTGGCAGAGTGCTGCCATTTTGGCCCGCAGTGGCACCGCAGGCCAGTCCTTCGATATTTCCAGGCCAGATTTAAGCACCCGGCGGGCAGGATGCGGCCCGCGGGCCTTGAGTTTGACACCCCTGTTCTAGCCTGTGAATAGAAATAAATCTCTCTTTATTTTTTTCCCCTTCTTACTCTGCTAGGCTTGGAAGAAACGACCGCCATTCCTGGCAAGATGTCGGTGTATTTGCACAGATTCAGGCCTGCCCATTACAAGGCCTTGATGGAGGCTGGAATTGTGCGGGAAGTGATCCCTGCAACAGAGGGACAAGATGGAAAAGCCTGATGGAGCAAGACGCAAGATGGGGTGAGGAAGTTTCACCTCCCAATGACGGGATAGTCCAGAATGATCTTTTAAGTGAAATCAAATCATCTTTAAATTAAAAGAGCAATTCAAATAAACTCACATATATTGCAAAGATAGTTTCTTTCTTTCTTTTTTTTTAAATGGTTGTTGGGATCTTTTCACTTTTCCTCTTAACTCTGTTTCTCAATCGCTTGCCCCCCTTTATGATGGCTGGACTTCAACTCCCAGAATTCCCCAGCCAGCTTTGTGAGGAGCGAGGAAAAGCTGGGGAATTCTGGGAGTTGAAATCCAGCCATCATAAAGGGGGCAAGCGATTGAGAGAAACACCGCTTCAGTATTTCGTGAGCCTGACGTGACATCACAGCAGGCCAGCCAATGGCTGAAAGGGGGAGGGGTTTGGCTGGTTGGCGATCCCTGGATTATCTAAAATTATCCGGAGAAAAATTTGTTCGTGATCAGACTTAAAAACAGCTTGAAACGTGGTGGAGGATCAGGAGATGAAAGAAAAAAAACATCTCAAAGAAGGCCACCTTCTTAATCTGAACACACCAACTAGCCGACTTCGCCCTTTGTGCTACTTTAACCTGGTTAGGGCAGGTTAAACAGCCGAACGTTGCGACACAGATTCGGAGAGTGAGGAGGTTGGGGAGGAACATGGGCCAGTCCTGGAGTCTGGGGAAGGCTCTGATGAGGGCTTTGCGTCGGAGGCGGAGATGGGGTCAAGGCCGTCCGACAGTTATCAGCTGCCTTCGGAGTCAGACATGAGTGAGGCAGAAGAACAGCTGGAGCCTGTTCCCAGTGTGTGCATGCACAGAGCTGCCAGACGAAGGGAACAGCTAAAGAACAGGGGTCGACTTGGGAGTAAGGCCACAAGTGGACGGGGAATGGCCTCTCCCAGAGGAAATAAAAGAGGGAGCACCAGGGGAATGGAGTTTGCAGGAGACAATTAGTTCACTTCATTGGTTCGAGACTCTTTGCCAAGTTGTGCAGATCTCGGCCTGGCAGCTCTCCAAGCCAGAGAAGGTCTGTGACCGTAAATCCTCCCTCGAAAGACTTTGCTGGATGGGAAGGAGCAGAATTCACAGTCGATTAATAAAAGGAGTTTTTGTCGGACAAGGAGTTTGCTTCACGATCTTGGGAAGCCTCGGTCGCAGCAATATGCTAAGCTGGGCCATCATGGTGGGCACCATGGGCTCCGGAAGACACAACGTACAACCTCAGGGTAGACCTTCCTGAGAAAATCTCAAGGGAGGTTCTGGCCGGTATGTCCCGGTATGGGCGTACCGGTGCCTGTTGGGAGCAGCAGGCACTATTCCGGTACGGTGCTTTGGAGGGCCCGCCTGCCTGCCCGCCCGCCCATGTTCCTTACCAGTATTTGACCCAATTGCACACGCACCCAGAGTACGGCGCCTGCACGATCCTCCGCCGAGCAGCTGGAGCATCGTGGACCGGTGGGTCCAAATGCATGCGCAGTGCACGTGCATGTGGTGGACACCCAGCCATGTTGCAGCATACCGGTTGCGACGGGATCCGGAACCCACCACTGTTTTGAAGGCAGCTGATAACTGTCCGATTGCTCTGGCCCCCTCTCTGTCTCCGACGCAGAGCCCTCGTCCGAGCCTTCCCCAGACTCCAGGAACGGCCCAGGTTCTTCGCCAAGCGCCTCGCTGTCCGAATCTGCTGCCAGCTCCGCGGGCTGCATCAGGCCTGTGGTTGACCTCGGCGGGCCTGGGTGGGTGTGGCTGATGATGGATGGAGGGTGTGGCTGACTGGGTTGGTGTGGCCAGCTTGACACCAGGTTTCTCCTTCGCATTGTGTAGACCGGACCGAAGGGACACGTCTACACCAGGCTGAAGCGAAGCAGGCTGCCCCTTTAGATTTTTCAGGACAGCCTCCTGGGCCAGATCCGGCCTGCGTGTCTTGCGTTTGACACCCCTGCTCTAAATTGACCCTTCCAAAGGGAGAAAACCCGAGCGCGCGGCAGCTGCGTTGATTCGACAACCAGCATCTTCCTTTCCCCTCGTTTACCGCCATTGATTTCCACTTAGTCTCGCTCGGTTGTTGTGGAGTTTCCCCGTCTGGCTGATCAATTCAATTGATTTACTAGCAGTTGAACTGAGGAGAGAGATGAAAAGCCACCGACGCCGATCCGCCGGGATTCCCGTATTTACACCTCGTGCTCGGGCGAACGCTCCACAACGATCTGGCGCCTCTCGCTCTTCGGGAAGCCCTGCTCCGAAAGGACATTCTTGTCGGTAGTCCTCGACCTACGACCGTTCATTGAGTGACCGAAGTTACGACGGCACCCCCAAAAGTGACTTCACTCGAACCAAGATTCTGGATTCCTTTTGCTTTTTGAAACAGTCTAGAGTCAAAGCCCGCCAGCTTTTACATTTGAGCTTCTTCAGACAGGCAGTCCTCGATTTACGACAGTTCACAGCGACCGAAGTTACAGCGGCCCCGAAAAAAGGGACTCGCGGCTTGAACCAATATTTTTGATTCCTTTTGCTTTTTTTTAAAACATTCCTGGCCATTCTAGGTAGCAGGTTACTGAGTCTCGGCCTTCCGACGGTGGGGGAAGGCAGATTCACTTAACAACTGGGTTACTAAGTTACCATGTGCACTGATTCACTTAGCAACGGGGGCCAGAAAGGTCATAAAACGGGACAAATTTTATTGAAAAAAAATGTTTCGCTTAACGACACGTTTTGGGCCCAGTTGTGGTCGTAAGTCGAGGACTAGTTGTACATGGCCCCTCCTACCTTTACTCAACCACTGGGCCATCCAGCCTGAAAAAAAACCCTCCGCTAATATCTTTATACAGTTACAGTAGTCCTCGAATTACCACCATAACTGAGCCCAACATTTCTGCTGCTAAGCGAGACACTTGTTAAGTGAGTGTCTCGGTTAGCAACGGAAATTGTGGACTCAATTGTCATAAGTCGAGGGCGGCCTGTATAAAAACTATTGCGCTTTGTACAGGCAGTCAAAATACAGATGGTCCTCGACTTACGACCACAAAATGTATGTCGTTAAGTGAAACATTGGGTTAGTGAGTTCTCCCCCCCCCCATTGTACCACCTTTCTGGCCTCAGTTTTGATCGCGTGACGCGAGAATGCTGGAAAGATCATCATTGTGGAAAACGGTCCCTTTTTCCCCCGTGCCGTCGTAACTTTCAGCGGTCACTAAATGAACGGCCATATGTCGAGGACTCCCTGCCCGGAAAGCCTTTTGTAAACCTTGGGTGCGCTTGTGGCCAAAACAGCTTTCTGGGGTAACAACACATGTTTATTCCGGCACACAATTAAAGGGAATACAAATACCGCCAGCTGTTACTCCAGGAGTTCATTACTCCTTGAGTAAGCTACTATTCACTTCCACGCAGTCTCCGGGAATGAGTTGAGCTCTTCGACGTGTTGCACGACAGCCCCGGAAGGCAGTGTGTAGGAAAAGCGTAGCCTCATCCGAAGAGGGATCTGGGTGCAAGAAACACGAAACGAGATATAACGTCACAATCGTCGCATTAATCAAATCCTTGGAGATTTAACACGCATTCCAGTGAAACGCAAAGCAATATATTGTATATTGTACAGGCAGTCCTCAATTTATGACCGATTGGTTTAGCGGCCAGTTGAAATTATGACAAACTGGGTAATTTATGCCCGGATTCGAACTTAAGATAGCTGAGTCTCTCCCCCCCTCCCCCAGTTGTGTGACTGCATTTTGGGTCCTGCCGATGTATCCATTCCCATGACTGCAAAGTAGGGTTTGCTCTTAACGACCCCATAATCCCTTATCTGGGCAACTGAATGGAGCAGAGTGTTTTAATGTTTTAATGGCCGGATGCCCTTCCCTGTCGCCAATGCAGAGTTTTGTTCAGCAGATAAATTCTCAAGTGTGCCCAGAGAGAGAGATAAATATTTGCCTTTACTTAGGATCGAACTCTCAGCCTTCTGATTGTGAGGTGAGAGCTGGACCGCTAGGCTGCCGCACCACTCCTTCTGCTTGCACACTATATCTGTCTGTCTGTCTATCTATCTATCTATCTATCTATCTATCTATCTATCTATCTATCTATCTATCTATCTATCTATCTATCATCTATCTATCATCTATCTATCTATCTATCATCTATCTATCTATCTATCTATCTATCTATCTATCTATCTATCTATCTATCTATCTATCACTATCTATCTATCTATCTCTATCTCTATCTATCTATCATCTATCTATCTATCTATCTATCTATCTATCTATCTATCTATCTATCTATCTATCTATTATTTATCATCTATCTATCTATCTATCTGTCTATCTATCACTATCTATCTATCTATCTATCTCTATCTATCTCTATCTATCATCTATCTATCTATCTATCTATCTATCTATCTATCTATCATCATCTATCATCTATCATTTATCATCTATCTATCATCTATCTATCAAAGCCAAATACCCCTCACTCATCACGAAATCTCCAGAACCGTAAAGCGTACAAACTTGAAATTTGACACGTAAGTTCCTCTTGGCTTTTAGGTGCTCGCTAAGAAAGGATTTTTCGAAATGACCATCAGATCATTACTATTTCTTAGACGGCGATTAACATGCTCTGATGCTCAGGAGTTCTACTCCCCCTCCCCACCTGGAAAGAACTCTGTTCCAACTGCCAGTTGCCTCACATTCCGTTACCTCAGTTCAACCTGGCAGACATTCCACTCCTTCACTCAGGGGCAGTTTGGGGCTCCTAACAGTACTAAACGTCAGTACCTCACCAAAATGTCTAGGCCTTCCACCTATGGAGCTGCTTCTGGACTCAAAGTGGCGGGAGCGATATTCCGTTATGTGTTTCAATCACCGACCACCACTGAGCCGACGGATTGAACCAGATTTCTTCTGCATTGCCCGATCACATTTCGCCGCGAAGCACAGGTATCCAGCTAGTATACTATATAATCAATTCCTTCTATGTACTATATATACTGTATACGTTAAATATACTGTATAATCCCTTTCTTATACCGTATATATACTATGTAATTCCACCCAAAGTGTCCCCAACATCACTGACAGGGAAAGCCACTTGTATATAAATAGAGAGCAAACCCTCCTCCCTTCTAGCCCTGATGATGTTACCTAGTTGGGTCATGAAACGTCTGCAAGGAGACCACCAAGCTCAGAGAGCACCAAGGACCCCACAGTCCTCCTCCCCTTCACCGTCCTCCCCTTCGCAAACCCCACTCCCTTCTAATACTGATAATGTCATTAGTTGGGTGATGAAACATCTGCACGAAAATAAGTCAGCTCAGAGAGCATCAAGGACCCCCCACTTCTCCTCCTCCTCTTCCTCCTCCTCTTCTCCCTGGGGTTCTTTGTAAGACATTGCCAAATGGAAAGCGCCGGATGTCCCTTTGCGTGTCTCCAAAACAGGTGGCAAAGCTCCCCGCTTTCAATCCAGAGCGGGTTAGAAAGAGGATCAATCTGCCTTAATCCACTTGCTGATAAAAGTGGGGCTAAAGTACCCAGAGAGCCACTTAACCGGATACTTAAGTCCTTTTCCTTTGCGGGAAACCCGGCGAACAAATCTCGGTGACCATCTGGCTTCCTTGGAGGACTTTGAGGGGGACTTGAGACAAGGTCCCCTTGGCCACCGTTGTGACCTGCCAGCGGCCAGCGAGGAGTTTGGGGAAGAACATGGGCCAGTCCTGGAGTCTGAGGAAGACTCGGATGAGGGCTCTGCGTCGGAGGCAGAGAGGGGGCCGCCCGACAGTTACCAGCTGCCGTCGGAGTCGGACATCAGTGAGGCAGAAGAACAGCTGGAGCCTGTTCCCGATGTGCGCATGCGCAGAGTTGCCAGACAAAAGGAACAGCTAAGGAACAGGGGTCGACTTGGGAGTAAGGCCACAGGTGGATGGTAAACGGGCCCCTCCCAGAGGAAATAAAAGAGGGAGCACCAGGGGAGTGGAGTTTGCAGGAGACCATTCGTTCGCTTACTTCGTGCGGAGCTTTGTTCGTGACTCTCCAAGACGCCTTGCCAAGTATTTTCTTGTAAAGTTTGGCGTTTGGAAGATATCAGCCTGGCAGCTCTCCAAGCCTGATAAGGTCGGTGTTTGCAAATTCACCTTTGAAAGACTGTTTGCCGGGACTTTGCCGGATGTGAACGCTAGGAATATACATTCACCAAATAAAAAGGGTGGGGTTTTTTTTTCGTGAGTTGCAAGTTGACGTCAGATTCTCTCCTGGTTCGTACCTGTTTGGGGTTCAACACTCGGATGACTTGAGTGATGGGGGGCCCTCCGTGGCTTGGGACGGTAGAGCCGCTGGGAGCCGAAAGCTGCACCTGGAAGGACTGGAAGGAAGAGGAGAAGAAGAGAATGATCAAGCCACATGGGAGAAGACGAGAGAAAGAAGAGAAGGAGAGGAGAGGAGCAGGAAAGGATAGAGAGGAAAAGGAGGGGAGCTTGAGAAGGAGTGAAAAGGAGAAATGGCGAGGAGGAAGGAGAGAATAGAGAAGAAGGAAAGAAGGAAGAGGAGAAGAAAAGAATGATCAAGCCACGTGGGAGAAGACGAGAGAAAGAAGAGAAGGAGAGGAGAGGAGCAGGAAAGGATAGAGAGGAAAAGGAGGGGAGCTTGAGAAGGAGTGAAAAGGAGAAACGGTGAGGAGGAAGGAGAGAATAGAGAAGAAGGAAAGAAGGAAGAGGAGAAGAAGAGAATGATCAAGCCACGTGGGAGAAGACGAGAGAAAGAAGAGAAGGAGAGGAGAGGAGCAGGAAAGGATAGAGAGGGAAAGGAGGGGAGCTTGAGAAGGAATGAAAAGGAGAAATGGTGAGGAGGAAGGAGAGAATAGAGAAGAAGGAAAGAAGGAAGAGGAGAAGAAGAGAATGATCAAGCCACGTGGGAGAAGACGAGAGAAAGAAGAGAAGGAGAGGAGAGGAGAAGGAAAGGATAGAGAGGGAAAGGAGGGGAGCTTGAGAAGGAGTGAAAAGGAGAAATGGTGAGGAGGAAGGAGAGAATAGAGAAGAAGGAAAGAAGGAAGAGGAGAAGAAGAGAATGATCAAGCCACGTGGGAGAAGACGAGAGAGAGAAGAGAAGGAGAGGAGAGGAGAAGGAAAGGATAGAGAGGGAAAGGAGGGGAGCTTGAGAAGGAGTGAAAAGGAGAAATGGTGAGGAGGAAGGAGAGAATAGAGAAGAAGGAAGAGGAGAAGAAGAGAATGATCAAGCCACGTGGGAGAAGATGGGACGGGGAGGGGGAGGAAGAGAAAGAGAAGATGAAGAAGAGGGAAAGGAGAAGGAGGGAGGAGAGGAAGAGGAGAAGGAGAGAATGAAAGGAGAAAGAAGAGAAGGTGGGAGAGGTGAAGGATGGAGGGAACAAGATGAAGAGAAGAAAAGGAAGAGAAGAATGAGAGGAAGAAAGGGAGGAAAAAGAAGAGATAAAAAAGATGAGAATGAGAGGGAAGGGAGGAGAAAAAGGTCAAGCCATGTGGGATAAGATGTGGGGGAGGAAGAAGAGAAGGAAAGGATGGAGAGGAGGAGGAGAAGAGAAGGGGAAGAAGAAAGAGGAGAGGAAGAAAAGAAAATGAAAGAGGGAAGAAGAGAAGGGGAAGAAGAGGGAGAGGTGAAGGATGGAGGGAAGAAAAGAGAGAGAAGAGGGGAAGAAGGTGAGAAGAGGAAGAGAAGAATGAGAAGATGGGTAAGAAAAAAGAGTTGAACAGAAGAGAGGGATGAGTAGGAAGGGAGGAAGAGGAGAAGGAGAAGAAGAGGGAGAGAAGAAGCTAAGAATGTGGGAAGAGAGAAGAATGAGAGGAAGAAGGGGAGGAAAAGAGAAGAGGGTGAGTGGGAAGGGAGGAAAAGGAGGAGGAGAAGGAAGAAAAGAGCAGAGAGAGGTGAAGGAAAAGATGGGAGAGGAACCGGAGAAGAAGAGGCAGAGGAGAAGGAGAGGATGAGGTGAAGAGAGAGGGAGGGGGAAGCTAAAGAAGAGAAGGAGAGGAGGAGATTTGTTAGAAGAGGGGAAGGAAAAAAAGAAGAGGCAGAGGAAGAGGAGAGAAGGGAAGAGGAGGCAGTTGTAAGTGAACAGAAAATGTTCAAAATGAGAAAAACTGTGAGACCAAATCAAACCAACAAAAATAACCCCATGCTTCTCTCTTCCTCTTCTTCCTCCTCTTCTTCTCGTTCTCCTTTCCTTCTTCCTCCCCCTCTTCCCCGCCTCCTCTTCCTCCTCCTCCTCCACTTCTCTTTTTCTCCCCTCCCCCTCCTACTCTTCTTCTTCATCCTCCCCTTTTCGTTCTCCTTCTCCCTCTTCCTCACCCCTCTTCCCCTCCTGTTCCTCCCCCTCCTCCATTTCCTTCCTCCTCCCCCTCCTCTTCTTCTTCCTCCTCCCCTTCTTCTCGTTCTCTTTCTCCCTCTTCCTCCCCCCTTCCCCTCCTCTTCCTCCCCATCCTCCTATTCTTCCTGCTCCTCCCCCTTTCTTCTCGTTCTTGTTTTCCCTCTTCCTCCTCCTCCCTCCCCTTCCTTCCTCCTCCCCCTCCTCTTCCTCCCTCCTCTTCTTCCTCCTCCTCCCCTTCTCGTTCTCTCTCTTCCTCCCCCTCTTCCCCTCCTCCTCCTCGTTGTTGTTTTCCCTCTTCCTCCTCCTCCCTCCCCTTCCTTCTTCTTCCTCCCTCCTCTTCTTCCTCCTCCTCCCCTTCTTGTTCTCCTTCTCCTCTTCCTCCCCCTCTTCCCCTCTTCCTCTTCCTCCTCCCTCTCCCCTTCTCCTCCTCCTTCCTCCTCTTCCTCCTTCTCTTAAAAAAAGAAAAAAAAGTTACCCATCCTATGGACCCCAACTCAGGGCATCTCACCTTGGGCACGGCCACCTGCATGGAGAAGTCCTCAACGTCTCCAGAGGCAGTGTTGGTCACCGTGGCCATGATCAGCAGCAACGCGGCTTCTTCTCCCGGAGCTCGGCTCATCGAAAACTCGACCAGCAATGCATTCTTTTTGTAAACTTCCATGCGGGAGGGAACGGCCTCTGCGGAAAACATGGTTTAAGTTGGTTGCTCTTGTCCAGACCGAGGCGGAACGACCATTTTTCTCAACTTTTAAAGATTTTTGGTCTTCCCCAGCCATAAGTCACATAATAACTTTCAACGGTCACTAAATGAACCCGCCGTAAGTCTTCTCCCTGCCTTCCCATTTTAAGCCCCCGGATGTCTCCTGCTGTCCCTGCTGTTTGATGGGATCGAAAATTCACATTTTCCCGAGCTTTCCTTTAACATCCTGCGGTCCGAACCGTGCAGGAAATCCTTTCTCCCAGCCAGAGATACGATTCAGCCGGTTCGGATCGGTTTGCCCGAACCGGTTGTGGAAATCGCAGGTCGGCGAGCCCACTACCCGCCCCGGTTCTATGCAGTCCTATTTAGGCCCATTTTCGAGCCAAAGCGCACGCGTGGAAGGCTGGACGGGACGTGCGCGCGCTCGCATTTGCGAACTGGTAGCGAAAGTAAGCTATAGTGCCGTTTGGCGCCAGAAATAAATATGAGACGGCTTTCACACCAATGGTGAATACCGGTTGCCCTCGACGTACGACAGTTCACTTTGTGTCCATCCAAAGTTACACTGGCGCTGAGGAAAAGTGACTTATGGCCATTACAGCCAGAGGTGACTTCACCGAAACCAGTCCGAACCGGCTGAATACTACAACTGATTATAAACATCGCAACACCCCTAAGGTCACACCTCAAAACTCAGATGCTTGACCACTGATTCATATTTATGACGCGTCCCGGGGTCACGCAATCCTCTTTGGCCACCTCCTGACCACCGAAGTCAACGGGGACAACCGTGCTACAACACTCGTCAACGGCAGCGATTCCCCGAACGACGGAGGTGGTAAAATGGGACGGAACTCACTGAACGGCTGTCTCTCTTCGCGACCGAAACGTTGGGCTCCACGGTGGTCGTAAACCGAGGACTACCTGCCTAGGTTATCCAACCGAGAGGCTCAACGTTTGTAAACGGGAAGGAACCCTTCGCTTAATAGATCCCTCTTAATAGATCCCTCTCGTTCTACCTGAAGGCTTTAGATCCTGAAGCAAGCCAAGAAGAGATCCGCTTCCCGCGTGGGCTGGATCTGACGGAGCGGGAGATGTATCTACGGGGTCTCCGAGAAGGTCCAAGAGATCGAGGACCTAGACAGAGAAAGACAAGAAGAACGAGGTCGGGAGGGACCTTAAGAGGTCAACTAGTCCAACCCCCTTTCTCAAGTAGGAGATTCTGCATCGTTCCGGATAAATGGCCGTCTTCTCAGAAATCTCCATGGTTGGCGATGAACAATCTTTCCCTTGAGGAAAGAGGGGAAAAAATTAATTTCAGAACAAACCACGATTCCTGGTCAGGCTTGGTCACAGTTGTTCTGGTGGCGGGGGGGGGGGGCGAATCTGAGCTTTTGGGTGACCTCAAAACACAATTCTTCTTCCAAAAAAGAAAAATACTTAGATGATTGTACTGGGATTTACAGTTACATACTAAAAGGAGACAAAGGGGAAATGCCCCCTCCCCCCCAAAAAAGGGGAAATTAAATAGCAAAGATAGGATTAATTGGGGGGGGGAAATGAGGGGAAAAACTGGGGAGAGGCCCTAAAACAATAGAATCAAAAAGGAGAAAAAAATACAATAATACAATACAATAGTAGAGTTGGAAGGGACCTTGGAGGTCTTCTAGTCCAACCCCCTGCCTAGGCAGGAAGCCCTATACCGTTTCAGACAAATGGCTATCCAACATCTTCTTAAAGACTTCCAATGTTGGGGCATTCACACCAAAAAGATTGGAAAGGAAAAATATAGACATTTCCAGAACAAGAAAAAAGTTGGCAAATGGGGGGAGAGAAGAAAATATAAGAGGGGAAATTCCTGAGAGATTAAGAGAAAAGGGTTGAATGGAGAAAAAGGATTTAATAGTAGAATAGGATGAAATTCGGTAAATATAGCCAATGGTATATAGCCAGTAGGATTTGAGGGAAATAGATTAATAATACAATACACTAATACAATAGCAGAGTTGGAAGGGGCCTTGGAGGTCTTCTAGTCCAACCCCCTGCCTAGGCAGGAAACCCTATACCGTAATATAAAAGTGAAAAGAGTCAGGTTCTACATTTAGGCAACAAAAACGGAATGCACAGGTACAGTATAGGTGGTACCTTGCTCAGTAGGAGTAACTGTGAGAGGGATCTTGGGGTCCTAGTGGACAACCATTTAAATAGGAGCCAGCCGTGTGCAGCAAAAAAGCCAACACAGTTCTAGGCTGCATCGACAGAGGGATAGAATCAAGATCACGTGAAGGGTTAATACCACTTTATAATGTCTTGGTAAGGCCACACTTGGAATATGGCATCCAGTTTTGGTCGCCACGATGTAGAAAAGATGTGGAGTCTCTAGAAAGAGTGCAGAGAAGAGCAACAAAGATGATTAGGGGACTGGAGACTAAAACATATGAAGAACGGTTGCAGGAACTGGGTATGTTTAGCTTAATGAAAAGAAGGACTAGGGGAGACATGATAGCAATGTTCCAATATCTCAGGGGCTGCCACAAAGAAGAGGGAGTCAAACTATTCTCCAAGGCACCTGAGGGCAGAACAAGAAGCAATGGGTGGAAACTAATCAAGGAGAGAAGCAACTTAGAACTGAGGAGAAACTTCTTGACAGTGAGAACAATTCATCAGTGGAACAGAGGTTGCCTCCGGAAGTTGTGAATGCCCCAACACTGGAAGTCTTTAAGAAGATGTTGGAGAGCCATCTGTCTGGAACGGTATAGGGTTTCCTGCCTAGGCAGGGGGTTGGACTAGAAGACCTCCAAGGTCCCTTCCAACTCTACTATTGTATTGTATTGTATTGTATTGTATTGTAATGTATTGTATTGTATTGTATTGTATTGTATTGTATTGTATTGTATTGTATTGTATTGTATTGTATTGTATTGTATTGTATTAATATAGGGTTTCCCATATAATATTATTCATTGCGGATAATTAACTAAATGAAAGGTTTACTATATCAAATTAAATCTGAGGATATATGTCATCGATAGTAAAACGGAATAATAGACGGCAACGACACATCAACATTTGATCAACCTGCAAGAGGCAAATAGTGATATTGTTTATATATGAAGAAGAAATTCAAGTGAAGCTGGAAAACACGGAAAGAAAACGAGAGGACCGAAAGGCGAAATGAAAATAGGATGTGAAAGGATCTATGCCTAATCGGAGATGCAAAGGAGAAAATGTGGGGAAAAGACATTAAAATAGGTAACCAAAAATAATTAAAACTTGTTTTTTTAAAAAAAAACAAACCATTTTTTTCTGCTAGAAGAAAAAGGAACAAGGTAGAACAAGATTTCCCAAACCTTGGTAACGTTTAAGAAGCGTGGACTTCAACTCCCAGCATTCCCTCATGCTGGCTGGGGGATTCTGGGAGTTGAAGTCCACGTGGTTTGTTCCCCAGGCCGACGCAGAGAGTTGTTAAAGCCCATTTACACCCTTGTCAGCAAAAGCTGCAAATCGCCAAATAGTCCTCGACGTACGACCGCAACTGAGCCCCCAAATTTCGGTCGCTGAGCGAGACATTTTGTTCCGTGAATTTTACCCCCTTTTTATTAAGTGAACCGTGGCAGTCGATAAGTCAGTAACAGGATTCTGAAGTGAACCAGTTTCCCCCGTCGACTTTGCTTGTCCGAAGGTCACAAAAAGGGATCGCTTGAACCCTCTTTGGGTGTGTGTGTGTGTGTGGGTGCTATAAAAGTTGTGTGAAAAATGGTCATAAGTCGCTTTTTTCCTTCCTTGGTCACTAAACGAAGTGTTGCAAGTTGAGGACTACCTTTTATCTTCCCGGCTGCTCTTTACAAGACTTCAATTAAACTTTGGCTAGTTAATCAAGACATAAGGGAAATTGGGTTTAAAATTAAACCCCTTGTAGGTATTATAATCAGATTTATACTGTATTAAGCTTCTTTTAAGGATTTCCTGGCCTCTGCTGCCCCCTCCTGCCCAAAGCTAGGCACTGCATCTCGCACCTGGTTAGGTTCTTGGGGTTTGGGATCGGTGGACGGCTCCCCCTGCTGGTCTGTTTCCTGGCTCTCCTTGCCGTCCCCAAATTTCTCCACCACCGGCATCTTTTCCAGGATGGAGGCTCTGGAAAAGGAAGGAAAAAAATGGAACGTCTGGAAAAAAAAACACATTATTTTTCAGCCCACAAGAGCGGGAGGATGATTTGAACGGCAGAATAACAGAGTGGCAAGGGACCCGCGAGGTCTTCTAGTCCAGCCCGCAGCTGGAGGTTTGAGTCTAGATCTTTCTCTGCTGCCATCAAATCAGGAGTATTGAACTGTTGCTGCGATGTTTCCCAGCTTTAAGATGGGTGGACTTCAACTCCCAGAATTCCCCAGCCAAAGCGAATTCCATGAGGCGAAAAGAATACTCTTTGCTGGCTGGGGAATTCTGGGAGTTGAAGTCCGCCAGGCTTAAAGTGGCCAAGGTTGAAGAGTCCTGCTCTAAATGGGTGGACTTCAACTCCCAGAATTCCCCAGCCAAAGCAAACTCCATGAGGCAAAAAAAATAATACTTTAAAACAGTATTTCTCAACCTGGGTACTTTAAGATGGGTGGACTTCAACTCCCAGAATTCCTCAGCCTGCCTCACACAGCTGGGGAATTCTGGGAGTTGAAGTCCACCCATCTTGAAGGGAACCGAAAATTCTAGTCTTGCTCAAAATTCAAACCATTCGCCAGAAAATTAACCCAAAGTCTGCGTGCTGATTTCAACGGAAGGGAACCATCTCTTTTAAACAGGGAATTTGAACTCAGAACCGTCTTTTTAAATGGAGTCCAACGCCTACGAAGCCATGGGGGTTTCTGGGAGTTGATGTCCACACCTCTTTCTCAACTTTGCCATGCTGGAGAAACACTGAACTAAACAAAATGGAACCAAAATCCAGAATCTATAAAAGTGTGTGTTTCCGTCTGTGTGTTCCAGCATAACTCTGGAACGCCTGGGGCGATTTCAACCAAACTTGGTACACAGATGGCTTACTCTCTGGAAACAAATACTCTGGGGCGTAAGACGCCCCTAACACCCCTCAGGGTGTGTGTTCTGTTAAGATACAGCCTGTTGTGCCTTCAAATGGCTTCTACCGTACTGCCGTAAAATGGCTTCTACTGTACAGCGCAGTGGAGTTGCCATGGTAACGGCTTCACAGTACTCCACCAGGGAGCTCCCTCTGGTAAGAGGGGAAATCTAACATTAGAAATGACGTTTGATCCGGACATTTTCTCCCTATAAATAAATACCCGGCCAACGCCGGATTATCGGCTATTATCGACCATATTACAAATTGCAATCTAACAGACTCTTTTGCTTGGCCCACTGGCTGGGATTGGGAGGTACGCCAAGGATTGGAGGGAATTGGGCCGATCAAGTTTCTCGTCCTCAGTGTGCCTGCTGCTTTGATTCGGCAGGGATTTCAGGACAAAAAAGGGTAAAGGGATCAGGAAGAAATGAGCTAGAAGGGGTTCTTGAGAACTATGAAAGGCCTCCTTTCCTTTTTACGCGTGCACCCAGGTTTCCACCCAACCCCGCCGACAATAAGGACTAGTAACTTAAGAGATTTGTTTGACTCTGCACTAAGAATCATTGGATGCGGAGCGCTTGGCTTTTGCGAGATTAGACCAGCTAACAAGTACCTGAGGTGATCGTATTTTCGGAAAAGGGTGTTGTATTCCACTGCTCTCTGTTGTAATTCCACATCGTGGCAGCTACAATAAATAGAAACCAAACTCCGAATCCGGCTTTGAATTAAGGAAGAGGAGAGGGGGGGAAAATGAGAGAAAAGGAAGTTACTATCTCATTTCTATTCCTTTTGATACGTCGGCCCCTAAAACCCTACTTCTCGGCAGCTTGCAGGTAGTCCTCGACTTACGACCACAATTGAAACCGGTATTTTGGTCGCTAAGTGAGTGAGCATGTGACCAATTTTGACCACCCTGGGTATCATGAGCGTTAAGCGAAACTGGCTTAACTCACTGCCTGCTCCCCTGGGAAGGGGATAAATTGCAGTCATGGGACCGCAGCACATCGCGACCGTCGTAAAGGAGAGTCAGTTGCCAAGCTCCTGAAATATGGTCATGTGACCTTAGGCTTCCATAGCAGCACGAAGCCGAGTCCTCGGCTTTCAAACGCCGCAAACGTTTGGCAAGAATGCAGGAATGAACTAAGTGTCTCCTGCAAACTCCACTCCCCTGGCGCTCCCTCTTTTATTTCCTATGGGAGGGGCCATTCACCGTTCACCTGTGGCTTCTCTCCCAAGTCGACCCCTGTTCCTTAGCTGCTCCCTTCGTCTGGCCACTCTGCGCATGCGCACACTGGGAACAGGCTCCAGCTGTTCTTCTGCCTCACTGATGTCTGACTCCGAAGGCAGCTGATAACTGTCGGACGGCCCTGGCCCTCTCTCTGCCTCCGACGCAGAGCCCTCCTCAGAGCCTTCCCCAGACTCCAGGACTGGCCCATGTTCCCCCCCCCCCAACCTCCTCACTGTCCGAATCTGCTGCCGGTCGTAAGTCAAGGACTGCCTTTATCTATCAGGGCTTGTTATTTGCCCTGGAAAAGGCTAATTTCCTGCAAGAACAAGACTCTATTACAACTTTAATCCCGCTTCAAAAGGTGGTTTTTAACCAGTCCCAATTTTCAATTCACAATGCAGTTCTGGGCAAGCGGCACAACTTTTGGCTTTGATTCCCATAATCCCCTGCCATCTGGGGATTATGGGAGTTAGGGGTTCCCCCATTCTGAGCTAGAAAAGGTGGACAAGGATACGGTAAAAGGTTTCATCCCACTGACAGACGGGAAGGTGAAGCTGCAGTTCGGGCAGCTGCCCACATGAGGGCGCTCTCACATGAGAGAAAGGGTGCTTCGGCGCCCTCTAGTGTCAGAGGAGAGAAAACTCACATTTTCTGGCCCAGGATGAAAATATTGAATTTTGAACAACAGGCTTAAGCACAGTCACTAAAAGGCCATAAAATCAGCTCAGTCATGTAAATGACCCATTTTATGACCGCCACAACTATAATAAGCAGATTCCATTAAGTGAGTCATCACATGACCACACAATAAGGAACCCACAAAACTGCACGCTGGGTTTGATCGGACGATGCAACAACTGGGGAGCAATTCTGCTTATCCTGAATCAATGATAGGATCATTTTTCCCCCCGCACTCACTTAATGTCGGCGTCCTGGAGGCGCGTCCCAAGCTTCATGAGGGCGGTGAGGGCGTAGGCCCGGGTGGAGGGCAGGGACAGATGTGACTGGAGGACATGTTCCAGCAAGCTCATCATGTCCTCGGCGTCCACCTGAGAAGATAAAAAATGAGAACACGGCGCAATGAGGATCAACAGCTACTAAGATTGTTGGCCGAGCAGGCACAAAAACAGCCAGGGAAATGATTGGAGCCTGGGAAACTCAGTTTAGCAAGTACTTGGCAACACAAGGAAACAACAGCCAACGAACGTAATAGCCAGCCATCAACACCAACGCACTCTACTTCTAAAAAGCTACACGCAACAGGCGCGATATAAATACCACACGCGGAACAGAACTTTGCCGACGCATTTCGGGAGATCTCACCTGCTGCGGCTCCACCTCATCGCAATTCCCGTCAAGAAGGAAGTGTCCATATTCGCCAAGGCACCAGGTGGCCACTTGGACCAAGGGTTGCTGCGATGGGACACAAAACAAAGTGCTATTACGCCACATCCAGGTGGTCCCCGATTTACGACCGTTCATTTGGCTCAAAAAAAAAGAGACTCGTCTCGAACCCGTCCTTGCACTTACGACCGTGGCAGTATCCCTGCAGTCACGTGATCGCAACCATGGCATGTATTTGCAGCCATGTCCCGTGGTTGACGTGGTCATCTTTTTCAGCCAGCTTCCAACAAGCAGAGTCTGGATTCACTTAATGACCGAGTGATTTACTTAATGACGGTGGTGGAAAGGTCATAAAATTGGAATGTGTTCCCACGTTGGAACCGGCTAGTGATGGTTGTAAGTTAAGACAGCCATAAAATGGGTCACCCACATGACATTTCCAATTTGATGACCTGTCATTAAGTGACTCTTGTGGTTGTTAAGTGAACTGCTAAGGTCCTTCAGCGACCACGGCGGTCGTTATGGAAGCAGGGTTTAAGTATCCTGGGGAGCTTATATTGTTAACGTTAAACAATCGTTAAACGGTCACTCATAAGTCCGGGACTATCAGTATAATATTTACTTTTCATCCTGGGCCAAAAATTAAGTGGTGCGATAGCCTAGAGGTAGAATTCTCACCTCACAATCAAGAGGCTATGAATTCAATCTCAGGTAGAGAAATCTCTCTCTCTCTCTCTGGATACAATGAATATATATCTGCTGAACAAAACTCCACATTGGCAACAGGAAGGGCAAACGGCCAGTAAAACATTCACTTACATTCAGTTGCCCACACTCCGCTCCACAAGGGATTATGGAGTCGTTAAAAGATGATCGTGGGCTGAAAATGTTGAGTTTTCTCTCCTCTGATCACTAGAGGGTGCCATAACCCACTTTCTCTTAGGCCGAAGCACCACCGTGTGGTCAACGGGTGGAACTGCAGCCTCCGCTTTGCAGCTTTCAGTGGGATAAAACGTGTTTTTTTCCCGTTTGCGACGCGATATATTGTTCTTCTTAGGCTGACTTCAATCTTGGGCCCCAGGAGAGATCAGGGATGTGCTAATCCCCCTTTTTTTCTGTTGTGAAATGATCCCCCACCGCGATCTAGTCCGGCGGGATCTACTCCGAGCAAGGCCTGTTGTGGTTGCAACTTGGTTCCCTCTGCTTAATGCAATTTCCCTCTGCTCAACGTAATTTTTAAGGCTGGAGAAAATGCCGAATATGCTTTTACGGATTCTGAATGTGTCACACGTAAGCAAAGCCAGAAGAGAGCCGTTCTCTGCGTCTGCATCTTTGCAAGCAATTAAATCTGGAGCTTTACAAAGCCCTTCCTACAATATTGATGTCCCGAGATCCTTTTAATCCTGCAGCAGGGACACCTGAGGTCAAATAAGCCAAAATGGCAGCCGGAAGCACGCGATTTCAGCCCCAGATTCACCGCTTCGATCGCCTGTCCTGGATGGATTGTACCGTTACTGAAAACTAGAGCGGTGAAGAGGTCAATGACCATGATCCTAAGCGAAATATTGATATTGTAGGTAGCCCTCGATTTACGGCCGTTCGTTTAGTGACCGTTTGAAGTTCTAACAGCACTGAAAACGGCGACTTCGGACCAGGGATGGGTTGGAAAATTTTTAGCAACCGGTTCTCTGTCCGGTTGCTGGGTGGGCGTGGCCTACTCGGCCTCCTCACAGCAGGGGGGTGTTTTCTCCCTCCCCATGCTTCGGAGGCTTTCAGCGAGCCTCCGGGAGGGCGAAAATGGTCTCCCCTGGGCTCCGGAGACCCTTCAGAAGCCAGAAATGGGCCTGTTTTCAGACTTCTGGAACTTCCGGAAATTCCGCTAAGCCTGTTTCTCAGCCTCCGCCCTCTCAGAGCCTCCCAGGTAATGGCCTGATGAACAGGCCGCGTGGAGACTCCCGGGAGGTGCAGAGCAAGATGGGTGTGGCCAGCCGGTACTTACAACAACCAGTTCGGAGAATCGGATGCAAAATTAGCATCCAGTTCACCCGAACCGGTAAAAATCGGCTGAATCCCATCCCTGCTTTTGATCATTTTTCACAGTTACACTGCAGCATATCCATGGCAATGTGATCAAAATTCGGACGCTTGGCAACTGGCTCGTATTTAGGACGCTCGCAGTGTCTTCCAGAATGTTCTTTTTATTTCCCACGCCCACCTCAGACCTCTCGGATCTCATACTGGTCTCCTATCCAACCAAGCCTGAGCTGAGAGGAACTTGTCTTAAATGCAGGTAGCCCTCGACTTACAACCGCCCGTTGAGTGACCCGTTCAAGAGGACGAGAAAAGCGACTTATATCGGATTTTCACACTTAAACGACCGTGAACACCAAAGTCACGTGATCAAAATGGGTCGCAGGGGTCCCGGGGTCACACGATCCCTTTTTGAGAACTTCCAACTAGCAAAGTCCAGGTTCACTTAACAGCCGTGCGACTCACTGAACGGCTGCAGTGATTCCCTTGACAACTGTGGCGAGAAAAGGCGTCAAATGGGGCAAAAGTCACTTAACCAATTTGGTCGTAAGCAGCGGTGGGATTCAGTCGATTCGGACCGGTTCGGATGAACCGGTTGCTAATTTTGCATGTGGTTCGCTGAACCGGTAGTTGGAAGGACTGGACCCACCCACCCTGCCCCTCCCCTTCCAGGAGTCTCCATTCATCATGCCAGGTAAGTGCAGGGCCCATGCGGAGACTCTGGGAGGGCTTCCGGAGCACAAGGGAGGCTGTTTTTGCGCTCCCGGAGGCTCGAGGAAAGCCTCCGGAGCCTCGGGAGGGCGAAAACCAGAGGTGGGTTCGTACTGATTCAGACCAGTTCAGTAGAGTAGGTAGCAACTTGGCCTGCCATGCCCCCGAGTAGGTTCTTGGAGCCGCCATCTTGTTTTTTAGTCTAGTACTGCGCATGCGCAAGTTGTGCGCATGAAGCGTGCATGTGTGCAAAGCATGCACAGCATGTCTCTGAGCAAACCGGCAGTAGCATCAGCCGGAACCCACCGCTGGTGGAAACCACCCCACCCCGCACCGTGGGGCAGGAGGCTAAGTAGTCCATGCCCTCCATGGCCACGCCCACCCAACAACCGGGCATAAAATCGGTCGCTCAAATTTTTCAATCCCACCCCTTTTTGTAAGTGTGGTCGTAAGCTGAGGACTAACTGTAGTTGTGGTCATAAATCGAGGACTAACCAAAGCCATAATTTTTGGGGGATAAATCTTTGCTGCCGGATTCGTTTAGGCCTCAGGATATCATGCAAATGCTGAAACCGTCACCTACCTGGGAGATATCTTGGCTCACTGCGGCGTACAGCTGATGCACGGCGTAACTATGAAGCTCCTTGGCACCTCCAATCAGGTGGATGAGGTTGGGGACGGCGTCATCCCGGATGTAGGCACCCGCCTGCCAAGGAGAAACGGAGTAATGACATTTGTCCTCCATGCAGAAGATCCTCTTTGTTTACTCTGACTTTAATCACTCTCCTCCCCGCCCGAGAGGCGCGAAAGGAAGATCGAATAAGAAAATCTTCCCTGCCTGCACTACCAAATGCAACCTCTAGAGGGCAGCAGGAGATTATCTGCATCTCTCCGCTGCCACCTAGTGGATCCTAGCACCAATCCTTGTTCTCACCATGACCAGAATCTGGAGGATGGTATCGATGTGCCACCGTTTGTTGGGCGCAAAGCTGTGGAAGGGAGTCAAAAGGTAGAAGAGAGCTCGTAAGATTCCCGCAGAGCTGGATAGGTTCGTCCTGCTCTCTATCGCCCTCTTGCAGGGCCATGGTGGAATGACTCACTTCTCGGCAGCCAGGAACAATCCGGAAGCGCACTCTGACTTCAGATCGGGCGCACTGCTTTCCATGAAGGCCAGCAATTCCTTAGTGGTCGTGCGAATGTTAGCGTGGTTGATCAGGGATAAGCTCAGCTGGAGGGCTCTCCTAGGGAGCAAAAAGATAAATAAATCGGAAATGTGGTTTTCTATTTATCAAAATTAGAGCTTTCTCCCATCTTTGGGCCTGTTGTGTCCGCTGGAAGCCTGCAGAGCTGGCAGTAGAGTCGGAGAGTGAGGAGGGTTGGGGAAGAACCTGGGCCAGTCCTGGAGTCTGGGGAAGGCTCGGACGAGGGCTCTGCGTCGGAGGCAGAGAGGGGGCCAGGGCCATCTGGTAGTGATGTGCTGCCTCTGGAGTCTGACATCAGCGAGGCAGAGGAACAGCTGGAGCCTGTTCCCAGGGTGCTCGTGCGCAGAGCTGCCCGAAGGCAAGAACAGTTAAGCCAAAAGGGACGACTCGGGTGTAAGGCTTGGAGATGATTGGCTCCTCCCATAAGACATAAAGGAGGAGCAAAAGCAGGTGAGCCTTTGCAAGGAGCAACTTTGTTCGTTGTGGTCGGTTTTAAACTCTGAAGCTTCGTTTTGACTCTGTGCTCCTTGTGGCCTTGCAAAGCTAATTGCCCATTAGGCCTTTGGCAGCGTTTCAAGGGAGAGAAAGGTGGGTGCTTATCAGCCTTATCCCGAAAGACTTTGGCAGACTTCTATCGGACTCTTTACAAACTATTTGTGACTCACTAAGGGCTGTGAATGAACATAGTTCACAGCCGTTGAAATAAAAAGAGGGGTTTTTTGGGGAAAAGCGTGCGCTTTTTACTGTCTCAAGAAACCTACGTCCAGAGCAGGGCCTTCAGCTCACCTCTTCACCGTCGAGTCGGGATCCGTCAGACAGCCGAGGACGGTGGTTCGGTGTCTCTGGACAGCGTTGTTTTCCGTTTGCAACAATTTCTGGAGCGACGTGAGGGCCACGTATCTAAACATCCCGTCGATTACAACGTTAATCGAATCAAGCGGAATTGAATCTCGTTTCCTCTGCTGCCCCCTGGTGGAATGCTGGGTGCAAAACGCCCATTGAGCTAAAACGGATTTGCTTAACGACCGTGGTGTTTGCTTAACGGCAACCCTATTTGCTTAATGACCACCGCTTTTTAAGCAAGCCAAGTCAACCGCAGGAGCCAGATGTGCTTAATGACTGGGTGACTCACTTAACAACGATGGCATGAAGCTCCTCGATTGGGCGCGGCTCACTTAACTGCCTGGCTTACAGTACGTGATGGAAACCCGGGGTGCCGATTGTCGTCTTAAATCGAGGACTACCTGTACTGTCCACATGTAAAAGGGGGTGGGGCTTCAGATAGTCCCACCCACCCTTTCAAAAGCCAATGACAATTGGCTGAATATCCTGGCTGGGACCAACCATGCGATCCAATGTTTTTCAACCTGGCCGTTTTTAAGACTTGTGGACTTCAACTCCCAGAATTCCCCAGCCAGCATCGCTCCCTCCTTCCTTCCTTGTTTCCTTCCTCCCTCCCTCCCTCCTTCCCTTCCTTCCTTTCTTCCTTCCTAAATTCCTTCCTTCTTTGCTTGTTTTCTTTCTTCCTCCATTTCTTTTCCTCCTTTCTTCTTCCTTCCTCCCTCCCTCTCCTTCCTTCCTAACTCCCTTATTTCCTTCCTTTCCTGCTTCCTCCCTTATTCATTCCCTCCCTTTCCTCCTAATCCCCTTGTTTCCTTCCATTCCTCCTCCCTCCCTCCTTCTTTCCTTTCTTGTTTCCATCCCTCCTCTCCCTTCCTAAATTCTTTCAAAAATTCCTTGTTCCTTCTTTCTTTCCTTCCTTCCTTCTTTCTTTTCTTTTCTTATTTTTTTTGCTAGAGAAATATTCTTTCATTTTCAATGAAATTCCAAATTCGAAGAACCACCCAATAGGGTCCTTTCTTCCTATCTCTCTCCAAGATTCCATTCAGATAAGGAGGAGAGCTTTTAATCCCCCCAACCTGAATAGTTTTATCCCATCTGGATTTAAATTTAGATGTTCTTTTCTTTTTTTACCTGATATTCCTATCTTTGTTAAGGAGAAAACGCCCAAGGATATTTATGGCCAGAACCTATGCATGGAAAAAATATATATATCAAGAAATATCTTTAATTCTTAAAATGAATTTGATGTAAAGGCGGGATTAAGAAAGCAGGTTGTGTAAAGGTAATGATGATTTAATAGCTGCCCAGCTGCTGTAAGGCTGTAAACCCAGATGATAAAATGAGAATGAGTCTGCAGGGTTACTGTCACTTTAAGAAGCTGTCTATATAAAAGAGGCCATGTGAGGGCGGCGGCTTCTGGTTTTGCCTAGTATGAGTATGTACCGTATTTTTCAGATTATAAGACGCACCTAAATTTAGAAGAGGAAAACAACAACAAAAACATTTTTGGCCTCCACGCACCCCATTTTCGGGCCTTTGGGGAAGGACTTTTTTCTGCCCTTTTCCAGCCCCTTTTCTACCTATTTTTGAGGCTTTTATCAGCCCATTTGGGGGGCATTTCTCAGCCCATTTTTTTAGGCTTTTCTGGGTCCATTTTTTAGGCTTTTTTGGCCGATTTGTGAGGCTTTTTTGGGGCCCATTTCCGAGGCTATTTTTGGCCCATTTATTCAAAAAACAATGGGCCCCCAAAGCCTTAAAAACGGGCTAAAAAAACCTTGAAAATGGGCCAAAAAACCCCTTGAAAATGGGCCAAAAAACCCTTTGAAAACAGACTTTTAAAAAATCTAGAAAACAGATGGGAAAAAAGCCCTGAAAAAGGCCAAAAATAGGCCCGAAAATGGGGCAAGCGGAGGCCAAAAAATGGCCGGCAGGTGGGCGGGGCTTTGGCAATATTCGGTGTATATAAGATGCACAGACATTTTTACCCCCCTTTGGGAGACAAAAAAGTAGATCTTATAGTCTGAAAAATATGGTATATATCTATCTCTCTATCTATCTCTCTATCTATCTATCTATCTATCTATCACTCTCTCTCTCTTTCTCTCTCTCTCTCTCTCACTCTCTCTCTCTGTGTCTCTGTCTCTCTCTCTCACTCTCTCTCTCTTTATCTCTCTCTCTATCTATCTATCTATCTCTATTTCTCTCTCTCTCTTTTTCTTTCCCTATCTATCATCTATCTAACTATCTATCTATCTATCTATCCATCCATCTATCATCTATCTATCTATCTATCTATCTATCTATCTATCTATCTATCTATCATCTATCTATCTATCTATCACTCCCTCTCTCTCTCTCTTTATCTCTCTCTCTCTCTCACTCTCTCTCTGTGTCTCTGTCTCTGTCTATCTCTCTCTCTCTATCTATCTATCTATTTATCTCTCTCTCTCTCTCTATCTATCTATCTCTATTTGTCTCTCTCTCTCTCTCTTTTTCTTTCCCTATTTATCATCTATCATCTATCTATCTATCTATCTATCTATCTATCTATCTATCATCTATCTATCTATCTATTTATCTATCTATCATCTATCTATCATCTATCTATCTATTTATCTCTCTCTATCGATCTATCTATCTATCTCTATTTGTCTCTCTCTCTCTCTCTTTTTCTTTCCCTATCTATCTATCTATCTATCTATCTATCTATCTATCTATCTATCATCTATCTATCTATCTATCTATCTATCTATCTATCTATCTATCTATCATCTATCTATCATCTATCTATCTATCTATCATCTATCTATCTATATCTATCTATCATCTACACTGTGCACACTCTGACAGATTGAGTCAAGGATAGTTTGTGGAACTCCCCGACTCATGATTTTACGAAGAAGATGCTAAAATCTGAGGGAACTGGGTGTTAGAAAAAGCTTACAATCCTTACAGCACAGGGCAAGGCTCACAAACCTTGATTTGCGTTTGAGCCAGCTAAGCTAAAGAGAGAAGCGTTGGTTTGAATCAAACACTAAGATGTGCATTGGTGCACATTGCTCAGTTTTACAGTACCCGCAATCCACTGGTCGACTGTATCCCCATGATCGTCAGCACCGTTTCATACAAGATGGCATTGCCCACGTTGCGTGTGGTTTCGGTGTTGGTTGCCACCTGGGTGAAGGAAGACAGGAAGCATCACACCCTCCAAACTCTTTCTTCTGTGTTCTTCCTTTTCTTAAAAAATAATCATTGTATTGCTTTGCAGTTTTACTTTTGTCAAAGAATAATTTTAACACTTTGCATTTTTTTTAAAAAAAATCTTTTATCACTTAGCATTTTTCCTTTTTTAAAATAATTAAAATTCTTTGCATTTTTATTTGATATATATATATTATTATTTTTAATAATATCTATTATTTTAATAATATCAATAGGTAAATACCTATATCTATTTACCGGTTATCTGTCTGTCTGTCTGTCTGTCTGTCTGTCTGTCTGTCTGTCTGTCTGTCTGTCTATCATCTATTTTCTATCTATCTATCATCTATCTATCTATCTATCTATCTATCTATCTATCTATCTATCTATCTATCTATCTTCTATCTGTCTATCTATCTATCTATCTATCTATCTATCATCTATCTTCTATCTATCTATCATCTATCTATCTATCATCTATCTATCTTCTATCTATCTATCTATCTATCTATCTATCTATCTATCTATCTATCTATCATCTATCTATCTTCCATCTATCTATCTATCTATCTATCTATCTATCTATCTATCTATCTATCTATCTTTCTTCCTTTCTCTATCTATCTATCTATCTATCTATCTATCTATCTATCTATCTATCTATCTATCTATCTATCTATCATCTATCTATCTATTTATCTATTTTCTATCTTCCATCTATCTATCTATCTTCTATCTGTCTATCATCTATCTATCTATCTATCTATCTATCTATCTATCTATCTATCATCTATCTATCTATCTATCTTCTATCTATCTATCTATCTATCATCTATCTATCTTCTATCTATCTATCATCTATCTATCTTTCTATCTATATATCTTCCATCTATCTATCTATCTATCTATCTATCTATCTATCTATCTATCTATCTTTCTTTCTTTATCTATCTATCTATCTATCTATCATCTATCTATCTATCTATCTTTCTTTCTTTATCTATCTATCTATCTATCTATCTATCTATCTATCTATCTATCTTCTATCTTCCATCTATCTAGCTTCTATCTATCTATCTATCTATCTATCTATCTATCTATCTATCTAACTATCTATCTATCATCTATCTATCTATCTATCTATCTATCATCTTCTATCTATCTATCTATCTATCTATCTTATCTTTCTTTCTTTCTTTCTTTCTTCCTTTCTCTATCTATCTATCTATCTATCTATCTATCTATCTATCTATCTTCTACCTACCTACCTACCAAATTAACTAACTAACTAACTAACTAACTAACTATCCTGGCTTTATTAATGTTTAGCAATAACTCAGGGAGGTAAACATATCCAAGACACGTACGTAATTTTCTCGCAACAACCACCCTGTGAGGTGAGCTGGGTTGAGGGAAAGGGATTGGTTCAAAGTCACTCATCCAGCTTTCATGCCTAAGGCAGGACTAGAACTCACCGTCTCCTGGTGATTGGCTCAAAGTCACCCAGCCAACTTTCTTGTTTCCTGCTTTCTATTCTGATGCCTTCTTCACTAGACGAGTCTAGCTCTTATTATTCCACATTTTTCCATTTTTAATAATAACTTTACCCCTTTGCATTTTTCCTTTTTTTTTAAATAACAATTTTACCCCTTGGCATTTTCCCTTTTTTAATAAAAAAATTTATCGCTTTGCATTTCTTCCGAAGCACAGGATTATAGAAAAGATTCTTCAGAGAATTCCCATGTCCTGGGAGCTTTCAGGAACGCGACGAAAACTAATCAACAGAATATCTTCCCCAGTCCCATCCTGTGGTCCTGGGTTAACCTGTTGTGGCCCGTCAGCAGAGCTGACAGCAGATTCGGACAGTGAGGAGGTTGGGGAGGAACCTGGGCCAGTCCTGGAGTCTGGGGAAGGCTCTGAGGAGGGCTCTGTGTCAGAGGCAGAGAGGGGGTCAGAGCCGTCTGACAGTTATCAGCTGCCTTCGGAGTCAGACATCTGTGAGGCAGAAGAACAGCTGGAGCCTGTTCCCAGTGTGCTCATGCACAGAGTGGCCAGACAAGAAGGGAACAGCTAAGGAACAGGGGTCGACTTGGGAATAAGGCCACAGGTGGACAATGAATGGCCCCTCCCAGAGGAAATAAAAGAGGAGCGCCAGGGGAGTGGAGTTTGCAGGAGGCCATTAGTTCCCTTCATTGGTTCGTGACTCTCCGAGACTCCTGGCCAAGTTCTCCAGAGATCGGCCTGGCAGCTCTCCAAGCCAGAGAAGGTCTGTGACTGTAAATCCTCCCTTGAAAGACTTGGCTGGCTGTGAATGAGAGGAATTCACAGCAAATGAATAAAAGGGTTTTTTTTGTTGGGACCAGGAGTTTGCTTCCTGCTCTTGGGAAGCCTCGGTCAGAACAAGACCTTCAAGTTCTCTAACCCAGGCTGTCCTTCCCAAACGCCCCTCTTCCCGCTGACCTGCGCCAAGGAGTCGTTCATAGCATCGCTGGCTTCCGTGTTGTCTCGTCCTAAAATCCGTAGTAGCCGGAGGAGCTGGACCTTTGGAGAGAGACAGAGACAGAGACAGACAGACACACAAAGAGAGAGATGCACAACAGAGAGAGAGAGAGAGGGAGAGAGAGAGAGAGAGACAGAGAGAGAGAGAGAGACACACACACAGAGAGAAATAAACACACACAGACATACAGAGAGAGACAGAGGGAGATACAGAGAGAGAGACGCAGAGGAGACACAGAGAGAGAGAGAGAGAGAGAGAGAGAGAGAGAGAGAGAGAGAGAGAGAGAGAGAGAGAGAGAAATAAACGCACACAGACACACACACAGAGACAGAGAGAGAGATACAGAGAGATACAGAGAGAGAGAGACATACACACACAGACGCAGAGAGAGAGATACACACAGAGAGAGGATACAGAGAGAGAGAGGGAGAGAGAGAGAGAGAGAAATAAACACACACAGACACACACAGAGAGACAGAGAGACAGACAGATAGACACAGAGAGGGCAATACAGAGAGAGATACAAAGAGAGAGAGACAGAGAGAGACAGACAGACAGAGGGAGATTCAGAGAGAGAGAGAGATACAGAGACACACACACACAGAGAGAGAGAGAAATAAACACACACAGACACACACAGAGAGATAGAGAGAGACAAAGAGAGAGAGAGAGAGACAGAGGGAGAGACAGAGAGAGATACAGAGAGAGAGATACATACACACACAGAGACGCAGAGAGAGAGATACACACAGAGAGAGAGATACACAGAGAGAGACACACACACACACACAGAAATAAACGCACACAGACACACACACACAGAGGGAGATACAGAGAGAGAGATACAGAGAGAGACACACACAGAGAGAGAGAAATAAACACACACAGACACAGAGAGAGACAGAGACAGACAGAGGGAGAGACAGAGAGAGATTCGAAGAGAGAGATATATACACACAGAGAGACGCAGAGAGAGAAATACACAGAGAGAGAGAGGGAGGGAGATACAGAGAGATACAGAGAGAGATACAGAGAGAGAGATACAGAGAGAGAGACATACACACAGAGAGAGAGAGAAATAAATGCATACAGACACACACACAGAGAGAGAGAGATACAGAGAGAGAGACATACACACACAGACGCAGAGAGAGAGAGACAGAGACAGAGACAGAGATACAGAGAGGGAGATACACACAGAGAGAGACACACACATAGAGAGAGACAGAGAGAGACAGAGAGAGACACAGAGACAAAGAGAGAGACACACACACACACACAGAGAGAGAGAGAGACAGAGAGAGAGAGACAGAGACAGAGACAAAGAGAGAGAGACACACACACACACACACACAGAGAGAGAGAGAGACAGAGAGAGACAGAGACAAAGACACACACACAGAGAGAGAGAGAGACAGAGAGAGACAGAGACAAAGACACACAGAGAGAGAGAGAGAGAGAGAGAGAGAGAGAGAGAGAGAGAGAGAGAGAGAGAGAGAGAGAGAGAGAGAGAGAGAGAGAGAGAGAGAACAAAAGAGGTATGACCGCAGGTTTTTGTGGCTCGGATGGGAGAAGTAACTGACCGGGGATAATATTCACTTATTTTCCCCACCAGTTCGCAATTGCGAGCAGGCGCATCCACGCATGCACTTGGCCTTCCGCGCGTGCACTATGATCGTGCGTGCAGCTTGCCCACATCCGTGCGGCTTGAAAACGTACCTAAATAGGAGAGCATAGAGCCCACTCGCGATTTGAACAGGGGTGTCAAACTCGATTGCATTTAGGGACACATCAGGGTTGTGTTTGACCTTGTGGGGGCCGGGGTTGGGTGGGTGTGGCTGGGGTGGGTGTGGCCAGCTCGATGTCACTCAACCACAAGGCTCCGTTTTCGGTTACGGCGGGCTCCTGCAAGCTCTCTGCCAACGAAAACGGAACCCGTGGCGAGCTTCATCACGGCTGAAAACGGAGACTCGCGCGGCCCTCCCAAGCTCCATTTTCACTGTCAGGATTGTTGCCTTGTGTAGGCCCCGCAACAAGAACGTCCGGCCATCTCCTTCCTACCTGGAGGAAAGGTTCACTGATGCCCGCAATTGTGTTATTTGGACAATATCGAGCCACCACCAGGTTGCGCAATACTCCGGCCAGCTGAGGAACAAACTGCGGAAGAGAAACAAAGACAAGGAGAAGGTCAGGACGGTGAGGTCCTTCCCAAGGAGGGGGTTTCCCATCGTCCACAGCCAGGGACCTCCTGCGTGCTGGAAATATCTATGGAGCCATGCGGTCTATGCAGTCCAATGCCATGAGACATGTGCAGATCGGTCAATTGGGGAAACAAAACAGCCACTTCACAACCACGTGGCACAACCTAGAAGAAACCCATCAGGACTAGATTGGGCAGTCCAGCTGCGTTTCAAAGGCGACGGCGCCTCTTTTGAAGGCAGCAAAGTCCATATTTTGGACAGAGAGGACCGCTGGTTTGAAAGAGGGGTCCTAGAGGACATTGAGGTCCAAATTGAACACCCCTCTTTCAACAGAGGGGGGGGGATGCGACCTCATCTGTCTCCGGTTTACAACACAGTCCGTACAACGGTTCCAAGAAGGCTCCACACTTATTTTCACCACTCGGGTGACCCCAGAGGACACAGACAAACCTCCAAGAGGCCTCAACGACTCTCTAAAAAGGATGCAAATGACCAGCTGTATGCAAGGAGGATAAATCCTTCCGTTCCCCACCCTCCAGGCAGAGCTGAAGAAGCTTCTTTGGATGAGAAGCGAAACGTCTTCAAATGAAAAACCGGAAAGTCCAGTTGCCTCTTGGGAAGAAAATGCACCTTTGGGACTTCCACGCTGGAAAGCTTAATTTAAAGGTATCGCAATCTGTCAATAGCTTCCAGAAGAGACTGGACGGCCACTTGCCAAAAACGTTATTAGGGTCTCCGGCTTGAGCAGGGGGTTGGGCTAGATGACCTCCCAGACCCCTTCCAACTCCGCGATTCTGTGGTTATCTGCCATTACCTTGGAGAAATGTTTGAGGGCCTGCGCGCTTTTTTCACACATCTCCGCAATTAATATAATGGTGCTGTACAGGATGCCTGGAAAACAATGAGATTGCTCAGGTTTGAGTTCTGAGTCTCATTCAATTGTTCTTCCCAATAGCTCTGTTTCTTCCGTTCCCTCTTTTCTCCCTCTTTTCCCTAACCTTTTCCTGAACTTTTCTCTTTTTCTCGATCTTTTCCCTAACCTTTTCTTGATCTTTTTCCTATTTTTTTGTCTTTTCTCTTTTTCTTGATCTTTTCCCTAACCTTTTCCTGAACTTTTCTCTTTTTCTTGATCTTTTCCCTAACCTTTTCCTGAACTTTTCTCTTTTTCTTGATCTTTTCCCTAACCTTTTCTTGATCTTTTTCCTATTTTTTTTGTCTTTTCTCTTTTTCTCTACCTTTTCCCTAACCTTTTCCTGAACTTTTCTCTTTTTCTTGATCTTTTCCCTAACCTTTTCCTGAACTTTTCTCTTTTCTTGATCTTTTCCCTAACCTTTTCCTGATCTTTTCTTTTTCTTGATCTTTTCCCTAACCTTTTCCTGCTTTTCTCTTTTTCTTGATCTTTTCCCTAACCTTTTCCTGAACTTTCCTCTTTTTCTTGATCTTTTCCCTAACATTTTCTTTATCTTTTTTTTCTATTTTTTTTGTCTTTTCTCTTTTTCTCTACCTTTTCCCTAACCTTTTCCTGAACTTTTCTCTTTTTCTTGATCTTTTCCCTAACCTTTTCCTGAACTTTTCTCTTTTCTTGATCTTTTCCCTAACCTTTTCCTGATCTTTTCTTTTTCTTGATCTTTTCCCTAACCTTTTCCTGCTTTTCTCTTTTTCTTGATCTTTTCCCTAACCTTTTCCTGAACTTTCCTCTTTTTCTTGATCTTTTCCCTAACCTTTTCCTGATCTTTTCTTTTTCTCGATCTTTTCCCTAACCTTTTCCTGAACTTTTCTCTTTTTCTCAATCTTTTCCCTAACATTTTCTTTATCTTTTTTTTCTATTTTTTTTGTCTTTTCTCTTTTTCTCTACCTTTTCCCTAACCTTTTCCTGAACTTTTCTATTTTTCTCAATCTTTCCCCTAAACTTTTCTTGATCTTTTCTCTTTTTCTCAATCTTTTCCCTAACCTTTTCTTGATCTTTTCTATTTTTCTCAATCTTTTCCCTAACCTTTTCTTGATCTTTTCTCTTTTTCTCAATCTTTTCCCTAACCTTTTCCTGAACTTTTCTCTTTTTCTCAATCTTTTCCCTAACCTTTTCGTAACTTTTCTCTTTTTCTCGATCTTTTCCCAAACTTTTCATGATCTTTTTCTTAACCTTCTCGATCTTTTCTCTTTTTCTCAATCTTTTCCCTAACCTTTTCCTGATTTTTTCTCTTTTTCTTGATCTTTTTCCGAACCTTTATTCAATTTTTCTCCTGACCTGTTCTTGATATTTTCCCTAACCTTCTCTCCATTTTTCTCTAACTATGTCTCAATTTTTTCCCAATCTTTTTCTTGATTTTTTTCCCCTCCAACCTTTGCTTGATCTTTTCCCTGGACCATTTTGCGATCTTTTCCCTTAACTCTTTCTCAATCTTTTTCATAACCGTTTCTCATTCTTTCCCATAATTTTTTCTCGTTCTTTTCCATGATCTTTCCTTGATCTTTTTCCTTAACTCTTTCTCGATCTTTCTCGTAGAGTTTTCCCAATCTTTCTGTTGCACGTTTTAGCCATGAAATCAGTTTGCACGTTCACTTTCTTGGTGCAAGTAAACAGATGGATCTCCCTACAAACAGGAATAGTGCAACTCACTAATTTTGCCCACCCACCTCCAACTCAAAAACCATCCCACTCACTCTGAATTTGTTCATTCAACAGTTGCTCTCCCAGTGGTATGAACATATCTACTAGAGATGGTACTTTCCGGGTGATATGTACAGCACAGACCACGGCCTAGAAACAGAGGGTTCATAAAAAGGAATTATTATTATTATTATTATTATTATTATTATTATTATTATTATTATTCCGATAATAATGTTGGATTTTCCCCCTTACCAGAGGGAGCCCCCTTGTGGAGTACTGTGAAGCCATTACCATGGCAACTCCACTGCACTGTACAGTAGAAGCCATTTTAAGGCACAACAGGCTGTATCTTAACAGAACACACACCCCGAGGGATTTTAGGGGTGTTACCGCCACAGTATTTTTCTCCAGAGAGTAAGTCAAGTCTGTGTCCCAAGTTTGATTGAATTTGCTCGAGGTGTTCCAGAGTTATGCTGAACACACACAAACACACACAAACACACACACTTTTGAGAAAAGGGTCAGGGCCTCTGAACATGTGCAGAAAATTTGCCAGAATGATGCCATGTGGTCTCCTACTCCTCTGAGTACATGGGAAGAGGTCCCAACTACAACTTGGAATAACAAGGATGTCTGAGGGACCCACTTACCCGCAAATTGGAGAATACAGATTGTCTTCGGCTTATGACCAACATTGAGCCCAAAATTTCCATTGCTAAGCAAGACAATTGTTAAGCGAATTTTGCCCCTTTTTACGACCATTCTTGCCGCAGTTGTTAAGTGAACCACTGCAATTGTTAAGTTAATAAGTGAATCTGGCTTCTCCATGGACGTTAGTTGTCAGAAGGTCGCAAAAGGGGATCACACGACCCCGGGACACTGCAACCATCATAAATATGAGTCAATTGCCAAGTGCCTGGATTGTGATCACGTGCAATGGTCGTTAAGTGTTAAAAACACTCATAAGTCACTTTTTTCACTGCTGTTGTAACTTCGGTTTCTAAACAAAAAGGGGGTAAGTCAAGAACTATCTATAAATACGGATTTTGGATAGCGGCTTGTAAAAAAAAGTGCTAAAACATGCTTAAATTGCCATTCTATGGCAGTACAGTAGAAGCCATTTTAAGGCACAACAAGCTGCATCTTAACAGAACACACACCCAGAGAAGTGTTAGGAATATCTGACCCCCACAGTATTTTTTTTTAAGAATCAAGCCGTGGAAATCTTAGGGTTGAACAAACGGACGAAACTGGAGCACCCAAACTGTTTTTAATTACAGGTAGTCCTCGTGTTACGACCACAATGGTGCCCAAAATGTATGTTGCAAAGTGCACATAACATAAACTTAACATTTGTTAAGTTTGCCCCGTTTTCTCACTTTTCTTGCCACCGTTGTTAAATGAATCACGGCCGTTGTTACATTAGTAACACGGCCGTGAAGCGAATCAGGAGTCCCTGTTGACTTTGCTTGCCAGAACGTCACCAAAATAGGAACCACGTGCCGAGCGTTAGATGCTGTAACGGTCGTTAAGTGTGAAAAACGGATCTTGGACTTTTTTTATTTGCTGCCGTCGTAACTTTGAAAGGTCACTAAATGAGCTGTTGTAACTCCGGGACTAGCTGTTCGGTGAAACCCAGAAAGGACCTCCGTGGCGTCTCACCTTCCTTCGCACGGTGTGCTGGCCGGTTTTTGCCAGCTGCTGCACTTCTTGAGCCAAATCCTGGAGCATGGCCGCCGAGCCGAGCGATCCCAGGGTGCTGAGTGCCAATCCTTGCACCCAGGAGTTGCTGTGCAGCAGGTCACTTGCAGGTAAGGAGAGAAGGAGGGAAAAGAGGCATATTTAGAATAGAATAACTGAGTCGGAAGGGACCTTGGAGGTCTTCTAGTCCAACCCCCTGCCTAGGCAGGAAACCCTACACCACTTCAGACAAACGGCTATCCAACATCTTCTTAAAGACTTCCAGTGTTGGAGCATTCACAACTTCCAGTGGCAAGTTGTTCCACTGGTTAATTGTTCTCACATTTAGGAAATTCCTCCTTAGTTCTAACTTGCTTCTCTCCTGGATTAGTTTCCATACATTGCTTTTTGTCCTGCCCTCAGATACTTTGGAGAATAATATAAGAAATCTGTTCTTCCACATGCCACATGCTAAGACTTATTAATATTTTGCCCGTTTGTTTTCTAATAATTTTTAGAAAACCCGCATTTTAATGTATAGTTTTATTATATCGGTTTTATTTGAGTTAGATAAATGGACCCGGTGTTCTTGTAATAACAGCATACCCGTGTTTCTCAACCTGGCGTAGCCCCTTTAAGAGGAGGGGACTTCAACTCCCAGAATTCCCCAGCCAGCCAGCATGAATTCTGGGAGTTGAAGTCCCCTCCTCGTAAAGGGGCTACGCCAGGTTGAGAAACACTGAAATAAACTATATTGCATTTATTTTAGTATGTTCTTTTTTAAATTGCCATTTTTTTATTTAATGTTGATGGTCATTGATTAAACATAAATAAATTTAGAATTTCATTGTCTGTTTGTCTGTCTATCTATCCACCCCCCTCACTTTCTCTGTATATGTATCTATCTATCTGTATATCATTATTATATATATATATAATTTATCATGCTAGCATCCATTTATTTAGCTGTCATCTATGTATCATCTATCTATCAATCTATCTATCATCTAGCTAGCTATCATATGTCTGTCTGTCTATCTATCTATCTATTATCCATCCATCCATCCATCCATCCATCCATTATCTATTTATCTAGCTATCATCTATTTATCATCTGCCTATCATCTTGCTAGCTAGCTAGCAATCATCTATCCATCAACTATATCTATCTATCTGTCTGTCTATCTATCTATCTATCTATCTATCTATCTATCTATCTATCTATCTATCTATCTATCAATCTATCATCTATCTTTATCTATCTCTATCATCTATCTATCTATCTATCTATCTATCTATCTATCTATCTATCATCTATCTATCTATCTATCTATCTATCTCTATCTCTATCTATCATCTATCTATCTATCAATCTATCAATCTCTATCTATCTATCTATCTATCTATCTATCTATCTATCTATCTATCTTTCTATCTATCTATCTATCTCTATCTCTATCTCTATCTATCATCTATCTATCTATCTATCTATCTATCTATCTATCTATCTATCTATCTATCAATCTCTCTCTATCTCTATCTATCATCTATCTATCTATCATCTATCTATCTATCTATCTATCTATCTATCTCTATCTATCATCTATCTATCTATCAATCTATCAATCTCTATCTATCTATCTATCTATCTATCTATCTTTCTATCTATCTATCTCTCTCTATCTCTATCTATCATCTATCTATCTATCTATCTATCTATCAATCTCTCTCTATCTCTATCTATCATCTATCTATCTATCTATCTATCTATCTATCTATCTATCTATCTATCTATCTATCTATCATTTAGCTAGCTATCATATATTTATCTACCTGCCTGCCTGCCTGCCTGCCTGCCTGCCTGCCTGCCTGCCTGCCTGCCTGCCTGCCTGCCTGCCTGCCTGCCTGCCTGTCTATCATCTATCATCCATTTATCTATCATCTAGCTATCTAGCTATCATCCATTTATCTATCATCTAGCTATCATCCATTTATTGATCATCTCTCTCTCTTTCTCTCTCTCTTTCTCTCTCTCTTTCTCTCTCTCTCTCATTAACTATATCTACTTGCAGTCCTCAACATACAACCAGTCACGGAGTGTCCGTCGAAAGTTACAATGGAACCCCACCCAAGGACCCTTAGAACCCTATGCTGAAGGTCTGATGGTTGCCCGCTCACCCCCCGCCCCACGCCATTTTGACTTTTTTGACCACCTCCTCCAGACGCCCCTCCAACCCGGTGCCCTGCTCACACGTTCCACTAAACCAATCTTTAACCGCCATTAGAAGCCCCGCCCTCCCGGCTGGGTTGGCCCAACCCACAAGGCTGCCCAGCCGCGATGGCTGGGTCGGCGCCCCCTTGAATAGCTTGAAATAGATCTATACTAGTCTCCCTTTATTTATTTTCAGCGCAAATGCAACACAAATGTAACAAGGCAACATTAAAAAAAATGGCTTTCTGCCTGGATGGTCTCCTGGAGTGAGCCGAAAGACAGAAATGGGAAGAAGTGTGCTCCCTCCCATATTTGGGCATACCAGGGGTTATGACACAATACATGTATGTATGTATGTATGGATGGATGGATGGATGTATCTACATGGCGGCTTAGCGGGATTGCAGGGTGCTGCTGATCACCCAAATCGCCTTCGGATCTTGCAGATCTCCTGTAGAAATCCACTCTCTTTCGATAGCCCACCCATTGTTAATCCACTACGTGGATCGATTTTGAGATCTTAGATCTGATCTCAAGTCCATTAGGGGAAAGGGAGACACACACACACACACACACACGGACACGGACACGGACACGGACACACACGGGCACGCCCCCCCTTACTTCTTGATGCTATTGGTCAGGAGAAGGTGAGTGTCCTGCTTCTCGTCCAATAGGAGGGCAGCCCCGAGGTAGCCAATCCGCTTCTCGTGGAGTCGGGCGGAGGCGATGAGTTTCAAGCACTCCATCTGGGTGGGCGACAGGAAGAAGAGGACTGACTGCTTTTTTTCCCCACCATGCTTTGCAGTGGCGTTCAGCTGGGGGCATGCTGGGAAATCAAAATGGCGGCTTCCAAAATGGCCACCAAGGAAGGGTGATATTTTTTACGCTTAACGCATCCGAAAGCAAAAGTTATTTTTTTGCACTTTCCCAATTTGCAGGCACGTAATATATTTATAAATACTTTACTGGATTCTCACAAAATCACCGGTAGTCCTCAATTCCGTCGCTAAGCGAGATGGTTGAGCTAAGCGCGTTCGGCTCCGTTTTACCACCGTTCTTGCCGCCTGCTTGTCGTTAAGCGAATCGTTGCCGTTGTTAAGTTAGTCACACGGGTGTTACACGACTCTGCCTTCCCCGTTGACACGGTTGGTCTGAAGGTCGCAAAAGGGGAACGCGTGACCCCACCCGGGACTCTGCAACCGTTGTAAATGCGAGTCAGTTGCCAAGCATCTGAATTTGGATCCCGGGGGCCACGGGGCTGCTGCAACGGTCATTAAGTGTGAAAAACGGCCATCAGGTACTGTTCTCAGTGCTGTCGTAGGTTTGGACCACGTGGCCGTTGGTTAAGCGGAATTTTGGCCCCATTTTACCACCTTTCTTGCCACGGTTGTTAAGCAAATCCCAGCAGTTTAAGTTAACCACACGGCCGTTAAATGAATCTGCCTTCCCCTGCTTGTCAGGAGGTCGTAAAAGGGAGAATCCCGTGACCCCGTGACCCTGAAACCGTTATAAACGTGAACCCGTCGCCCAGCATCTCAATTCTGCATCCCGCGACCACGAGGATGTGGCAACGGTCATATGGGTGAACAACGGTCGTAAGTCCCTTTTCCCAGGGCTGTCGTCGCTTTGAACGGTCATTAAACGGATCGTTGTAAGTCGAGGACTAGCTGTTACATACCTGTCCGAAGTGGGCAGGATAGCCCAACATATAGATGTACAGCAGTTTCGCCAAATTGGAGGCGCGGTTCCCCGATTCATCGCCTCGAAAAGCGCTCCTGATTTTGGCGCTTTCCCGTTGCACCAATTCGCGTTCTTCGGCCTGCGTCCGGGCACTCCGTATGGTCCGGATGAGGACCGGTAAAGTGAGTGGACCCTCGGACATCCTAAACAAGAAAGGAAAGATGGGACAAGGAATCCTTTGTCAGGATTTAGTCGAAATTCCTTGTCTTCTTTGCATGATGTGAATTTTTTTCACACACACACCCCCAAAATGCATCTTTAGAACGCGGGACCAAAGACATGAACTTAGTGTCTTAGTGTCTTAGGCGCATCGGAGTTACCAAACACAGAATTTGGGTTGGGGATTCGGGGATCGGCCCCACAAAACTTTTCAGTCTGAATTTTGCACCGCCATTTCTCTTCCAGACCCCCGAAACCTGGTTTGCGTTAACCCAGGTGAGGGTTTAGCGGATCGTCTGAACCCGCCTTAGGTTTGTTCCTTCGTGATTGACTCTAATGACAGCCAATGAGGTTGATTTCAGAATTCCTTAAATGCATGAATTGAAGTAGAATCAATTGCCTTGATGACTTTTGAGACGGGTGGACTTCAATTCCCAGAATTCCTCAGCCAAGGAATTCTGGGAACCGATGTTCATTCTGGGAGTTGAAGTCCAGTCCAACCATCTTCAAAGTTGCCAAGATAAAGAAATCTTGTGTTAAATAGTCTATATTCCATTCCATTCTATTCTATTCTATTCTATTCCTGTATTCTATATTCTATTCTATTCTATTCTATTCTGTTCTTATATTCTATATTCTATTTCTACATTCTATTCTATTCTGTCCTGTTCTATTCTATTCCTATATTCTATTCTATTCTATTCCTATATTCTATTTCTATTCTATTCTATTCTATTCTATTCCTATATTCTATTTCTTCTATTTCTAGTCTATATTCTATTCTATTCTGTTCCTATATTCTATATTCTATTTCTATATTCTATTCTATTTCTATTCCTATTCTATTCTATTCCTATATTCTATTTCTAGTCTATATTCTATTCTATTCTGTTCCTATATTCTATATTCTATATACTATTCTATTCTATTCCTATATTCTATTTCTTCTATTTCTAGTCTATATTCTATTCTGTTCTGTTCCTATATTCTATATTCTATTTCTATATTCTATTCTATACCTATATTCTATATTCTATTCTATTCTAATCTATTCCTATATTCTATTTCTTCTATTTCTATTCTATATTCTATTCTATTCTATTCTGTTCCTATATTCTATTCTATTCCTATATTCTATTTCTATTCTATTCTATTCTGTTCCTGTTCCTATATTCTATATTCTATTTCTATATTCTATTCTATTCCTATATTCTATTTCTTCTATTTCTATTCTATTCTGTTCCTGTTCCTATATTCTATATTCTATTTCTATATTCTATTCTATTCCTATATTCTATTTCTATTCTATATTCTATTCTATTCTATTCCTATATTCTATATTCTATTCTATTGAGAGGGAGGGAGGGAGGGAGGGAGGGAGGGAGGGAGAAAGAGAAAGAGAAAGAGAAAGAGAAAGAGAAAGAGAAAGAGAAAGAGAAAGAGAGAAAGAGGCTGATTTTATTCACAGGCCAATTGAATGGATGACATGTCCTCTCGCTGAAGTCCGTGAACATCACAGGATGTTCTTCCAGGCTTCCCACGTTGGCCACTTTTAAGACTTGTGGACTTCAGCTCCCAAAATAAAAATCAACAGAGTCAATAGGGATCTTGAAGGTCATCTAGTCCAACTCCCTGCCCAAGCAGGAGACCCTACACCATTTCTGACAGATGGAAGTCCAGCCTCTTCTTGAAAGCCTCCAGGGATGAAGCTTCCACAACTTCCGAAGGCAACTTCTGTCCCATCGGTGGATTGTTCTCACTGTCAGAACATTTCTCCTTATTCCCAGGTTGAATCTCTCTCCTTGTTCAGTTCCCATCCATTATTTCCAACTCAGGAAGCTCAAACTTCCCAAGGAGCTGCTGATATAGTTCTACAGAGGAACGATGGAGTCTGTTCATCTCCCCCCCTCCCCGTAACTGTCTGGTTTGGCTCTGCAATCCAACAAGACAGGCAGGGACTTCAGAGGAGAATCAGAATTGCAGGAAAAAAAAATTACAGCCAACCCGCCTTCCGTCGAGGACCTGGACGCTGCACGAGTCAGAGGGCCATGAAAATATTTACAGACCCCTCGAACCCTGGACATCAATTGTTTCAACTCCTACCCTCAAAACGACGCTATAGAGCACTGCACACCAAAACAACTAAGACACAAAGACAGTTTTTCCCGCAGAGCGCCATCACTCTGCTAAACAAATAATCCCCTCCCCACTGTCACACCATTCACTGAGGCTGCATTGCTGTTACTACTAGTCTTCTCGTCGTTCCCATCACCCATCTCCTCCCACTTAGGATGGCAGGACTGGGACTTCGCTGCTTGTATCCTTACGATGGATATGGATATTGATTGTTTCCTGATTGCTTATTTGTTCCCGATGACTATTTTTAAGTGTTGTACCTTATGATTCTTGATGAATGTATCTTGTCTTTTTATGTACACTGAGAGCATATGCATCAAAGACAAATTCCTTGTGTGTCCAACCACACTTGGCCAATAAAGAATTCTATTCTATTCTATTCTTCTATTTCTATAGTCTATATTCTATTTCTACATTCTATTCTATTCCTATTCTATTCTATTCCTATAGTCTATAGTCTATTCTATATTCCATTCCATTCCATTCCATTCTATTACTATAGTCTAGTCTATATTTATATTCTATTTCTGTATTCTATTTCTACATTCTATTCTACTCCTATTCTATTCCTATAGTCTATAGTCTATTCTATATTCTATTCCATTCCATTCCATTCCATTCCATTCCATTCCATTCTATTACTATAGTCTAGTCTATATTTATATTCTATTTCTGTATTCTATTTCTACATTCTGTTCTGTTCTAATTCTAATTCTATTCCATTCCTATATTCTATTTCTACATTCTATTCTATTCCTATATTCTATTTCTACATTCTATTCTATTCCTATTCTATTCTATTTTATTCCTATAGTCTATAGTCTATTCTATATTCTATTCCATTCCATTCTATTCTATTACTATAGTCTAGTCTATATTCTATATTCTATTTCTACATTCTATTCTATTCCTATTCTATTCTATTCCTATAGTCTATAGTCTATTCTATATTCCATTCCATTCCATTCTATTACTATAGTCTAGTCTATATTTATATTCTATTTCTGTATTCTATTTCTACATTCTATTCTACTCCTATTCTATTCCTATAGTCTATAGTCTATTCTATATTCTATTCCATTCCATTCCATTCCATTCTATTACTATAGTCTAGTCTATATTTATATTCTATTTCTGTATTCTATTTCTACATTCTGTTCTGTTCTAATTCTAATTCTATTCCATTCCTATATTCTATTTCTACATTCTATTCTATTCCTATATTCTATTTCTACATTCTATTCTATTCCTATTCTATTCTATTTTATTCCTATAGTCTATAGTCTATTCTATATTCTATTCCATTCCATTCTATTCTATTACTATAGTCTAGTCTATATTCTATATTCTATTTCTACATTCTATTCTATTCCTATTCTATTCTATTCCTATAGTCTATAGTCTATTCTATATTCCATTCCATTCCATTCTATTACTATAGTCTAGTCTATATTTATATTCTATTTCTGTATTCTATTTCTACATTCTATTCTACTCCTATTCTATTCCTATAGTCTATAGTCTATTCTATATTCTATTCCATTCAATTCCATTCCATTCTATTACTATAGTCTAGTCTATATTTATATTCTATTTCTGTATTCTATTTCTACATTCTGTTCTGTTCTAATTCTAATTCTATTCCATTCCTATATTCTATTTCTACATTCTATTCTATTCCTATATTCTATTTCTACATTCTATTCTATTCCTATTCTATTCTATTTTATTCCTATAGTCTATAGTCTATTCTATATTCTATTCCATTCCATTCTATTCTATTACTATAGTCTAGTCTATATTCTATATTCTATTTCTACATTCTATTCTATTCCTATTCTATTCTATTCCTATAGTCTACAGTCTATTCTATATTCCATTCCATTCCATTCCATTCTATTACTATAGTCTAGTCTATATTTATATTCTATTTCTGTATTCTATTTCTACATTCTATTCTACTCCTATTCTATTCCTATAGTCTGTAGTCTATTCTATATTCTATTCCATTCCATTCCATTCCATTCTATTACTATAGTCTAGTCTATATTCTATATTCTATTTCTGTATTCTATTTCTACATTCTGTTCTGTTCTAATTCTAATTCTATTCCATTCCTATATTCTATTTCTACATTCTATTCTATTCCTATATTCTATTTCTACATTCTATTCTATTCCTATTCTATTCTATTTTATTCCTATAGTCTATAGTCTATTCTATATTCTATTCCATTCCATTCCATTCTATTACTATAGTCTAGTCTATATTCTATATTCTATTTCTACATTCTGTTCTAATTCTAATTCTATTCCATTCCTATATTCTATATTCTATTTCTACATTCCATTCTATTCCTATATTTTATTTCTACATTCTATTCTATTTTATTCCTATAGTCTATAGTTTATTCTATATTCTATTCCATTCCATTCCATTCTATTCTATTACTATAGTCTCTAGTCTATATTCTATATTCTATTTCTGTATTCTATTTCTACATTCTATTCTGTTCCAATTCTAATTCTATTCCATTCCTATATTCTATTTCTACATTCTATTCTGTTCTATTCTATTCCGATATATTCCATTCCATTCCATTCCTTGTCTGGCCTTCCTCAGCTAGTTTGCAGATTCCCACCCACCCCCCACACCCCCGTTCTAAAATCACAGCTGTCAATTCGTAATCTTTGACTGAGCAGGCATACATGAAAACAGTTTTTAAAACTTTTTTTTTTTTAAAAAAGTTGGTTTAGGATAATATCTTTGATTCCTTCTCATAGGCGGTCCCCTCACCAGCGTGGGTTCAACCAGAACTCCAGGCAGCTGAAACAAAATGCTAATTATTATGATGAGTTTGAACCCCATGCAAACAAAGCTGCCTAATTTATTTGTTTATTTGTTGGCTTCTTGGTTTGTGGTGGGTTTTTTTTTGCACCTTCTCACCCCAAATAAGTTCTGTTTCTGCTCTGCTCCTTGCTTGAAGGAACCGGAAGCCTTCCCAAGTCCCCCGGCATCAGAAACTATGATCTTTGCTTTGTGAAACCTTAAACTCTTCAATGGATTCTAATTTCAATGCCTGCTTCTTCTTGGACGGACTTCCACCCCATTCAATCCCCCGTGGGGTCTAACTCCCAATTTTGATCCTTCTGCTTATTTCCCATCCGGAGGATTGGAAGGGGGGGAAAAAGGGGCCCTTGCAAAATTAATTTGCAGATTAGATTAGATCAGTGAACGTTGGGAGTTACTTGAAACTTTTGTCTCTTTCTTTCTCTCTGTCTCTCTCTGTCTCTCTCTTTCTTTTCATTACTTCTTGTTACCCTGCAAATATTCCGTCACCTGTCCAGAAGAGAAGACCTCCCCTTGGCCTTCTTCCGTTCCCTGGAAAAGCAGGAAAACAGCAGCTGGGAATTCCTTCTCTCTCTGCCTCTGCTTCCGATCCCAGTTAACTTTCTCGCAGTTCCGGATAAGTTTCAACCTTGGCAGGTGAGCTAACCTGAGTTTGGAGCCAGGTAGTTTGTCCCTGGGCGCCCTCTGTTGGACAAAGGATGCGCGACACGCGAGGGAGGCTTCATATTTACAGATGACAGATTAACAGGGTTGGAAGGGACCTTATGGGCCATCTAGTCCAACCCCCTGCCCAAGCAGGAGACCCTACACCATTTCTGACAAATGGCAGTCCAATCTCTTCTTGAAAGCCTCAAGGGATGCCTTTAAAGCCGTGTGGGTCATCCACACCAATTTTGAAGATGGGTGGACTTCAACTCCCAAGATTCCCCAGCCAACCGGGGAAATCTGGCATTTGAAGTCCATCAATCATCGAGTCGTCAAGTTTAGATATTTCAACTGCTTTAAAGCCCTTCCTAACACAGTTGACGCGATGGCTCAGTGGCTAAGACGCTGAGCTTGTCGATCAGAGAGGTGGGCACTTTGGCGGTTCGAATCCCCAGTGCTGCGTTAACGGAGTGAGCTCCCGTTACTTGTTCCAGCTTCTGCCATTTGACAGCACATAAAAAATGCAAGTAGATAAATAGGGACCACCTTTGGACCACCTTGGGTAGAACAAGAAGCAATGGGTGGAAACTAATCAAGGAGAGAAGCAACTTAGAACTGAGGAGAAACTTCCTGACAGTGAGGACAATTAATCAGTGGAAAAGAAGTTGCCTCCGGAAGTTGTGAATGCCCCAACACTGGAAGTCTTTAAGAAGATGTTGGATAGCCATTTGCCTGAAACGGTATAGGGTTTCCTGCCTAGGCAGGGGGTTGGACTAGAAGACCTCCAAGGTCCCTTCCAACTCTACTATTGTATTGTATTGTATTGTATTATTGTATTTCTGACAGAGGGCAGTGCAGTCTCTTCTTGAAAGCCTCCAGGGATGAAGCCCCCACAACTTCCGAAGGAAACTTCTGTTCCATGGGTGGATTGTTCTCAATGTCAGAAAATTCCTCCTTATTTCCAGGTTGAATCTCTCTCCTTGGTCAGTTTCCTTCCATGATTCCTTGTCTGGCCTTCGGGTGCTTTGGAAAATAGCTTGACCCCCTCCTCTCTGGGGCAGCCCCTCAAATATTGGAAGACTGCGATCATGTCTCCCCTGGTCCTTCACTATAGCTGGCAAGTCTTCCTTTTCATGCTATCCCACACTTCAATTGTGGTAAAGCTAAAGGTTCCCCTCGCACATATGTGCTAGTCGTTCCTGACTCTAGGGGGCGGTGCTCATCTCCGTTTCAAAGCCGAAGAGCCAGCGCTGTCCGAAGACGTCTCCGTGGTCATGTGGCTGGCATGACTAAACGCCGAAGGTGCACGGAACGCTGTTACCTTACAATACAATAGTAGAGTTGGAAGGGACCTTGGAGGTCTTCTAGTCCAACCCCCTGCCTAGGCAGGAAACCCTATACCGTTTCAGACAAATAGCTATCCAACATCTTCTTAAAGACTTCCAGTGTTGGGGCATTCACAACTTCCGGAGGCAACTTCTTTTCCACTGATTAATTGTCCTCACTGTCAGGAAATTTCTCCTCAGTTCTAAGTTGCTTCTCTCCTTGATTAGTTTCCACCCATTGCTTCTTGTTCTACCCTCAGGTGCTTTGGAGAATAGCTTGACTCCCTCTTCTTTGTGGCAACCTCTGAGATATTGGAACAATGCTATCATGTCTCCCCTAGTCCTTCTTTCTCTTAAGCTAAACATACCCAGTTCCTGCAACCGTTCTTCATATGTTTTAGTCTCCAGTCCCCTAATCATCTTTGTTGCTCTTCTCTGCACTCTTTCTAGAGTCTCCACATCTTTTTTACATCGTGGCGACCAGAACTGAATGCAGTATTCCAAGTGTGGCCTTACCAAGGCATTATAAAGTGGTATTATGCCTTGGTAAGGCCACACTTGGAATACTGCATTCAGTTCTGGTCGCCACGATGTAAAAAAGATGTGGAGACTGGTGTAGGGTCTCCTCCTTGGGCAGGGGGGTTGGACTAGATGACCTACAGGCTCCCTTCCGACTCTGATAATCTGTATATCAGGTCTTCTGTGCCAAAGAAAATAGGTGTAAATATCCATTAATGAACTAACGACAAGTGGGTTAGGGACAGATTATTTGGGAGAAAACCTATGTGGTCGCTACAAATTGACTGGATTGTGGGCGTATTTGCAAGTCCGGTTCCGAATTATCCTTATTTCGACAGCTGATGATGTTCCAGAGTTGGGTCATGAAACGTCTGCAAGAAAACAGCCAAGCACACAGAACGCAAAGGACTCCTCTGTCCAAATGTTTTTATTCACTCGCTTTATAGGCCCATCTCTCTCGCTTTATATGATTTTACCTGCCTTATAATCTGTGGTATGAACAAGGATAAGGTTTCAGTATCGGACGTGCCGGAGTTAAATTACAGCTTGGTCTGGCCAAGCAAAATTCTGTTAGTTGTCTGTCTGTCTGTCTGTCTGTCAGTGTATACAAATCTATCAGCCTAAATTTATCTGTTTGTCTGTCTATCTATCTATCATCTACAGTATCTATTATCTGTCTAATATCTATGTATCATGTCTGCCTAGCTATCTGTGTCATCTAATATCTATCTATCTATCTATCTATCTATCTATCTATCTATCTATCTATCTATCTATCTATCATCTATCTATCTATCTATCTATCTATCATCTATCTATATCTATGTATCATCCATCTGTCTGTCATTTCTGTCTGTCTGTCTGTCTGTCTGCATCTATCTATCCTCAAGCCTGCCAATTTAAATCAACTCTCTCTCCCTACCTATCATCCATCCATCCATCCATCCATCCATCATCCACCTCTCTCTCTAATACACATACACACACACAAACATATATATAAACATACATATATACACATACATATACATACATACAAGCCTACCAATTTAAATAATCTCTATCTATCTCTCTATCTCTCTATATACCTACCTACCTACTTGTCTATCATCTATCTATCTATCATCTATCTATCTATCTATCTATCTATCTATCTATCTATCTATCTATCTATCTATCTAATCTATCTATCATCTATCTATCATCTATCTACCTACCTAACCTACCTACCTATCTATCTATCATCTATCTATCTATCTATCTATCTATCTATCTATCTATCTATCTATCTATCATCTATCTATCTATCTATCTATCTATCATCATCTATCTATCTATCATCTATCATCCCTCTCTCTAATATACATATATACAAGCCTACCAATTTAAATAATCTTTATCTACCTATCTCTCTATCATCTACCTACCTACCTACCTACCTACCTATCATCTACCTACCTACCTACCTACCTATCTATATATATCATCCATCTCTCTCTAATATACATACAAGCCTACCAATTTAAATAATCTCTATCTATCTATCTCTCCATCATCTATCTATCTATCTATCTATCTATCTATCTATCTATCTATCTATCTATCCATTCATCCATCCATCCACCCACCCACCCACTCACTTATCTATCTGTCTGTCTGTCTATCTATCATCTATCTATCTATCATCTATCTAATCTATCTATCTATCTATCTATCTATCTATCTATCTATCTATCTATCTATCATCTATCATCTATCTATCTATCATCTATCTATCTATCTATCTATCTATCTATCTATCTATCTATCTATCTATCTATCTATATCTATCATCCATCTCTCTCTAATATACATACAAGCCTAACGATTTAAATAATCTCTATCTATCATCTATCTATCTATCTATCTATCCATCATCTATCTATCATCTATCTATCTATCTATCTATCTATCTATCTATCTATCTATCTATCTATCTATCATCTATCCATCCATCCATCCACCCACCCACCCACCCACCCACCCACCTACCATCCATCTCTTTCTAATATACATACATACATACATACATACATACATACATACATACATACATAAATACATACATACATACAAGCTTACCAATTTAAATCATCTATATCTATCTATCATCTGTCTATCTATCTATATTATCTCTTTCTCTCTCCAATCAATTTAAATCTACCTACCTACCTCTCTCTCTCATCTCTCTCTCCAAGCCTATCAATTTAAATCCATCCATCCATCTAAATCTTATGTATCTAAATCTAAATCTCTCTCTCTCTCTCACACACACACACACTCAGCCTTCTTCTCAAACTAAGAAAAGCAAAAGTAGCAACAGCTATAACAATAATACCAATATTGCCTCCTGCAGTGCTTCCCCACCAGCACGCTGGTTGGAGAACTGAAGTTGGGAGTTGAAGCCAACGCATCTCCCACCCCATTGTCAAAGGTGGAAAACTCTGATTTATTGCAGTGATTGTGTTTTCTTAAATACAGTCCGTGCAAAGGAACCTTTAAGGGTTTGAAGCCAAACTCCCCCCCCACTGCAGAAAATCTTTTACCTGGAGAAGGAAACTAAGTTGCAGACAGGTAAAGTGAGTTTGCACCCTGGTGCACAAAAGGCCATCCCTATTTTGCTAGCAATTTTCTCTTTTATGTTTTATTCCCACTTTCTTTCTTTCGTCGTGCAAATTCCTTTAAAGCCAGCCTGATGCAAATGCCTGATTTTTTGCAAATTCCACTTGATTGGTTATTTCTGCAGGAATGTAGGTAGGAAGTCAGTGCTGAGAAGTTCCTTTTTTTTGCACGTGTCCCAGAAGGGAAAGCTGAGGATTTGGATGAAATCTCGGGTCTGCAAAGCTGGCCGTCTCACAGCTTCACCCAAATCAGGCGGCCCCCAAATATTTTCTATGGGATTGCAGAACCCATCATCCTTAGCCGAGATCAGAGTCGTTAACAACCTCCTCCCTAGGTCACTTCGTTGCCCGTTAGCAGCAGGGAGACTCGAGAGATCTAACATAAACCAAAACAAGCGGCAGGGGGCAGCAAAGCTTTCTGATCGCGCTTGACCAAACGGCTAGAGCGTCGTCATCCGGAAATCGTCTTTCTAGGGCGAGGGCTTTTCCTCTCGAAGCTTCACAGGGCCATAGATATAAAACATGTAGAATTGACTGAACCACTTACCTAGTTTCCGGTGTCAGTAGACAGTTTCCATAGATGCCTTTAAAGAGCCCAAAATTATAGAATCCTTCCTTCCTTTCTTCTCTCTCCCCAATTTCCTTCTTTTACTTCTTTCTCTTTCCCTTCTTTCTCCCTTCCTCAATTCTTCTCCTTCCTCCCTTTCCTCCTTCTCTCTCTCAATTTTCTTCCCTTTCTTTCCTTCTCTTTCTCCCTTTCCTTCCCCATCTCAATTTTCTTCCCTTTCTTTCCCTTTCCTTCTCTCCTTCCCTCCCCAATTCCTTCTTTCCCTCCCTCAATTTTTTCTTTTCCTTCTCCCCTTCCTTCCTTCCCTCACCTTTCCTGATTCTTTCCTTCCTTCTCTACCTCCCTCTTTCCCTCCTTCCTTCCCTCCCTCAATTTTTTCCTTTTTTCCCTTCCTTCTCTCCCTCCCCGATTCCTTCTTTCCCTCCCTCAATTTTCTTTCTTTTCCTTCTCTCCCTCCCTCTCCTTTCCTGATTCTTTCCTTCCTTCGCTACCTCCCTTTCCGCCTTCAATTTTCTTCCCTTTCTTTTCGTCTCTCCCTCCATCATTCTTTCCCTTCCTTCCCTCCCTCTTTCCTTCCTTCTCTCTCCCCCTCCGATTCCTTCCTTCCCTCAATTTTCTTCCCTTTTTTCCCTTCTTTCGCTCCCTCCTTTTCTCTCCTTTCCGATTCCGTCCTTCTGTTTCCCTCCCCGATTCCTTCCTTCCATACCTCAATTTTCTTTTTACTTCTTTCTCTCCCTCAATTCTTCTCTTCCTTCCTCTCTCTCTCCTCACTCCTTTTCTGTTTTCCTGTCACCCAAGAAGGATTTCAGCAGGACAGTGCATGCTTGCGGCAACTCAGAATTGCTTTCCAGTTTTTTTGTACCAACTTCCTTCTGCTGGCTGTTAGGTCAGGGCTGCCACTGTTCCAAATCAAACACTAGATGGCAACAAAGAGTTGAGTTTTCTGTAACTCTTAGGCGCCCCCTTGTGGGTTATTTGACCTGCCCCTCTTCCATTTCATTTGTCATAACTGCAAACGGTCGCTAAGCGAGGCAGTGGCTGCCTGCTTCAAACACCCTGCTTTTCCGAGTGGACTGACTAAACTCCGGGGAGATTCCAAGTCCCTTTGGAACACCCCAGGTTTTTTTAAAAAAGCATGTAAATTGCACGTTATTTTATTTTTATTTTTCTGCCCCCTTACCCCGCTTTCCAATTACAGATTTCAACAGATGCGTTTATCTGGGCCCCAAATATTGGACAGAATAAAGAAACAGGAGGCAGCTGTTAAACGAAGCTTAAGATTTGTTCATGGTTTAATCCTGCAGAAGGACTGATGATAGCTTGCAGCACAAGAGAGATTGTTCATGATTCCATGCCAGAAGTAGCATTCAGCCGGTTCGGATCGGCTCGCAAGAAACCTCGCTGGCTGTATGCCGTCCTATTTAGGCACATTTTTTTAGGCCAGGTGGAAGGCACACACGTGAGCAAAGCACATACATGGAAGGTGCACACATGTCCGCTTTGCACACACATGCGTGTAAAGCAGACGTGCACATGCGGGGCGAACTGGTGGTCGTGAAACATGCCACCCACTTCCGTTGTATGCATATACAAATTCACACCAACCCACTCACACAGCACCGCTCCCCTTTAAAAATGACTTTTTTTAAAAACCTGTTCACAATTTTAATTTCCACCGTTACCTGGAATCCGATCCCCGCCGCGATCCCGTTGCAGATTTCCCGCCGCCCCCAAGAAAAAACACACATCCTCCAGCAAGGTCGTCGTTCTTTTTTAATGAATATATTTTATTAAATTCTTTTTTTTTTCCTGCAAGGCTTTTTTTTTTGTTTGTTTTGTTTTTCTCAATCCCAAAGACACGAAATTAGAAATATTCAGTCGAAAAGGCAAACGGAGAAAGAAAGGAACGGGAAAGGAAGAAAAAAAAGGGGGGAAGGGAGGAAACAGGCAGTAGAAAAATCCAGGACAGAAGGGTTATTTTCATGATTATTCGTAGGATTATTTCATATGATTATTATCGTTATTTTTTTTTCCTCTTTTTATTTTTTTATTTTATTTATTTTATGTTTCTCTTGGCTATACAGACAGTCTCGGTATACACAGCACGCAGCAAAAGGGTCAGTCACAACCTCATGCAAAAAATTCCAGGAAAGGGTCGAACAAGAGATTCCTTGGAGGGGGGGGCGGGGGAAAGGGACACCATCCTAAACCAAAGGACCTCCCAACACATCCTCCTCCTCCTCCTCCTCTTCTTCCTCGTTTTGCAGCTCACACGCCTTCACAGTCGTTCCCAAGCACCCACCAAACTGAAATGAAGAGAGGGGGCCGCCTGGCTCCCTGCCCCTCAAAAGCCCTCGTTTTTGACATCATCTGCCCTTTTATTTTAATTTTTTAAAAAATTGCCTCTCCTTGTTAGATCCCCAAGGCAATTTTTCTCGTATTGCACGCGACACAGCCTAGAAAATTCCGGATTTTTTTTGTTTTCTTTTAAATTTTTTCTTCCATCTCGTTTTTGGAATCCGGGCCGTTCCAGGCGCTATATATATATTTCTATTGCACATTTTCTCTCCCAAAGGCACAGCTACTTGAGTTTGGGGTTGTTGTGGGGTGTTTTGTTTTCGTTTTTTGTCTTTTTTGTTCTTGGTTCTCCCCCCCCCCCCATTAGGGGGGGGGTCAACTCTTCCCCGTCTCGAAGGCAAATGATCATCTCTCCTGTTTCCACCCCACCCACCCACCCAGCCATTAAATCCCACAGCCCCCTGGCAAAGTGAACTTTTGCTTCCTTGGCCGGTGAATTTTCTCGCGGGTGGGCGAGTGGGTGAAAACGCCACGGCCGTTTAAAGTGCTTCGTTCTTAGAAATTTTGCAATTTTCTCCATTTTTTTTTTTTTTTTTTTGCAGCCCCAGGAACTGGGGCTGAAATCACCCCAAAGAGATTCTCCGGAGAGCAAGCATCCTCTCCGTTGTGGCCCTATCTACCACCTTCCGTTTCCCCAAAGAGGTATCTCGCAGCGTGGTCCCAAAAACACCCTCTTCCCCACGCAACCCCGATATTTCTCCATTAGCGCCATTCCCGGGTTTTCCAAAGTCCGTTGTTTTCTTCTTCCTCCCCAGGCCCCAACCCCGACGTCAGGAATCTCCCGTTCACCTTCTCTCGTTAAGTCTATAAGTTTTTTTGTTGGTTTGGGGGGGGGGGTGTTTAAAGTATTCAAACGCTGCGAGAAAAAAGTTTATAAAAGCGTCCCGAGGAAACGGATGCGCGGCGACGGCGGCTCGTCGTTTCGTCTTTTGGTTTGGTGGGTCGGTTGGTTCTTTTCCCGCCCCCCCTCCCTCCTCGTAGTTTGTTAGAAAAGAAAGTCCTGAGGGGGGGCGGGCGGGGATGAAGCAAGCAAAGAGAGAGGAAAAGGGGTTTTTTTTTGGTTTTTTGTTTTGTTTTGAAAAGGCGGAGAATTAAAGATTAGGGGAAGGAAAGAAGAGAGCGGAATCAAAATGTCGTCCGCCGTTTTCTCCAAACCGCGCTGTTGCTAAACACGTATTGGGCAGCGGTGGGATCCTGCCGGTTTGGTGATCGCGTTACTTTCCACGTTACTTCTGGGGAGTAACACAGCTGAGGCCGGGACGCACCTTTTTCCCTCAAAAAAAAAAAGAGGCTGAAAATCTGGGTGCGTCTTATACACCGAATACGGCATTTTTGGCCTCTCGAAATCCCGCTCTCTTCATCAAAATGGCCGTGCATAGCCTTTAGGAGCCTTGCAGAGTGCTCCCGGGGGCTGGGAAGGGCAAAATCGAGGAAAAAACGGGCTGTTCTTTTGCTCTATTTTGCTCCCCCGGCCCTCAGAAGCACTCTATAAGCCTCCTAAAGGCTATGCATGCCGTCTTCTTTTTTTTTTTTGACAAAAAACGGGCCCGTTTTTGCGAAAAATGGACCGTTTGTTCATTTTGGGGCCTCCCAGGAGCACTCTACAAGTCTCCTAAAGGCTATTCATGCCCTTTTCTTGGAGAAAAACGGGCCATTTTGGGGGAGGTCTGCAGAGTGCAAAAACTTTTTTTTTTAAATTTGCCTCTTCAAAACCTTGGTGCGTCTTATACTCCAGTGCGTTTTGTGCTCCGAAAAATACAGTAAGTAAACCGCGGGCAGGCGGGCCCATCTGATCGTCGGAGCAAAGCGGTTCGCCGAACTGGTCCGAACCGGCTGAATCCCCACCCTTGCGGATGGGTGTTTTCTCACAGCATTTATTCGGAGAAAGTGGAATGCAGGGGGAAAAAAAATAACTCATCTTTTGTGTGTTGAAACTGGCCTGTACAGGAAGTCCTCGTCGTACGACTATTCATTTAGCGACCGTTTCAAGTTACAAAGGTGGCGGAAAAAAAAATGACTTGGGACCAGTTCCTCACCTTTAAGGGCTGTTCCCAAGGTCACGGGAAGAAGACCGCTGAAAGTTACAAGGCCGCTGGGGTGGGGGGGAAATGCAACTTATGACCGGTCCTTGCACTTACGACCGTTCTCAAGGTCAGGCGAACACAATTCGGGCGCGTAGCCACCAGGATGCATTTACGCCAGTCGTCCCCGTCTTGTGGGGATCATATGATCTCCTTCCCGGCCAGCTTACCGATACGCAGTGTGTCAAGGGGGAAGGAAACCAGATTCACTGAACCACTGCAGCAAAGAAGGTTGTAAAATTAGGTGCGACTCCCTTATTAAAAACCGCCTTGCTTAGTCACGGAAATTCTAGTTGTAAGTTGAGGACTGCCTGTACTCCTAAGGCCGGAGGGAAGGACCCCCGAATGAACAACTTCCAATTTTCAGGAATTATGTCTTTGCGGGTGTGAAATTTCGTCACAAGCAACCCGCCCACCGAATGTTAACGTTCTCTCTAATCCAGGGGTGTCCAAACTTGGGAACTTTAAGACTTGTGGACTTCAACTCCCAGAATTCCCCAGCCAGACTATGAACTCCACCTATCTTAAAATGGCTAAGATTGCTAAGCCCCCAAGCTGGCAGGGGGAATTCTGGGAGTTGAAGTCCACCCATTTTGAAGCCACTAAGGTTATTAACTTCCATATTGGCTGGGGAATTCTGGGAGTTGAAGTCCACCCATTTTAAAGTCACTAAGGTTATTAACTTCCATATTGGCTGGGGAATTCTGGGAGTTGAAGTCCACCCATTTTGAAGCCACTAAGGTTATTAACCTCCATATTGGCTGGGGAATTCTGGGAGTTGAAGTCCACCCATTTTGAAGCCACTAACGTTATTAAGCTCCATATTGGCTGGGGAATTCTGGGAGTTGAAGTCCACCCATTTTGAAGCCACTAACGTTATTAAGCTCCATATTGGCTGGGGAATTCTGGGAGTTGAAGTCCACCCATTTTGAAGCCACTAAGGCTATTAACCTCCATATTGGCTGGGGAATTCTGGGAGTTGAAGTCCATCCATTTTGAAGCCACTAAGGCTATTAACCTCCATATTGGCTGGGGAATTCTGGGAGTTGAAGTCCATCCATTTTGAAGCCACTAAGGCTATTAACCTCCATATTGGCTGGGGAATTCTGGGAGTTGAAGTCCATCCATTTTGAAGCCACTAAGGCTATTAACCTCCATATTGGCTGGGGAATTCTGGGAGTTGAAGTCCACCCATTTTGAAGCCACTAAGGCTATTAACCTCCATATTGGCTGGGGAATTCTGGGAGTTGAAGTCCACCCATTTTGAAGCCACTAAGGTTATTAACCTCCATATTGGCTGGGGAATTCTGAGAGTTGAAGTCCACAAGTCTTAAAGTTCCCAAGTTTGGACACCCCTGCTCTAATCCAACCATCCTCATATTTAATTCTCCGGAGGGTGAAATTTCTCCTTGGACCTTGGCTCCATTTTAATAAATTTGCAACGGTTCCGCAATGAAGGGGGGGGAGGGGGGAAAGGATAAAAAAGAAGAAAATGAAATGAATGAATGAATGAATGAATGAAGCAGGAAAAAGGAGATGTCGGTTATTGGGGGGGGGGGAGGAGGGCGAAAGCAGCAAAGAGGAGAGGAAGGGAATGAAAATCGCCAGTAGAAAGAGAGCCCTTTATATGTAAACGATCTAGAAAGTTTATAGTTTAAAGAGGCGGCCGGCATCACGGCCGCGGGTGAGTAAAGACATGTGAAAAAAGAGAGAGGGAGGGAGGGAGGGGAGCGGGGTGGGTGGGTGGGAGAAGAGAGGCAGAGATCAGAGTTTGATATCAAACTTCTTTGGGGTGGGGGCGGAGGGGAAGAAAAGGAGGAAGAGGAGGAAATAGGGTGGGTGGGTGAGGAGACGGGGGACAAAAGGCTCCTCCTGCTTCCATCGTCCCGTCTCAAGCCAGGAGGAGAGAGAACAGGTAAGCCAAACTCACATCCACCAAGAGGACAGCTGCCACGACCAGCAAGTGAGACCCCTGCAAGAGAAGAAGAGGAGGGGGGGGGAAGGAAATCACAATCAAAAAAAATGAAGATCATTTTATAAGGCCTTTTTGGATGATTTTGGTTCGCACACGATCTAACAAAAAAAGGAGGTTGGTATTGTGACCGAGGCTTCGCGAGAACACGAAGCAGACTCCTTGTCCCGACGAAAACCCCTCTTATTAATTTTCTGTGAATTCCTCACCTCCAGCAAAGTCTTTCAAAGGAGGATTTACGGTCACAGACCTGATCCGGCTTGGAGAGCTGACAGGGTGAAATCTGCGAAACCTGGCACGGAGTCTCGGAGAGTCCCGAAGCAATGAAGCGAACTAATGGCCTCCTGCAAACTCCACTCCCCTGGCGCTCCCTCTTTTAATTTCCTCTGGGAGGGGCCGTCCACCGTCCACCAGTGGCCTTCCTCCCAAGTCGACCCCTGTTCTTTAGCTGTTCCCTTTGTCCGGCAACAGGCTCCAGCTGTTCGTCTGCCTCACGGATGTCTGACTCCGAAGACAGCTGATAACTGTCGGACGGCCCTGGCCCCCTCTCTGCCTCTGACGTAGAGCCCTCCTCAGAGCCTTCCCCAGACTCCAGGACTGGCCCAGGTTCCTCCCCAACCTCCTCACTGCCCCAATCTGGCAGGCCATAATAGTGGAGACTCTAGAAAGAGTACAGAGAAGAGCAGCCAAGAGGATTGGGGTGTGGGGGCAGAGGCCGAAGCGCTATATAGAGAACAGCTGCTGGAATTGGGTACACCTGGTTTAAGGTGCAGGACAAGAAGCAACAGAGGGAAAACAATCGAGAGAAGCAACCTGGAATTAAGGCGAAACTTCCTAACAGTGAAGACAATTAACCAGTGGAACAGCTTGCCACCAGAAATCATGGGCGCTCCATCACTGAAGGTTTATAAGAAGAGATTTAAGAAGTTGTTCACCAGTCACTTTAAAAAGGAAGAGAGGGGGAGCAGGAGGAAGAAGAGGAGGAGGAGTGAGAGGAGGAGGAGGAAGAGGAGGAATATTAGATTAACAGAGTTGGAAGGTCTTCTTGTCCTACCTCCATGCTCAAGCAGGACATCTTCTACCATTTCAGAGAAATGGTTTGTCCAATCTCATCTTTAAAAGCAGGAGGAAGAGGAAGAGGAGGAGTACAACAACAGAGTTGGAAGGGACCTTGGAGGTCTTCTAGTCCAACCCCCCTGCTCAAGCAGGACATCTTGTACCATTTCAGAGAAATGTTTGTCCAATCTCATCTTTAAAAGGAGGAGGAGGAGGAGGAATAACAGAGTTGGAAGGGACCTTAGAGGTCTTCTAGTCCAACCCCCCTGCTCAAGCAGGACATCTTGTAACATTTCAGAGAAATGTTTGTCCAATCTCATCTTTAAAAGGAGGAGGAGGAGGAGGAATAACAGAGTTGGAAGGGACCTTGGAGGTCTTCTAGTCTAACCCCCCTGCTCAAGCAGGACATCTTGTAACATTTCAGACAAACGGTTATCCATCAGTCCTTTCTTTAAGAGGAGGAGGAGGAGAGGAGGAGGGGGAAGAGGAGGAAGAAGAGGAGACGAACACAGTGGCTAACTTGGAAAGGACCTTGGAGGTCTTCCAGCCCAGCCCCTCCTCCCCGCTCAAGTAGGAGACAGACCCTACGCCATTCCAGACAACTCAACAGAGAAGGGGGGGAGGACCTCCCCCCCACACTGCCACCTTGCCGAGCGTGCTACGCCTGTTCTTTTCAAGTGTGCAAGCTGTACTATTGTCCAACAGCGAGAAAATTCCTCCTGAGCCAGCACTCTGGCTCCCTACGTGCGGTCACAGGCCGACGGGGCGGGCAGACGGATAAAATATAGGATACAGAGGCAAAGGGAGGGCCGGGGGGGCGGGAGAAGGAGGGGACATCCCCACCCCCACAGACACCCAGGTCTGCTCGGCGCCCGCGTGGCATTTGGCAGCCACAGCCTGGGGATAATGTTGTCCTTGGCACATTCAACCAAGACAGACCAGTGCCCGGATAACATCACGGCCTATGCCTCCGGTTGTTCTCCCCCCCCCCCCGACTCCCAGCCCCCCCCCTTGAGAGCAGAAGAGCTGGATTATTGATGACCTGCAGTTCTGGCGCCCGCCCCTCCCCAATCCACCCAACGCCTCCTCCTCCCCCCCCACTGCGGTTGTGCCGACCGACCAACTGGCGAGGCCCATCTCGATGCTGCAGTGAAGGAGGAGGGACCAAAGAGGAGGCTGTTGCCGGGAGAAAGGATGCGGTTGCCTAGCGACGGGAGGAAGGCAGCTAGCCAATCCCCTTGTGGATGCTCGGAGGCCGGCGGGTGGGGGGGGGAGTTCGGTTCTTCCCAACCCCTCCTCCCTCCCTCCATCCTTCCTGATTCCCAGCTGAAATGTAAATAACAGACAGTGCTTTGGGGAGGGGGGGAGAAAGGAGGAAGGGCAAGCACTGTGAAAAGCCCCCCCACCCCGAGGATATTTTATGGGGGGGGGGGGAGTGCGCTACACCACGGTTCCAACAAGAGGATCAAACCGTAGTTTGTTTGCCGTCGGGACAGGGATATATTTGGGCTGGGGGAGGGCTTATGAACGAGCCGGAGAGAATTGGGCAGGTTTAGAAAAAAGGGTGGGTGGGAATTCGTCCCTCCTCGGTTGTTGCAAATAGGGTGGGGGGGGCGTTTAGTCCAGAATGCAGGTGGGTGGGTGGGGCAGGCGCCTTATGGAAAAGCAGAAAATTGTGTCGGGTGGATTTTTGGGACTTGTAGATGTCAGCGAATTGTGTGCATTACATAAGAACTGTTACAGGTTGCGTGGATTGTGCTAGCGGAGTGCGAGGGGGCGGCGGTTTTGTCTTGGGGGTGGGGGCATTGAGATGCTCCTCGCAATGGTGGGTGGGCGGGTGGGTGAGGGTTTTTGCAAAACCTTCCTGGGACTGCTCCACAGCAACACACACACCCCACACACACCAGACTGCAGTTCAACCGAAAACGGGAAGTCCCTCGACTCAACGACCGCAATGGGCATGGAAAATACAACTGTTAGCGTTCAGCGGTAGGGCCCTGGAGTGAGACGGCACGTGACTTTCCCGGCCGGCTTCCATATTGATTTCGCTTGGCCAGGAAGGTCACAAACGGTGGCACACGTAGGCCCGGAGATACAGCTGCACCCGACGCAAAAAGAGGACAACCAGTGTGCAAATCCACAAGCGGGTGGAGGCGGGAATCCGGTCCCGGTTGGACGCGCGACCGTATCGCGCGTCCCTTTTTTCCCGCAAGGCCGGCATAACTTTTTTGAATACAGTCCCCGTCCTCGCCTTAACGACCACAATTGAGCCAAAACGTTCTATGGCTTAAGTGAGATCGTTGTTCGGGGAGTTTTGCCCCCATTTTACGACGTTGTTCGTCAAAAGGTCACAAAAGGGGATCACATGACATTCCACCCCCCCACCCCCCAGGCAACCGTCAAACACTATGAGTCAGATGCCAAGCGTCCAAATGTAAACCACGTGACTGTGGATAGCCTGCACCGGTCCTAAGTGTGAAAAATGATCATAAGTCGCTTTTTTGGATGTCTTTGTAGCTTCGGACGGCCACTAAGCAAACTGTTGTAAGCCGAGGACTCCCTATCATATGTAAATAGAAAGCGATGTGCTTCTTAAACCGTAACCTGTTTGGCTGGATTGTGGATTTTGTGTAGGATTAAACCTGAATATTGTAACTCGTAAATCATGGTTTATTACCATACCTTTATTTGGGAAGCTAACCATGGTTTAGTAAGATGTGTGAATCATGCTTTAGGACAGTGATGGCTAACCTTTTTTGGATGGCATGCCAAAAGCGGGGGGGGGGGGGGGGGAAGTGCAGGGAGGTTTTTGCGCGGGGCGTGCCATACCCATAATACTATGTGCACAACATAGCGCCCCCCTCCCCCACTTTTGGTGTGCGTTTTTTCACCCTCCAGAGGCTTTCTAAAAGTCTGGGAAGGGGGAGAAAACAGCCTCCTCTGCTCCCCTGAAACCTCCGGAAGGCGAAAAACGGCCCTATGGGGACCCCAGACATTTGTGTTTAGCCGTACGGTTATTTTTCATCCTCCGAAAAGCTCCGGAGGACAAAAAAACGGCACTAGAGCCAAAATGGAAGTCACCGTTCTCAAACTTCCGGGGTCCCCGTAGGGCCGTTTTTCACCCTCCGGAGCCGTCAGGGAAGCCTCCTGAAGGCTCCCGAGGGAGACAAACGGCCCTGTGAGCAAACCGGACGTTTGGGAATGGTGACTTCCGGTTTCTCCGTATGGTCGTTTTTCGACCAACGGAGCCTTTTCGACCAACCGGAAGCCCGGTTTGCACATATGGCCGTTTTTCGCCTTCAGGAGGCTTCCCTGAAGGAGGACAAAAAATGGCCCTATGGCCAAACCGGAAGTGACTTCCGGTTTGTCCGTAGGTCTGTTTTTCGCGCTCCGGAGGCTTCAAGGCCGAAGTCAGATGGCCAGAAAGCGCCCTAACAAATGAGATGTGCGATAGGTTTGCCATCCCGGCCTTAGGACAATAGGAACTGAAATGTTTGAGCTTTACGCTTCCTTTGGCTCCAAAGATCGTCCATTTTTGATGGAATGAAGGATGTTGAGGGCCGGCATAACAAAGAATTTAAGATTGCTGCCACAACTATATTGACAATAATGGGCGAAGCTGGAATTCGTGTCTCAGAAGTTTTTTTTTTCCCCAAATGCAACTGGATTTTCTTGGGTTTTTTTCTTTCAAAACGTTTCGCTTCTCATCCAAGAATCGAACCGAAGAAGCTTCTTGGGTGAGAAGCGAAATCTTTTAAAAGAAAAAAAAATGAAGAAAATTCAATTTTCTTTTTTTTTGGGGGGGGGGGGGGGGGGGGGGCTGGGGGACAGCATTGGGATAACCACGATCTGGATGATTGAGAATTTCCGTAGATATGGGACACTCACGGTTTGTTACATATGGTAAAGTTCCCCCCCCCCCCTTATTTTTAAGAAAAATAAGAAAATACGGCTTGTCCTCGACTTACGACAGTTCACTTAGTGACCGCTCGAAGTTACACGCTCGAAACAACGGAGCCGACGGACCATCTTTCCCACTTACGACCGTTGCTGGCATCTCCGCCGTGACGGGATCTACTTTCGGATGCTTGGCAACCGACTCACATTTACAACGGTTGCAGTGTCTCGGGGTCACCCGATCCCCCTTTCGCGACCTTCTGTCAAGCCAAGTCCACGAGGAATCCAGACTCACTTTAACAACCCCGTTGCTAATTTAACAACCGCAGTGATCCATTCAACAATGGTGGCGAGAAAAGTCGCAGAACGGAGCAAAACTCCCCGTACCCATTTCTCACCGAGCAACAGACATTTGGGGCTCAATTGTGGTCATAACTTGAGGACTATCTTATCAGTAATTTTGATGACTTCAAACAGTGGTTAGTCCAGGCCACACACACCCAGCCGGGATACGCTATTGTGGTTTACTGAATAAACGGCCATTGGCTGGTCCCTCACAACGCGAAGACACAGTCCAGCAAGCCTCCTTTTGATGAAGCCCCTTCTGTGGGCCCAGACGGATCTCCCTGTGCTTTTAACAACGTCCTGACAGGCAGAAATCCAACAGGTTGGCTTTCTCACAGTATTTGGGTCTCACTTATCTGAGGCTGCCTCCTCCAATCGCAGCTTTCACCCGAGGTATAAAACATGCAGTGACGTGCGGTGAGGTTTATGGCTGGTGAGGCTGGTGACATCATCAGGAAGGCGGGGAATGGGACCACGTGTGCTGGAGGCTCAGGCTGCCTCAGCCTCCAGCACACGTGATCCCATTCCCCGCCTTCCTGAGCGTGCTCCGCTGGCTCGCGCTCCGCAGTCCTCGAAAGCGACTGGGGAATGACGAGAACCTTCCTGCCTCTGCTGGACTTTGCGCGCTCCTCGCGACTGCATATTGCAGTCGCGAGGAGCGCGCGAAATCCAGCAGAGGCAGGAAGGTTCTCGTCGTTCCCCAGTCGCTTTCGTGGCTTCGTCATCCGGGAGCGCCGACAACATTTCTGCCTCCAAAGCTCCCGGGCACTGCCGGATGGAGGTAGCCAGAATGGGGCCGAGGCAGTCCGGCGGGCGAGCGACCGAGGATCAGGCTGCCTCGCTCGCTCTTTCGTCCACCCGGACCACCTCGGCGTCGCTGTGGCTACATCCGTCCGGCCGCGCCCGGGAGCTGCGGAGGCAGAAATGTTGTCGGCGCTCCTGGATGACGAAGGCGCGAAAGCGACTGGGGGAGCGCCGACAACATTTCTGCCTCTGCAGCTCCCGGGCGCGGCCGGACGGATGTATATAATATTATAATATTATATACTATTATTTCATGAAGAGAGGTGAGGCTCTGCCTCCCCTGACCGCACGTCCCTGAAAACATGGCACCACTTTGTGCAAAATCCAAGTTGGTTGGACTGTGTTTTGTCTACCCTGCTGAGGTGGGACTTCAGTGCCCATCATCCCTGGCCAGGAGGGGCAGGACTTAACCCAACACAAGAAGAGAACAGCAGATGGGACAAAGTCCTCAGGGGAATTTCCCCAAACCTAAATCCTTAAGAGCTCGCTTAACAGAATAACCGAGTTGGAAGGGACCTCGGAGGTCTTCTAGTCCAACCCCCTGCTCAAGCAGAAGACCCTAAACCACCTCCGAGAAATGGCTGTCCAATCTCTTCTTAAAAACTTCCAGTGTGTTGGAACACCCACAGCTTCTGGTGGCAACCTGTTCCACCGGTTAATTGTCCTCCCTGTGAGGACATTCCTCCTTAGTTCTAGGTTGCTTCTCTCTTTAGTTAGTTTCCATCAACTTGGATCTCTTTGTCGTGGGAAAGGGTCATGGGAGAGAACCTGAGAACAGGTCAGAGGTTCTGCTCTCTTGATGGGGTGTGTCCAGGAACGGGTCAAAAAAGCTCAAGAAGGTGGCCACTACCATGAGGTGGACACCACCACCACCATATATGATCAAAGCAAAATCTCGTGGTGGACTAATCTTGACTTTGCTCTCCATTCCTGCATCCGCCTTTGCCTCCAGCATCCTTAGATGTTCTTCTTCCTTTCCTTGGATGATGTCCAAAGACCATCATCTTCTACTCTGAGTCACCCGTCTAGACTCGCCAGTGCTACCACAGACCATACTCAGCTTAGCTAGGAAGAACTGACTCTAATGTCCATCTGAGGTGTCCCACCCGCCTTAAAATATGTTGACCTCTTACCTGTCTCCCCCTTTGGACTGCTTGTAGACTCTCTGGTCCCTCCAGCAGAAGAGAAGACCTGCACGATTCCTCGTTCTTCGTTTCTGCATCAACCGGAATTCCCAAGGGTACCGTATCGTCCTGGTTCCCCCCGGGATAAGTCTTAGAAGCGTTCCCGTCTTCCTCCTCTTCCTCCTCCTCTTCTCGGAGGCTGCCCGAGCTGCCGCTAGCTGGGCTGCCCGGCTGAGGGTGCTGAGGGACCCTCTCGTAATCTTCTTCCTCGGCTTCGTAGCTGCTCAGCTGTCTCTGTTCCTCCTCACCTTCCCACAACCCCTCCGGAACGAGCTGTGGTGTCCGAGACGGGAAACTACCCCGCGAACCCCACTCCTCCTCTACATCCGAGGCCTCGGGGAAGAGCTGGCGAGGACCCCCGTTCTCCAAGGGAGGCCAAGTCCGCCGAGGGTCCCCCCGCCAAGGTTGCAGCGGAGTGGGAGGGTAACTTGGCGGTAAGCTTGGATCCGGGGTAACATCGGAAGGGGTGATGCCGTTCTCGTAGACGTGGGGACTGTCGTACTCGTGAAAATCGGTGTCGGTGCCTTCTGAATCTAACCGGCCACGCGGCTCTGGGGAAGGAGAAGCGACTGGCAGTTAAAGAAAGAAGGGAGGGGTGTAAAAAGCTCTGGGTTCAAGAAAGATTGGAGGTGGAAATCGCTTTGATAGCGTGATTTCCTGTTCTCGATCGCAGGACGAAAGTATAGTGGTATCTTGGTACTCGTTGTTAATTGGTTCTGGGAGCTGCGACGAGTACTAAAAACGATGAGTACCAAATATTTTTTCCCCGTAAGGAATACTGTAGTGAGTCACAACTTTGATAAGTTCTAGACAAGGTCCAGTTATTTATTAATGACACCCCTTTTAAAATGAGATATCACGGCAGTAATTTTCCACCTTAGTCGCTATAAGATGGGTGGACTTCAACTCCCAGAATTCCCCAGACAGCCAGGAATTCTGGGAGTTGAAGTCCACCCACCTTAAAGCGACTAAGGTTTGAAAAATACTCTTCGATGACGACATCAATGCAAAACGCATGGCACTTAATAACAGAATAATAGTTGGAAGGGGCCTTGGAGGTCTTCTAATCCAACCCCCTGCTCAGGCAGAAAACTCACCTGAATCAGCTAGAATGGGCTGTAGTTCTTGAGCCAAAATTTTGGCTAAACGGGAAGCTTCTAGAGCCTTTTCGGCTGCCCCGAGGGCAGCGGCCGCCTTCAGACGAGCATCTGCAGCCCTGAGGTGGAGAAAGTTTTGGGTCAATAGGGTAAGAAGGTCCTTTCTGAAGGCTCACCCTCCCAGGTGGCCCTCCATGACATTCCAAGAAACAATCGAGAAAGTATTGGGTGTACAGAGAAAGAAGGTCCTTTCTAAATGTGTCCTCCTAAGGTGGACCTCCATGAGGTTCAGAGAAGCAATGGGGAAAGTATTGGGTCAACAGAGAAAGAAGGTCCTTTCTAAAAACTCTCTTTCTAAAGTGGCCCTCTATGATGTTCAAAAAAGCAATGGAGATGGTGTTGGGTCAACGGGGAAAGAAGCCCTTCTTAAGGTGGCCCTCCTTGACATTCAATGAATCAATGGAGAAAGTGTTGGGCCAATGGAGAAAGAAGGTCCTTTCCAAACTCTATCCTTCTATGGTGGTCCTCCATGACGTTCAAAGAAGTGATGGAGAAAGTGTTGGGTCAACAGAGAAAGAAGGTCCTTTCTGAAGACTCTCCTTCTAAGGTGGCCCTCCTTGACCTTCAAAGAACCCCTCCAAGATGGTCAACGCTGGCCACCGTAGCTAACCTAGGAGCATCCTAACCAACATAGCCTCCATAATCCTTGCTCCTCAAGCTTTGAGGCTGGTCCTCAGCTTCAGATCTGGAGCTGTTGAGCCCTTTTCTTTCATTTTCAAAGGACCTTGTGGATCCGCTCGACAATGTTGTCCAACAACAGAAGCCGAAATCATTGACCAACCAAGCTTTAGGATCAATCTAACGATTCGCATCTGTTCAACCTTGGCCATTTGGCCCTGGGATAAACGGACGAGGAACTCGCCACCACATATTGAAAAAATTGGAAAAAAATATCTCCATGTTCCATAGTTCGATTTTGCCGGTCTTGTCAACTTGTTATTACTTAATGTTTTCGACCCAAATTTATCGGGCGACAGAGTTCTGATAAGGAATTTCGTCTGGAAAACTAGAATTTATTTCAGACGGACCAGGTTACCATTTTTTTTTTCAATCGGTTGGTTATTTTCCAAATATCGGCCTCTGAAAAATTGTAACCTGGTCTGTCTGAAATAAAGAACGTTTGTGGAGAACAAACCTCCTTAAGAAACTTGGCATAAACTTTATAGAGTGGGATTCTCCGGATAGATTAGGCGGAAGGCCAGGCGCATGCAAGGACGGGCGCACATTTGCGAACCGGTACGGAAGGTAAGGGGAAAACCACCCCGGATTAAGGTGGTTGATTCGTTGCCACGTTATCTCCGTACGGCGATTCCACTTCGTCAATCGTGGTTTGAGCTTAACGGGTCGTGGGAAGGCTGCCTAACTCACGGAAGCGCAGAATTGTGGCGAGGGAGGCGGAACAGAAAGGTCATTTAAACCAGAGTCTCTCAAATCGGGCAGCTTTTAAGATATCGTGGACTTGGGTAAAAAGCGCTACGGATACAACTTCGTTCCAAATCGAATGGGGACTTTCAACACAGAGCAACGATGGGCGTATTATTCAGGGGTGGCATTCACAGCTTCGCCCCGTCCACGCATGCGCTCGGCCCTCCGTGCATGCACTTTGATTGCGGCGTGGCTTGCACGCATGCCCGCGGCTTGAAAACATGTCTAAGTAGGACGGCATAAAGCCGGTTGCGGGTACCACCGCCGATTTCCACGACCGGTTCGGGCGAACCAGTCTGAACCGGCTGAATTCTACCTCTGGTATGATTGCTAAGGTTTATAAAATGCCGTTGAAATTGAATTTGGAAAATGAACCCGTGAAAACGTTGTACGATTCAGTGGGGCCAGGAAATTTGGATGTCCTGTGATGTTTTGAACAATGGGGGAATACGTGGATGAAGGATTTAACCCCTCATTGTTCTTCTATTTACTTTTGTATTTTACAATGCTCTATATAAATACAAACATTTGATTGGAAAAAAAGAACGACAAGTGGACTTCAACTCCCAGAATTCCCCAGCCAAAATGGCCACCCCCTTTTGCGGCCGATCCACCTTTGACGCAGCGCATTTTTTAATGAGGAATTGCTGTCTTGAATTTTGGCAAAAGTCCTCGACTTATGTCCACAATTGGGATCAGAATTTCAGTTGCTAAGCCAGGCGATTCTGAAGTCTGCCGCACCCAATTTTTACGACCTTTTTTGCCACGGTTGCAAAGCGAACCACTGCGGTTGTTAAGTGAATCACGTCCTCGCTAAGCTTTCCCATTGATTTTGTTCGTTGAACTCTGGTTGGGAAGGTTGTAAATGGCGGGGATGTGACGGCAGGATATAGCGACCGTCATAACTAACATGCCAGTTGATAAGCATCTGTATTTGGGTCATATGGGGGTGCAGACATGGTCGTAACTATGAGGACCGGTCATCAGTCATGTTTTTCAGTTCTGTTCTAATTTCTAAATGAGTGTTTATACAGGTATTATTATTATTATTATTATTTATTTATTGAGGTAGTCCTCAACTTACAACCGTTCGCTTATTGGTCTACTGAAAAAAGTGACATGACCATTTTTCACACTTACGACCGTCGTGGAAACCCCACGGTCGCATGATCAAAATTCAGACACTGGCCTGGGGGTGGTCTCGTGATCCCCTTTTACGACCTTCCGACAAGCAAAGTTGATGGGGAATCCAGACACACTTAACAGCCGTGCGATTCATTTAACAACCACAGCAAGCACAGTCATAAAATGGGGCAAAACTCACTTAACTAATTTGTCACTTAGCAATGGAAATTTGGGGTTCCATTGTGGTCATAAGTTGAGGACTACCTGTATATATATATTGTGTGTGCATAATATATTAAATTAACTTATATATTTATGATATAATTGCATCCAGTTTTGAAAGGGTGGTCGTAAGTCGAGAACAATCTGTACGCCTCCTTTTAAGTTTTAAGGAGGCGTACAGATTGTTCTCAACTTACGACCACAATGGAGCCCAAAATTTCTATTGCTAAGCGAGACATTTGTTGTGAGTCGGACCCCATTTTGCCCCCTTCTTGCTCCGGTTATTAAGTGAAGCGCTGCAGTTGTTAAGTTAGTCACACGGTCGTTAAGTGAATCTGGCTTCCCCACTGACATTTGTTTGTCCAAAGGGACGCCACAACCGTCGTAAAGATGAGTCAGTTGCCAAGCGCCTGAATTTTGATCATGGGACCACGATCGAAAGTGTGAAAACCATCATTAATCCCTTACTTCAGTGCCGTCGTAACTGTGGACCGTCACTAAATGAACTGTTGTAGGTCGAGAACTAACGGTATATCTTTTTTTAAGCTTAACGCGTTAAAATCAAAAGTCTGAAGCCTCTTTAATCCTTAGACAAACAATTCTCTTTCTCTCTCTCTGTTACACAGATACAAACAGAGTAGTATTCAGACGGTTCGGAACGGTTTATCCGAAGCGGTAGCAGAAATCACGGGTGGGCCCAGCCACCTCCTCCGGCTCTATGCTGTCCTATTTAGGCATGTTTTTGAGGCCGGGCGCATGCGCAGAAGGCGCGCATGCAAGCAAAGCGCAAGCGCGGAAAGCTGGGCGCAAGCGCAGAAGGGGTTGGTGCACCCGTGAAGCGCGGCCGTCAAACCGGTGGTAACAAGATGTAAAACCCACCGCTGACACCGAAGGAGTAAATTTGTGATTCATCGTATTTTGGGGGCGACAAATAAGTTGCTCATTGCAGCTTTCTGTTATCTCTTCTCCCACTCCCCCCAAATGTTTTAACTTACCCCCTTGTTTAAGGACGAACCAAGAATGGAAAGAAAGCTCTCTTGTTTTGTTAAAACAAGAATAATTCGCTCGAGATAGCGGGGTGGATTAATTATAATTTATAAATTCTACCAGGCGTGGAATAAATGGTATAGGTGGATGGAGGAAAGAAACAAGAATCAATGAAGGAATATAAGAAAACTCAAAAATAATAGTAAAATAAGAGAGTTAAGAATGGTGAAATCCAAATGAAATACAATAGAAGGGGAAATAATATAAGGTGAGCGATATCGATTGATAATTGCTACTAGAAAGAACAGGAAGCTCCTGTTTGTATTGCATTGTGTAAATGTGTTGTACGTCTAAGTTTTGTGTGTGTGTATCTTACATGTTTGCTAATAAAATTGAAAAATTGGAAAAAAAATAAATAAAATAAATAAAATAATAAATAAAATGAATAAAAGGAAATAATAAATAAAATAAATAAAATAAATAAAATAAATAAAATAAATAAAATAAATAAAATAAATAAAATAAATAAAATAAATAAAATAAATAAAATAAAATAAAAATAAAATAAATAAAATAAATAAAATAAATAAAATAAATAAAATAAATAAAATAAATAAAATAAATAAAATAAATAAAATAAAATAAATGAATAAAATAATAAATAAAATGAATAAAATGAATAATAAAATAAAATAAATAATAAAATAAATAAAATAAATAAAATAAATAAAAAATAAATAAAATAAATAAAATAAATAAAATAAATAAAATAAATAAAATAAATAAAATAAATAAATTGACTAAAATAAATAAAATAAATAAAATGACTAAAATAAAATAAATAAAATGACTAAAATAAAATAAATAAAATGACTAAAATGACTAAAATAAATAAAATAATAAATAAAATGACTAAAATCAATAAAATGACTAAAATGACTAAAATAAATAAAATGAATAAAATAAAAAAATAAAAAAATAAAATAAGTAATAATACAATAATAAATAATATAAAATAATAAAATAATATAAAAAATAAAATAATAAAATAAAATAAAATAATACAATAAAATAATACAATAAAATAATAAAATAAAATAAAGGCAGTTGATTTACAAAAAGCAACCTAGAACTAAGGAGAAATTCTCTGTGAGAACAATTAACCAGTGGAACAGCTTGCCACCAGACAGCCGTTTGTACCCAATTATACAGGCAATCCTTGCATTGCCAAAATTCATTTAGCAACCATTCCAAATTACAACAGCACTGGAAAAAAATCGACCATTGTTCACACTTACAACCGCTGTAACGTCCCTGAGATCACGAGATCAAAATTGAGACCCCGGTCAACTGATTCCTATTTATGAAGACTGTGGTGTCCCGGTGTCACGTGGTCCTCTTTAGCGACCATCTGACGAGCCAAAGTCAACCGGGAAGCCGGATTCACTTAACAACCGTGTGACTCACTTAACGTCTGCCGGGACGCACTTAACATCCGTGGCCAGGAAGGTAAAATAGGGGGAAGCTGCCTTGACAACTGTCTCGCTTAGCAACGGAAATGGTGAAACTCAGTTTTTGGTTGTAAATTGAGGACTCCCTGTAATAAAATGTGGGAAATCTTGTTTTCTTAGCGTTTCGGCCTCCGCCGACTCCTTCTCTTTAACCCGATGCAGTCGTCGTAACTTCTTACAACTTTAATTCTTGGTTCTCTAACATTGTGAATGTTTTATTTTATTACATTGTGCTCTTGCTGTGTTTCCCTCCTTTTTGGGGGGGTGTTTCTTTTGCAAGCTTTGAAACTCCAATTCTACAAGGAGGAGGGAGGTGCCTGGATGATTTAACCTCTGTGTATCTAACACCTTAAAGGAATCAGAAAGGTCGGCGGTTCGGCGGTTCGAATCCCTAGTGCCGCATAACGGAATGAGCTCCCGTTACTCGTCCCGCATAACGGAATGAGCTCCCGTTACTCGTCCCGCATAACGGAATGAGCTCCCGTTACTCGTCCCGCATAACGGAATGAGCTCCCATTACTCGTCCCGGCTTCCTGGCTTCTACCAACCTAGCAGTTCGAAAGCACGTAAAAAACGCAAGTAGAAAAATAGGAACCACCTTTGGTGGGAAGGGAACAGCGTTCCGGGCGCCTTCCGGAGACGTCTTCGGACAGCGCTGGTTCTTCGGCTTTGAAACGGAGATGAGCACCGCCCCCTGAAGTCGGGAGCGACTAGCGCATACGTGTGAGGGGAACCTTTACCTTCTAACATCTTCTTCATACTGCTACGGCTAGTCCTCGAAATTACGACCACAACCGAGCCGAAAATCTACTTTGTTAAGTGACTTGAGTTTTGGTCTATTTTATTAGTTTTCTTGCCACGGTTGTTAAGTGGATCCCTGCCATCGTTAAGTTAGGAACCTGGTTGTTAAGCGAATCTGGCTTTCCCCATCGATTTTGCTGGTCGGAAGGTCACAAAGGGAAATCACCTGACGCACACACACACCCCGGGACTGCCACCGTCATAAATATGAGTCAATTGCCAATGTTTATCGGAATGTTTACCCTGTGACCCTGGGGACAACGGCGATAAGTGTGAAAAGTGGTCCTAAGTCACTTTTACTCAGTGCCCTTGTAAGTTTGAACGGGCAGTAAATGAATAAATCCTTCCATCCTCCGCCTTTCAGCAGAACAGAAAAAGCTTGCTAGGATGAGAAGTGAAACCTCTTCAAGAAAAAAAAAAAACTCCAGTTATATTTGGAGAAAAAAAAAAGCACCCTTGGGTTAACCCTGACCTGGATGGTTGAGGATCTCCATGGAAATGCCATTTTAATCATGGCCTGACACCAGTCCTCGACTTACAACAATTCGTTTAACGACCGTTCCACGTGACCACGGCACTGGAAAAAAGGGACTTAGGACCGTTGTTCGCAGTTTACCCCCTTTGCAGTATCACCGGATCAACATTCCGACGCCAGGCGCAACTGATTCGCATTTATGACGGTCTCAGTGGGCAGGCGATCCCCTTTGGCGACCTTCCGGCCGGCAAAATCCACGGGCAAAATCCCGATTCGCTTTCACAACCGGGTGGACTCCCCTCCCGACTTGCAGGGATTCACTTAACAGCCGAGGCAAGGAAGGTCGTAAAACGAGGCCAAGCTCCCTCTCGCTTAACAACGGAAACGCCGGGCTCAATTGGGGGTCGTGAATCGAGGATTTACGTGTAGATTACAAAATTCGCCTCGAAAGCCGAAAAGGAAGACATTCAAGAAGGAATTATTGCTGGGTTGGGGTGGGGGGCTCTGCTTGGATGGAAAATCCCCCCCCCCAAAAAAAGCCTGCTTGCCTCCTTGCAATTCACCCCCCCCAAACACATATCAACCCCCATAACACCTGATTTGCCTTCACCCACGCAAGGTGCATCCTGGATTGTTTATGCACACAGCTCCTTGTTTTCGGTGTCTCTTCCTCTTGTTTCCATGCCTCTCCGCTCTTCTCCCCACCCTTGTGTGTTTGTGTGTGTGTGTGTGTGTGTGCGAAGCGACAACATTTCTCGATCAGCCCCATTCCTGTGTCTTCTCTCCCTGGACAGCTCCGCCTCGCTCCCTCCTCTCCCTCCCTCCCGTCTCTGGTCCATGCCCGTAGGATGCTGCGGCTGTTGCCATGGCAGCCATCAGCCAATCGCCTCGCCCGTCCTCCTGTTGCCTAGGTGACCGGGCAGCCTACACCAGGAGACGGCCTTTTTACACACTCACACGCACACATACAAACACAAAGAGGCGCGTGCGAGCTCTGGGCGCATACACATACAGATGGAGTCACCTGCAGCTTTAGACTGAGCGCGAAAGAGAGAGAGAGAAAGAGGGAGGGTGAAAAGGAGAGAGGGAGAAAGAGGGAGAAAGATAGAAAGAGAACAAGAGAGAGGGAGAGGGAAAAAGAGAGGAAGAAAGAGAAAGAGAGAAAGAGAGAGGGAGGAAAGAGGGAGAAAGAGAAAGAAAGAGGGAGAGAAAAAGAATAAGAGGGAGAGGAAAAAAGAGAGAGGGAAAAAGAGGGAGAAAGAGAGAAAAAGAACAAGAGAGAGGGAGAGGGAAAAAGAGAGGAAGAAAGAGAGAATAAGGGAGAGAGAAAGAGAGAAAGAGAGGGAGGAAAGAGAGGGAGAGAGGGAGAAAGAAAGAAAAAGAGGGAGAGAAAGAGAGGGAGGGAGAGAAAAAGAATAAGAAGGAGAGGGAAAAAGAGATGGAGAAAGAGAGTAAGGGAGAGGGAGGAGAGAAAGAAGGAGAGAGGGAGAAAGAGAGAAAAGGGGAGAGAGAAAGAGTCAGAGAGGAAGAAAGAGAGAGTAATAGAGAAAGAGGGAGAAAGAGAGAGGGAGGAGATAAAAAAGGAGAGAGGGAGAAAGAGAGGGAGGGACAGAGAGAAGAAAGAGAGGGAGAGAGAGAGAGAGAAAAGAATAAGAGGGAGAGAAAAAGAGAGTGAGAAAGAGGAAGAAAGAGAGAAAGATAGAAAAAGAACAAGAGAGAGGGAGAGGGAAAAAGAGAGGAAGAAAGAGAGAGTAAGAGAGAGAGAAAGAGAGGGAGGAAAGAGGGAGAGAGGGAGAAAGTGGGAGAAACAAAGAAAGAGGGAGAGAGAAAGAGAGGGAGGGAGGGAGAGAGAAAAAAAATAAGGGAGAGGGAAAAAGAGACAGAGAAAGAGAGAGGGAGGAGAGAAAGAAGGAGAGAGGGAGAAAGAGAAAAAGGGAGAGAGAAAGAGACAGAGAGGGAGAAAGCGAGAAAAAGAGGCAGAGGGAAAAAGAGAGAGGGAGAAAAAAGAGTGTGAAAGATAGAGGGAGGGAGGGAGGCCTGATTAGGGAGCAGGATGAGATATGAAACAGCTAGAAAAGGGATATAAAAGGGAATATTTTTTAAAAAAGGAAAAGAAAAAGGATTTGGTGGATGAGGAAAATAACAGAACAGGAAAAAGACGAAAAAGAAAGAAAATGCACACGGAAAATAAGAGGAGAAGAAAAAAAGAGGGATAGTCTTTAAAAAAGGCCTCAATTCATCTTTTCTCCCTTAGTTTTGTGGGCTGGAGCCAAAGTCTACACACCTAACGCCCACAACCACAACCACAACAAGAAGCCTTTTCATCCCTTCCCATCAGCCTCAAATTATTTTTATAACGAATTTTCCACCTGGGAGGCCTGATGGGGATGGATTATTTTTTTCCACGCTAAAGTCTGTGTGGGACTCTCCAAAAAACACCCCAAAGAGAATTTTTGTTCTGTTTCTTTTTAAAATGGCTCCCGCTGAGGGGAGGTGTGTGTGTCTGTGTGGGAAATAGAAATTCTTCTCTTGTCCATCTGGAATCTTATATCCTCTCTAGAAAAAAATATTTCCCCCCCAAAAAAAATCAGAATAAATCTAGGAACTTGTTTCCCAACGAATCGGTTTTAATGCCGAGGCAGAAGCGGGGAATAACATTCGCAAAAACCTTGGCGTCAAATGAGTCGGTTAGAAATGTTGTCCCTCGTGTGAAGCTCGTTTTAGTTCTAGAACGGAGGATGTCCAACCTTGGCCACTTGAAGACTTGTGGCCTTCAACTCCCAGAATTCCCCAGCCAGTTGCGGCTCCACTGGGGAATTCTGGGAGTTGAAGGCCGCAAGCCTCCCAGTTGAAGGCCGCAAGCCTCCCAGTTCGCAAGCCTCCCAGTTGAAGGCCACAAGCCTCCCAGTTGAAGGCCGCAAGCCTCCCAGTTCGCAAGCCTCCGAGTTGAAGGCCGCAAGCCTCCGAGTTGAAGGCCGCAAGCCTCCGAGTTGAAGGCCGCAAGCCTCCGAGTTGAAGGCCGCAAGCCTCCCAGTTGAAGGCCGCAAGCCTCCCAGTTGAAGGCCGCAAGCCTCCCAGTTCGCAAGCCTCCGAGTTGAAGGCCGCAAGCCTCCCAGTTGAAGGCCGCAAGCCTCCGAGTTGAAGGCCGCAAGCCTCCGAGTTGAAGGCCGCAAGCCTCCCAGTTGAAGGCCGCAAGCCTCCCAGTTGAACGCCGCAAACCTCCAAGTTGAAGGCCGCAAGCCTTCAGGTGGCCAAGTTTGGACATCCCTGATCTAGACTATGGAAGGAGAACATCTGCTGATGTTCACAGACTTCAGTGAGGAGGACACCTCATCGATTCAATCATTCTCCACCTGCATGTTGAAGATTCCTTCAAGGCAAGGCAACCTTCTCCCGTGTCAACTGTTGAGTGAAAACCATTCAACAAGAGGGTTGTAGGAATGTGCTAGTCTCTGTCCTCTTCTCCCCCCCCCCAACCTCCAGTTCCCCTTCTTACCTGGCGATGGCTAACTCTTGCTTCTGACGAGCCATGCTGACCGCTCTCCGGGCCACTTCAACTGCTCGGTCCACTTTCTCTTTGACTTTGCTCCGTCGAAGCGGGATGAGGTTCTTCACCTTCCCGCTCACCAACCGGTTGAGCTTGTACTTCCCTTCTTCTTTGGAACCGTCGGGGTAGGTGGTGCGCCCATACCCGTGTCGCCGGTTCCCCAGCCACTCGCCCTCGTACCGCAGCCCGTTGGAGCGGCGACTCACCCCGTAGCCACTGCGCTGGTCGGCCCGCCATTCTCCCGCGTAGACCTCGGTGGAGGAACCTTCAATGGTGAGAGTTGAAGGCAGCTCAGGAGGTTCGGTCTCGGCGTAGCTGAGAGTCGTGGCCTCACTTCCCGCTGAACTGACCCCTGCCTCGCTCTTGAGGGACCCTCGCTTGCTGCCCAGAGAGGCTTTCGACTCGGCCCTCCGCACTCTTAGCCCGCTCAAGAGCAAGGACCGCCGGAAGAACCCTCCGCTCTTCTTCTTGGTCCCCTTGGGGAAGTCCGGATCTCCAGGGAAAGCTAAGACAAAACCACCCCTGGATCCTGAGGCGGGGCTGTCCCCAGGGAGTGGCGGAGGAGGCAGCGAAGGAGGAGGGAGAGGTACCACAGGGGCATTGTGATCGGCCTCACTGTGGAGGGACTCCAGGGAGGTCCGGTGTGGGGAGCGCACCAGGGTGGCTTGACGGTACGGGACACTCTGGCGTACTCCATACCCATGACGCTTGCCGGACTGCCACTGGCCTTGGTAAGTACCTGCAATGGAGGGAAAGGTGAGGTCAACCAAAGAAGGCAAAGGACATTCCACATCTCCTGGACAAGAGATGCCCAACATCTCTTGTCCAGCTGAAGAAGACCACTCAGGCCTTCTCAGACCTACCAAGAAAGGAGAACCGTCTTGGTGTATGGAAACTGGATCAAGAAGTCCAGATGTTTGTGTTGGAGACTACAGAGAAAAGTCATGGGTGAGGACCTACGTAGGAGTGAAGGACCTGCGTAGGTCCTTCAAGGGTTAGGGTTGCTTGGAAGCGGACGTGCAATGTGTGTGTGAAAACGTGCTACATTGTATCACCCAGTTGAGTTTGAAACTCTACGATGAAATCAGATCAGCTTTTTATGGGCCACATCGCCCACACCACAACCACCTCCACCCATTATCTTGAGACACACAGATGGTGTTCTAGAGGAACTTCTACATGAAGACATGAAGCAATGTTCTGTGTGAAAGCAGTGGAAAGAACCATCGTCACCATTGAATAGAATAGAATAACAGAGTTGGAAGGGACCTTGGAGGTCTTCTAGTCCAACCCCCTGCTTAGGCAGGAAACCCTACACCACTGACATCATCATCACCATCCTCCTCGCCACCTCCATCACTACCACAATTATCTGCACCCATTATTTTTGGACAGAGATGGTGTTCTGGAGGAACATCTAGAAGAACGAATCAACCGCGTGAGAACAGTGTGTGAGAGCGGTGCCATTGCCACCATCATCGTCCTCACCACCTACTTCACCACCACCACCACCTCCCACCCATCATCTTTGGACAGAGAGATGGTATTCTGGAGCAACCTCTAGATGAAGGGATGGAGCAAGGGTGAATAAAAAATATACAGAGAAAGCCGACCAAGTTTCTATGGACCACATCACCCTCAAGCAAGATCTCCTCCACCATCACAACCACCAATCTTGGAACACACGGATGGTGTTCCAGAGGAACCTCTAGATGAAGACACGAAGCAACGGTATATGAGCAGTGTGTGTGAGAGAGGTGGAAAGAATCTTCACCTCCATTGCCATCATCATCACCATCATCATCATCACCCTCTCCATCACCAGCACAACCACCTCCCACCCATTATCTTAGGACACACGGATGGTGTTCCAGAAGAACCTCTAGATGAAGAAACAAAGCAACCGTGTATGGACAGTGTATGCAAGAGGGGTGTAAAGAACCATCACCCCCATTGCCATTGACATCATCATCATCATCCTCACCACCTCCATCACCACCACAATCACCACCTCCCATTATCCTGGGACACAGATGGTGTTCTAGAGGAACTTCTAGATCTTGGCAACTTTAAAACTTGTGGACGTCAACTCTGGGAGTTGAAGTCCACATGTCTTCAAGTTGCCAAGGTTGAAGACCTCCGATCTAGATGAAGGAATGGAGCAAGGGCAAATGAAAAGGATATGGAGACATCTGACCAACTTTCTATGGACCACATCACCCTCAACCACCACCATCATCTCCGCCACTATCTTGGAATAACGCAGGCGGTGTGGTAAGGGGAAGAAACGAAGCAACGGTGTACGAAAAGTGTCCAAAGAAATCTGACCAACTTTCTGGGGACCACATCACCATCCTCACCACTCACCCCATTTCCACCGTCATCTCCGCCATTGTCTTAGGACACACAGATGGTGTGGTAGAAGAACGTCTAGATAAGGAAACGGAGCAAGGGGAAATGAAAAGTATGTGGAAAACTCTGGCCAACTTTCTATGGACCGCATCACTACCAACCCCTACCACCACAACCATCACCACCAATATCTTAGGACAGTGCTCTTCAAACTGTGGTACGCGTACCACCGGTGGTATTTTGGCACCTGGCAGGACATCTCCTAGACCAGGGGTGTCCAACTGGATTACTTCAAGGATCGGATCAGCATTGTCGTTCTCCTCCGCGGGCCAGCGAGGCGGGGTGTGTGCAGGCAGAAGGGGCGGATACCTCTGCCAGCCAAAACGAGGCACAGGGGGGCACGCGAGGCCCCCACGCAGCCCGTTTTTGGCCTCCCCGGACTCCTGCAGCACTCTGCCGGCCAAAAACAGGTGTCGTGTAGGCCTCTGGGGCCAGTCCCTTGATATTTCTAGGCCGGCTCTGTGGGCCAGATTTAAGGACCCCGCGGGACAGATTGGTGCGCAGGCCTTGAGTTTGACACCCCTTAGACCTGGGACACATGGATGTCGTAAAGTGGCACACTACATGAACATCTAGATCAGGGATGGTTAACCTTTTTGGTGCCGAGTGTCCAAAGCGCCGCCCTCCCGCGCATGCACTCCACCCACACACACATGCCCCCTGCCCCCCCCCTGTGCTCCCTTCTGGCTTCCAGGTTGGTGCGGGCGGCAGAAATGGAGTAGAAAGGGAGGGCACGCTGGGGGCAGGAACCTGCAGAGATCAGGGATGGCCCCACCCCCCGCGCATGTACCGCAGATTCCCAAAGACCAGCTGGCTGGCCGAAGGCATGCGCACATGTGCGGTGGAGCTGGGCTGGCGTGCCCCCAGAGAGAGCTCTGCATGCCACCCCGGACAGGGGCACGCCGTCATGGGCCAAGTGGACAATCAGAAGACAGATACCACATCGGGACCACCAGACTGGGAAGAAACAATGGCCCAGCCCGCACTGACCCCCCCCCCTCACTTGACCTGTTCTCCTGACTCACCTCCGTCCGCGTAGGTCTCCATCCCGTAGCCATCCTGAAGACCTTCGCGCCACATGCCTTCGTAGACGACGCCCGAGTGGCTTTCCCAGATGCCCAGATGGCCCTTCAGCCCGTGGCACCACTCCCCCTTGTAACTCCACTTGCTCTTCCGCTCCGCGCCCAGGCCGCTGCGCTTCCCTTGGCTCCAGAAGCCCTGGTAGGTATTTCCGCTGGGCCAAGTGTAGACGCCCAAAGACTCAAAGCCGCGACTCCAACGCCCGCTGTACTCCCCCTGGGCGCCCGGGCCTGTGCACACCCCGTAGCCATGGGCCCGGCCCTCTTCCCAGTCGCCCACATAACAGCCTCCATCATCAAACTCAAATCTGCCTCCGTTGGACATTCATGTAATGTTTGTCCCCGGCCAGTCGGGCTGCAGTTATCTCCTTGTCCCGGTGTGCATCCCCCCTGCCCGGCGAAGTCGTTTCTACATGACGAGGCTCCACCCAGACCGGCTTCAGTCCTCCATAGCTCCCTCTGGACAGCCAGACATCGATCTGGCAAGCCGTTCTCCGTCTCTGGCCGGGAGCCTCGCCGCTTGGCTGAACTGCAATTCCAATTTTGCTAATGCCGGCGCGTTTGGCTACCGTCGGGCATCAGCTCCGGGGATCAATGAGGAGGAATCGGAAGGTTTCGCGGCAGGATCGCTGAAGGCGGATGGAAGCTAGCGGTAGGGGGAGACCAACGTTGAGTGGTATCACAAACCTGCGTCAGGTTACAAATTCAAAGTTTAGGAAAAAAGTCGCGGGTGTAAAAGTGCAAAATGTGTGTGTGGGGAAAAAATTCGTCTGTGGAATCTTCTGAGCACAGATTCACTGCTCTTTCTAGTATGTAAGAACCCTTTCCCCCTCAAAAAATAGCCTTCCAACTACAAACAAAGCAATGGTCCAAGAGTTATCTATTGATGTTCCTCAAGAATCTGTGTTGTCTAGTCGGAAGTCCAGGGAATTGAGGATGGGTTGGACACCTGGAATATCAGAAGATATGGATTTTCTGAGGTCTGTGGAGGGATCTGGTGTCGACGTAGACAATCTGAGGTCTTTGTAGAGCCCAGGGACAGGCAGTTGGTCTTTCCTTGGCGAGGACCAAACATGCTAGTTCCTAGAAGAACTTCATTGCGGTGCGTGGTCTCGCTTCTTCAGCATCGGGAGACCAACAGTTGGTGACGGCTTTCCATGTCACAAGTTCAGGACAGAGAAGGTGTAGGCCCAAACTCTTTGGTTGAGGAGTCTAGGGTGGCCTCTTAGTTGATCAGGGGGGGACTTATGGACAGAAGAGAAGCAGGAGGCGGATCTCCAGCTGCAGGTGGCCATGAAGGACCTTCTCAAAGTTCTCAACTAGACTTGCTGAGCTCCTCTAGGTCTTAGGTGGCCATCCATGAATGGAGGTTATGGAATTCCCGGTCCAAACAACCTCTGGAGCATCAGACAGAAAAGTGGATCCTGGGGTTTTCCTCCCTAGGGCCCATCAGAAGCAATCTAGACTGCCCTCCGCGATCGGTCAACCTCTTCCGAGCGGTGGAGAGGCAGTAGGGCTGGTGAGGAGGCACACCAAGTATGACCAAAACGTAGAGAATAAGCCTGCATCGAGAGACATAGAGATTAGGTAGATACCCAAGTGAGCATTGCAAAAACAGTGGGGAGAGAGAGGGAGGGAGGGAGGAAGGAAGGAAAAAGTGAGAAAGAAAGAGAGAGAAAGAAAAAGAAAGAAAAAGAAAGAAAGAAGGAAAGAAGGAAGGAAGGAAGGAAGGAAGGATGGAAGGAAGGAAGGAAGGAAGGAAGGAAGGAAGGAAGGAAGGAAGGAAGGAAGGAAGGAAGGAAGGAAGGAAGGAAGGAAGGAAAGGGAATTCTGGGATTTGAAGTCCACAGTTCTTAAATTTGCCAAGGCTGAGAAACACTAAAATACCATGATTGCTAATACAACTAAAATTATAATCCATGCATGTTGCAAAAAGAGTGGAGAGAGCGAGAGAGGGAGGGAGGGAAGGAGGAAGGGAGGGAGGATGGAAGGAAAAAGTGAGAATGTTAGCATAGTCTTTATTGTCATTGTACAAAATAAATACAACAAAATTGGTTGAAAGAAATTGAGACAGATGAGAAAGAAAGAAAGAAAGAAAGAAAGAAAGAAAGAAAGAAAGAAAGAAAGAAAGAAAGAAAGAGAAAGAAAGAAAGAAAGAAAGAAAGAAAGAAAGAAAGAAAGAAAGAAAGAAAGAAAGAAAGAAAGAAAGAAAGAAAGAAAAAATAAATTCTGGGATTTGAAGTCCACAGTCCTTAAAATTGCCAATTAAAATTATAATCCATGCATGTTGCAAAAAGTCTGGAAAGAGAGAGGGAGGGAGGGAGGGAGCAAGGGAGGGAGGGAGGGAGGGAAGGAAGGAAGGAAGGAAGGAAGGATGAATGAATGAATTCTGGGATTTGAAGTCCACAGTCCTTAAAGTTGCCAAGGCTGGAGAAACACTAAAATACCATGATTGCTAATAATTCAGGCTTGTTGCAAAAAGAGCAAGGGAGGACGGAAGGAATAAAAACAAGAAAAGAAAATAGAAGGGAAGAAAGAAAGACAAAACGAGAGAAAGAATGAATGAATGATTTCTCGGATTTGAAGTCCACAGTTCTTAAAGTTGCCAAGGCTAAGAACCACTAAAATACCATAATGGCTACTAATAGAACTAAAATTATAATTCATGCATGTTGCAAAAAACGGAGAGAGTGAGGGAGTGGGAGAGAGAGAGAGAGAGAGAGAGAGAGAGAGAGAGAGAGAGAGAGAGAGAGAGAGAGAGAGAGAGAGAAATGAAAAAGCAAAGAATCACAGGATAAGATTCACCTCCGTCCGCCAGCGAGCCAAGACCGAAAATAACTCCTATACAACCGTTGCCTCCTAAGGGAGACAGATGTGCAAACCCTCCCACCCCCCCACGCCTGTACACACACTCGCACACACTTTTGTAAACAAGCACCACGGTCGAAGCTGCCCACCGCACAAGGCAAGGTTGACATCACCCGAGGAAGATAACACATGCGCGTGAATGCACACGCATGTCTCGAGGCACTCGAAATGGATGTGTCTTTAAAATAATTAAAAAAAAAACACACACACACGCACGGAGCACCCCCAAACCACATACAAGCTGCAAAAGGGAAAAGAGAGAGAGAGAGAGAGAGAGAGAGAGAGAGAGAGAGAGAGAGAGAGAGAGAGAGAGGGAGAGAGAGAAGGGACAGGAATTCATGCTCGCACGCCCAAGTCCATTGCACTCACAAAATCCAGACCTGTGCACATGCAATGTGCAATATATATATATATATATATCCAGGCAGAAAACCATATTTTTATTTTTAATGTTGCCTTTTTATATTTGTGCTGTATTTGTGCTGATAAATAAATAAAGGGAGACTAGTATAGATCTATTTCAAGCTATTTAGCTCTCATCAGCTAGCCATACCCTAGCTGTTCAAATCTCAGTAAGGGTATGGCTAGCTGATGAGAGCTAAATAGCTTGAAATAGATCTATACTAGTCTCCCTTTATTTATTTATCAGCACAAATACAACACACACACACACACACACACATATGATGATGATGATGATGATAATAACAACAACCAGGCAGGGTGTATGCGTGCCACCCTTCTTGCCCGTTGTGCGAGGCTGACTTATTTTTTTTACACACCGAGGCAAAATTGGTGTCAGCTGCAGAGCCCGCCCCACACAAAATATGCCCCACATTTGCCAGCAAAAGGGGAACCAACCTTCACCAGGTATAGCTAAACTATAACTCCAGATCGCTCATCTCTTCATCATAAAAACACCCTGGGCAAAATCCTGCCAAGCCAGAGCTGGACGGTGCATTTGATGGGCAGAATATAGAAATATATATATATATATTTCATGTCGTTTCATTTAACGACCGCTGCATGCAGGAAAAAGCCCAGAGCAACAGCTCTTGCAACACACAGACACACACACACACCTCCCGGAGAATAATCCCCCACCTCTCACTTACCAGGTGTGGATTCCCACGAAAAAGTCTGGAAAGGCGAAGAAGGGGGAGTGGGGGGGTGGTAAAAAAAAGCCACTCCCCAAATCTTCTGGAAAGGCACAGATGTGCTTCAGAGACACACCCAAGGCGAGAGCCAGTAGATCGATGGAGAGGGATCTCCGCCGGGAATACCACTGGTGGGGGCCAGGGAAAAATACAGCCCCATGGAGGAAGCGGGAAGGGGGGGGAGAAAGGAAGGGAGGGGGAGTCCTGGGTGGGCTTAAAAAGAGCTCGCGGGACCCTCCAAAAGGTAGAATGGAGGGAGGGAGGAAAAAAGAAGGAGAAGGGACCAGGTGAAGAGGCAGACGAGTAGCAGGTGATGGAGGGATCGGGAGGAGGAAAAAGCACGGAACACGGCTGGGGTGGTGGTGGAGGGGGGAGTTGGGAAAGAGAGGGATGGCTGGAATGAGAGACAGACAGACACACACACACCGAGAGAAGGATGGAGAGAGAGAGAGGATGGAGAGAGAGAGAGAGAGAGAGAAGGATGGAGAAAGGAAACGAAAGCCGAAGCTGAATCAGCAGAGAGAATCCACCAAAGGCACTAAGCAAAGAGGAGCTCGTTGGGGTGGGGGGATGGGGGAGCCCTGATCTGTGCCCACCCCCTCCCCACCACAGCAGATTTTTTTTTATTCTTTTTGCGAAATAATAATAATAATAATAAGCCTCCGGCTGGACCGTATTCCCCCCAGCATGGAGACACAATGAAGGGGAGGGGGCTTAAGGCAGCAACTGGCTGGCTGGGAAGGAGTTGAGGGGGGGGGACGGAACGAGATGACCGGGAGGAATTGGAATGGGGGGGGAGGTGTTCTCTTTCCTCTCCCCTCCCCCCCCCCACAGGAAAGGAAGGAGGAGAAAAGACAGAGAGAAAAAAGAGAGGATCGGAATTATTCCCGATGGGAGGGATGGCGGAGGGGCCGTGCTGGGTGGGTGGGAAGTTCCTAGGGAGGGGGTGGGGGAGATGAGGAAGAGGGGGGGCTCCCTTGGGTATGCCAACCAGCCCACCCCCCCACCCCAAAGAGAGAAACAAGCCCCCTCCCCTCCCAAATGCAGAGGGAGGTCTTGGCACCAGATCTGAAAAAGGAGAGAGGAGACTGACTGCGTGTTGTGTTTTTCTGTCTGGTGGAACCCCTTTTTATGGGGGGTGGGGGTGGGGGCGGCGCTTTGGGGTTCCCTTCCCACGCATCCCCCCACCCCAAAGAGAGAAACAGACCCCCGACAAAGGTGTGATTCCAAAGATGTGTTTATTTGAATGATTACACACAAGGCACTGAGGCAGAGCGACGACAATGAGCACCGGCGATATTTCGTACCCCCAAGATTCGGGCGGCTCCTCCCAATCTTGGAGCCGGTCCCAGCTGGTTTCCCCCCCTCCCCTCTCCTGGAAAGGCCCTCCCCCTAATTTCCCAGGAAGCACTAGGGAAGCCCCCTCTATCCCCCTTGGATATCCCCTCCGCCCCAGCCTCCAAGAGGTACGATGTGAAAACAAACCAGGATCAACCTAACCACCTTTCACTCCTCAGAGGGAGGTCGCGCAGAGGAGTCTCCTGGCACGCACGTGTGCGACGGGAAACTTCGACCTCAGCTGTGTGTGCAACGGCCTTTTCCCACCTAAAATCCAAGGGTTGTTTTTTCCCCACCTAAAATCTAACAGGAGGCACATATTCCCCCACTCAACCTGGTTAGCAGGAGGTCCATTTTGGGTGGCCATCCCTTCTTCTCAAGAACATTGACCTCCCGCTCCTTTGAAGCTGGACCCAACCACCATCCCAGCTGGGCGTTGCTGGTTCACCCCCAAATCTTATTCCTGAGGTCCCCTTGTGCGATTATCTGTCCATCGTCGTCGCTGAACCGGAAGCCGCCAAGAATCTCCTGATCAAAGGCGGGCTTGAACACCATCAGCCACCACTACCGTCTCCCCGGTGATGTAGTTGGCATCGGCGGAGCAGAGGAAAGAGACGATGCCCGAACAGTCTGACGGGACTCCGATCCTGGGGGAGAAGAGGAGGAGGGGGACCTGGTTAGTGGTCAGAGGACCCCAAGGTTGGGTCTCTCGTCTTCATCCAGAACATACGTAGTTTGCAGGTGGAAGCTTAGGGAACGTAGGCCTGGAGAACCTCAAACCAAGATCTACCTTGGCGGATCGGATCGCTCAAAAGGCCATCCTGGGTCAGAAGGGTGCATCTACTGGTGGTCAACCAGACGTCCACCAGGAGACAGAGACCTTCTGCAGCTGAGCCCTGGCGACATTTGGAGGTATCTGCTCCAACTCGCAGGTCACATGGAGTCTAAGATCCATGGCCTTTAAGAAACCATTTGGAGGTGGTGGTGTGGCCTGCGGAGGTGGCAGCAGAATGGGACAGGGAAAAGGTTGGGGAGGAACATCAGCCAGTCCTGGAGGTTGAGGAAAGCTCAGACGAAGGGCTCTGCGTCGGAGGCAGAGAGGGAGTTAGACAGCAGTGAGGCAGAAGAACAGCTGGAGCCTGTTCCCAGTGTGTGCATGCGCAGAGCTGCCAGAAGACAGGAACAACTAAGAACGCAGGGTCGGCTTGGGGGTAAAGCCACACCTTGTAGGGGATAGGCCCCTCCCATAGGAAATAAAAAAGAGGAGCAAACGGGGAGGGGGCTTTTGCAGGAAACAATTTGTTCCTTCGGTCGTTTCAAGAGTGGGAAGTTCTGTTTGTGACTATAAGAGACTCTGTGCCAAGTGTGGCCTTGCCCTGCATTGGGGAACTAGTTATCTGGCAGCTCTCCAAGCGAGATAAGGTTCGTGTGGATAAACATTCCTCTGAAAGACTGTTTACCAAGCCTTGCGGACTGTGAATGAAAGGAATTCACAGTCGTGCCAAGTATTGCCCTGTGTGTGGAAACTAGTTATCTGGCAGCTCTCCAAGCGAGATAAGGTTCGTGTGGATAAACATTCCTTTGACATAATGTTTGCCAAGCCTTGCGGACTGAATGAAAGGAATCCACAGTCGTGCCAAGTATTGCCCTGTGTGTGGAAACTAGTTATCTGGCAGCTCTCCAAGCGAGATAAGGTTCGTGTGGATAAACATTCCTTTGACATAATGTTTGCCAAGCCTTGCGGACTGTGAATAAAAGGAATCCACAGTCGTGCCAAGTATTGCCTTCCCCTGTGTGTGAAAACTAGCTTTCTGGCAGCTCTCCAAGTGAGATAAGGTTCGTGTGGATAAACATTCCTCTGAAAGACTGTTCACCAAGCCTTGTGGACTGTGAATGAAAGGAATTCACAGTCATGGCAAGTGTTGCCTTGCCCTGTGTGTGGAAACTAGTTATCTGGCAGCTCTCCAAGCGAGATAAGGTTCGTGTGGATAAACATTCCTCTGAAAGACTGTTCACCAAGCCTTGCGGACTGTGAATGAAAGGAATTCACAGTCGTGTAAATTGAAGGAGTTTAGCTGGGATTTCTTGCTTTTTAAGGAAGCCTGGGTCAGAACAGGTATCTGCTCCAACTTGCAGGTCACATGGAGTCTAAGGTGGATGGTCTTCCAGAAACCTCTTCTTCAGGAGCCCCTTCCATCTCCTGGAGGACAGGGTTCTTGAAGGCCATCCATCTTCACGTTCCTTGCATGCTAGCATCATATTTTCTTCAATCTCTTGTGGGTTAGCGAGATGTTTTGGGCCTGTGTGTTGGGCCTCTCTTTCTTGTAAACGTCCCCGGATTGGGATGGAAAAATAAGAGAAATATCTCCTTCAGCTTCTCCATGTTCTGCCTGGTTTTTTTCTGTCTTTCCCCTCTTATTGCATTTTTACAAGAGTCCTAAAGTAACGTCGGAGACTTGGACGTACAACGGCTTGTCAAGCTAACTGTTTGGTGCCCCCCAAATTACTCCGGGTCGGCCTTTCCTAAAGGTTTAGGGGTACAAGGGTCTTGTAACTTGACAGCTTTAAGAAATTTTTATTTTTAATGTTGCCTTTTTATATTTGTGTTGTATTTGTGCTGATTTCCCTGGCTTAGCTGATAAAGGAGGAGAGCCTGTGGCTTAGTGGCAATTACATCGGCCTAATATGCAATACAGCCCTGGTTCGAATCCCAATAAGGGTATGGCTAGCTGATGAGAGCTAAATAGCTTGAAATAGATCTATACTAGTCTCCCTTTATTTATTTATCAGCACAAATACAACACAAATATAAAAAGGCAACATTAAAAATAAAAATATGGGTTTCTGTCTGGATGGTTTTCTGTGATGAGCCGAAGGACAGAAAGAGGGAGTAGTGAGCTCCCTCCCATATTTGGGCATACCAGGGGTTGTAACACAAATACATGTGTGTGTGTGTGTGTGTGTGTGTGTGTGTGTGTGTGTGTGTGTGTGTGTGTGTGTGTTGTATTTGTGCTGATAAATAAATAAAGGGAGACTATATACAACTATATACAAATACAACACAAATATAAAAAAGGCAACATTAAAAATAAAAATATGGTTTTCTGCCTGGATGGTTTTCTGTAATGAGCCGAAGGACAGAAAGGGGGAGTAGTGAGCTCTCTCCCATATTTGGGCATACCAGGGGTTGTAACACAAATATATCTATCTATCTATCGATCTATCGATCTATCTATCATCTATCTATCTATCTATCTATCTATCTATCTATCTATCTATCTATCTCTATATCTACATCCATCCATCCATCATATATATATCATCTATCCATCATACATCTATCAATCCATCTATTTATCTATTATCTATCCATCCATCCATCATCTGTCTACCTACCTACCTATCTATCTACCTACTGTACCTATCTATTATCTATCAATCCATATATATATAATTTATATATATCCATTTATATCCATTTATATATATAAATTATATATATAAACCATATATATCCATTTATATATATATAAACCTCAGAAAACACACACACACACACACACACACACACACACACACACACACACACACACACATATATATATATATATATATATCTCCATCTATCTATCTATCATCTGTATCATCTAGCTATCATCCATCCGTCTATTCATCTATTATCTATCCATCCATCATCCATCTATATCCATCTATATCTATCTATCTATCTATCCATCCATCCATGTCATATATATGTATGTATATATCAGGGGTGGGTTCCTGCCAGTTCTAACCTCTTCTGTAGAAGAGGTTCCACAAATCTCCAGTGCCGCTTAGGACCGGTACCAGCTCCTTCCCCCCGCCTGTCCGCACATCATCAAGATGAAGAGCGAGAGGAGGAATTCTGGGAGTTGAAGTCCACAAGTCTTAAAGCTGTCAACTTTGAACACCCCTGTGGGTTTTTTTCCTAAAGGTTTAGGGGTACAAGGGTCTTGTAACTTGACAGATTTAAGACTTGCACACTTCAATGCCAGAGTTCCTGAGCCAACATGACTGGAGGAGGAATTCTGGGAGAAGTCCACAAGTCTTAAAGCTGTCAAGTTTGAACACCCCTGGGGTTTTTTTTCTAAGGGGTTAGGGGTGCAAAGGTCTTGTAACTTGAGAGCTTTAAGACTTGCGTGCTTCAAATGCCAGAGTTTCTGAGCCAACATTTTGGTTGCTAAGCAAGAGCGTTGTTAAGTGAGTTTCACCACATTTTACAAGTTGGCCACGCCCACCCAGTCACATGACTGCCAAGCTACTCCCACCCGGTAACATGGCTGGCAAGCCACTCCCACAAAGCAGGCCACACCCACAGAAGAGATTCTAAAATTTTTGAAACCCACCACTTGTATGTATGTATGTATGTATGTATGTATGTATGTATGTATGTATGTATGTATCCATCCATCTATCTATCTCTATCATCCATCCATATCCATCATCTATCTATCCATCATTCATCTATCCATCCATTATCTATCTATCCATCCATCCATCCATTCCATGTATTATGTATGTATGTATGTATGTATCTATCTATAACATCCATCCATATCCATCATCTATCTATCATCTATCATCTATCTATCTATCATCTATCTATCTATCTATCTATCTATCTATCTATCTATCTATCTATCTATCATCTATCTATCATCTATCTATCTATCTATCTATCTATCTATCTATCTATCTATCTATCTATCTATCTATCTATCTATCTATATCTACCTACCTACCTACCTACTGTACCTATCTATCTATTATCTATCAATCCAGCTATCTATCATCTATCTATCTATCCATCCATCCATCCATCCATCCATCCATGTATTATGTATGTATGTATAATATAGTGTGTGTATTAAATTAACATATATTAATTATAATTATCAGGATAATTAGAAATATGTTTAAATTAAATTATGTCAGCATAAATATGAATATAATTATAAATGTTAAATTATAACGGTTATCAATGTGAATGTAATTATTAATGTGAGGTAAATGAAATTATAATGCAGTTATCAATATGAATATAATTACCAATGTGAGTTAAATGAAATTATAATGTAGTTATAAGCATCAATATCATTATAAATTTAAGTTAAATGAAACTGTAATGGACTTAGAAACATCAACATAATTACAAGTATCAGCTAAATTAAATTGTAATTCAATTATAAATATCAGTACCACTAGGAAAATTCTAATGGCATTAAAATATAAATATAATTATAAATTTAAGCCAAGTGCCATTATAATTTACTTAAAATATCATTATAAAGAAGGACAACTAAAATATAATTGAATTAGAAATGCAAATTAAATTGAATTATGTAATTCTACAGGTCTAAACAAAAGAATTAAAATAAAATAAATCTAAAAATGAATGGTTAGCTGTGGTGTTTTCCCTTTAGTCAAAATTGATGACAGCTGTCAGTTTTAAGGTTTCGCAACCCCTCAAAAAAAGAACAGCTGAAGTGTGTTGGAAATTTATAGAATTAGACCAGAGGCCTTGTTTTAATGCAAAACTCTGATTTATCCCAAGTTACCTCTTTATCCGCAAAGTTTCCAGCATTTGGCGTTCTGCGTTTTCGTCCTGCCAAAACTAGACAAAAAGAATAGCTGTGAGTGATTTGATTTTAATTTTAATTTTGGGGTTAGCGAGTCCCATTATTTGGATTTACAGGCTGTCCTCAACTTACAAGTTTTCGTTTAGTGACCGGTTCAAAGTTTCACAACTGATTCATATTTACGACGGTCGCCCCTAACCCTTTGGCAACCGTCGGACAAGCAAAGTCAATAGGGGAAGCTGGATTCACTTAACAACCGTGTCCCTAATTTTAACAACTGCCGGAAAGGTTGTAAAATGGAATACGTGGCAGGAAAGGTGGACTTCAACTCCCAGAAAGCCTTGCCACTTTTTAAGGTGGGCTGGACTTCAACTCCCAGAAAGCCTTGCCACTTTTTAAGATGGCTGGACTTCAACTCCCAGAAAGCCTTGCCACTTTTTAAGATGGGCTGGACTTCAACTCCCAGAAAGCCTTGCCACTTTTTAAGATGGCTGGACTTCAACTCCCAGAAAGCCTTGCCACTTTTTTAAGATGGGCTGGACTTCAACTCCCAGAAAGCCTTGCCACTTTTTAAGGTGGGCTGAACTTCAACTCCCAGAAAGCCTTGCCATTTTTAAGATGGGCTGGACTTCAACTCCCAGAAAGCCTTGCCACTTTTTAAGATGGGCTGGACTTCAACTCCCAGAAAGCCTTGCCACTTTTTAAGATGGGCTGGACTTCAACTCCCAGAAAGCCTTGCCACTTTTTAAGATGGTTGGACTTCAACTCCCAGAAAGCCTTGTCACTTTTTAAGGTGGGCTGGACTTCAACTCCCAGAAAGCCTTGCCACTTTTTAAGGTGGGCTGGACTTCAACTCCCAGAAAGCCTTGTCACTTTTTAAGGTGGGCTGGACTTCAACTCCCAGAAAGCCTTGCCACTTTTTAAGATGGTCTAGACTTCAACTCCCAGAAAGCCTTGTCACTTTTTAAGGTGGGCTGAACTTCAACTCCCAGAAAGCCTTGCCATTTTTTAAGATGGGCTGGACTTCAACTCCCAGAAAGCCTTGCCACTTTTTAAGATGGGCTGGACTTCAACTCCAAGAAAGCCTTGTCACTTTTTAAGATGGGCTGGACTTCAACTCCCAGAAAGCCTTGTCACTTTTTAAGGTGGGCTGAACTTCAACTCCCAGAAAGCCTTGCCACTTTTTAAGATGGTCTAGACTTCAACTCCCAGAAAGCCTTGTCACTTTTTAAGGTGGGCTGAACTTCAACTCCCAGAAAGCCTTGCCATTTTTTAAGATGGGCTGGACTTCAACTCCCAGAAAGCCTTGCCACTTTTTAAGATGGGCTGGACTTCAACTCCCAGAAAGCCTTGCCACTTTTTAAGATGAGCTGGACTTCAACTCCCAGAAAGCCTTGTCACTTTTTAAGATGGGCTGGACTTCAACTCCTAGAATTCCCTAGTCAGAGTCATGAGGAATTCAGGGAGTTGAAGTCCACCCATCTTAAAAAGTGGCAAGGCTTTCTGGGAGTTGAAGTCTAGACCACTGCCCTAAAATCTCTTTCCCGTCTTTGAAGATACTCACGGCCGAGCTGAATTTCGTGCGGATCAGGCCGGGCGCCAGGCAGTTGACACGGATGTTTTCAGGGGCCAGTTCAATGGCCAGGTTGCATGTCAACCCCAGGAGGGCTGTCTTGCTAACGTTGTAAGGCCCGAGGCTCTAGGAGAGAAGGGGCGAAGGAAGCAGGATTAGGGGTACCTTGAAGAGCCCACTGGGACCTCCCTGGTCCCCTCCGCCCCCCGAGACTGATCTCAAAGCTAAACAGGCTCAGCTCTCTGCATCTCTCTTTGTAGGAGTTTGTCTTTCTTTTTCTCGACACTCTCTCCATCTTTCTACCATCTATCAAACTATCCATCTGTCTGTCATCTATTCTATCATATCTATTCTATCATCTATTATCCAGCCATCCGCCTGTTATATTATATCTGTTATATCTATCTGTGTCTGTCTATCTATCTGTCTATCATCCATCCACCTAGCTCTACCCATCCCTCTGTGTTTATCTATATCTGTTTAGCTATTTATCTGCATTGATCTATTTATTGTAATTATCTTATCTATTTGTATCCATCCATCCATACCTATCAATCTGTCTATCCATCCATCCATCCATCCATCCATCCATATCTATATCCATCTATACCTGTGACGGGGTCAGCCTCCGGAGCGCGAAAAACCAGCCCTACGGGCGAACTGGAAATTCAGGAACAAACGTCCGGTTTGCTCGTAGGGCCGGTGTTAGCCCTCTGAAGCATTCAGGAGCACTTAGAAGGCTTCCCCGAAGGCTCAGGAGGGCAAAAAAAATGACACTACGAGCAAACCGGAAGTCACTTGCTCGTAGGGTCGTTTTTTGCTCTCCGGAGCCTTCACGGAAGCCTTCTGAAGGCTCCGGAGGGCTAAAACCGGCCCTACGAGCAAACCGGAGGTCACGAACTTCCGGTTTGCCCATAGAACCGTTTTTTTGCGCTCCGGAGACTCCAGGGAAGCTCCTGAAGCCTCTGGAGGGCCTCCAGGGGGGGAGGGGGCTGTTTTCGCCCTGCCCAGCCTCCTATAAAGCCTCTGGAGCCTGAGGAGAGCGAAAAAAGCATGCAAAAATGGGGGGGGGAGAGCGCTCACGCACGACACTCCTGAGCTCCCCCCCTTTTGGCACGCAAGCCAAAAAAGTTTCGCCATTGCTGATCTATACATTTATTTATGTATCTGTGTAATTATGAATATCCATCTAACTTATTCACATCTATCCATCCATCATATGTCTATATCTATCTGTATCCATCCATCCATCATCTATCATCTATCTATATTATCCATCCATCCATCCATCCATCCATCCATCCATCCATCCATCCATCCATCCATCCATCTATATCTATTATCTATCTATCTATCATCTATCTATCTATCTATCTATCTATCTATCTATCTATCTATCTATCTATATCTATCTATCTATCTTCTATCTATATCTATTATCTATCTATCTATCATCTATCTATCTATCTATCTATCTATCTATCTATCTATCTATCTTCTATCTATCTATATCTATTATCTATCTATCTATCTATCTATCTATTTATCTATCTATCTATCTATCTATCTATCATCTATATCTATCTATCTATCTATCTATCTATCTATCTATCTATCTATCTATCTATCAATCTATTGTTTTATCTATTGTAACTATCTTATCTATTTATATCCATCTATCTCTCTGTACATGTATTGGTATCTTTCTATGTAATTATGTGTATCAGTCTATCATATGTGTATCTATCCCTCCATCTATCATATCTGTCTATCTGTATGTATGTATGTATGTATGTATACATGTATATGTATATATGTCTCTCTGTCTATCTGTGTTTATTTATTGTAACTATCTTATTTATATCCATCTATCCATCCATCTATTTATCCATCTATACATGTATTTTTATCTTCCTATGTAATTTATATCAGTCTATATTTATATCTATCCATCCATCCATATCTGTCTATCTGTGTCTGTCTGTCTGTCTGTCTATCTATCTATCATCTATCTAATCTATCATCTGTTTGTCTGTGTCTGTCTGTCTTTCTGTCATCTATCTATAGCTATCTAATCTCTGTCATCCATCTACCCATCCATCCAATCTGTCATCTGTCTGTCTGTCTGTCTGTCTGTCTGTCTGTCTGTCTACTATTTATAATCTAGCATCACCCATCATATTTAAAAGTGTTTATCCGAGTTATTTACCTTTCCCAAATCTAGCTTCTCTGAATCCTCCCACTTAAACCGGGAGGCCCAGGACACAGAATAAAAAAGGGATAAATTTTTATTTCTCCTAATTTGGAAAACCAGCTTCCTAGATGCAGGCAGCAATTGCAATGGCCCTTTTGACAGGTGCGTAACGCAGCTGGCTCCTCTTCAAGGTTCAAGGAGAAATAAATCCCTTTCTCCCCCCCCCCCCCCCCAATTCTTTTATTCCATTTTTAGAGACGGCCCGAAAGACGCAAAATAGATAGAAAACAATCTGCTTCACTCACTGGAAACGGCCTATATCCAGCAATGGACGACACGATGACGATGGAGCCGCTTCTGGAATAAAGCAAGGAATTGAGAAAGGCAAAAAAAATAATACTTCTCCTCCCCTCTTTTCCTTCTGCTCTCATAATTCCTTTATTCACCTGGAATCAGTCACTGTTTCTCTCCCAACCTACCTCACGGGGTTGTTGTGAACCATAATTAGGATTCTGGGATATCTCCCTAATCTTACTGAAAGAAGCGTTAAGGAATCTAAATGCGAAATGAAATAAAAGTTGTGAAGCAGGAAATTAACTTTTTTTTTTTTTGAGATCGTGGGTATCATCCTCATTTAACGACCTCGTAATCCCTTGCGGGGTGGAGTCCGGGCATCTGAATGGAGCTGAATCCTTTACTGGCCGGATGCCCTTCCGGTCGCCAATGTGGAGTTTTTGTTCATCAGCAGATATATTCTCATGGTGCCCAGAGACAAGAAATATCCGCCTCTACCTAGGATTGAACTCCTGCTTGCGATCATGGGAATGATCTCAAAATATTATATATTATCTACATCTCTGGAATGCCTCAAACAATTTCAACCAAACTTGGGTACACAGATGACTTCCTCTCTGGAAACAAATACGGTGGGAGTAAGACATCCCTAACGCCCCTCGGGGTGTGTGTTCTGTTACAATGCAGCCTGTTGTGCCTTCAAATGGCTTCTACCGTACTGCCGTAAAATGGCTCCTACTGTACAGCTCAGTGGAGTTGCCATGGTAACGACTTCAGAGTACTCCTCTGGTAAGGGGGAAAAATCGAATATTAGAAATTATGTTTCTTCCGGATATTTTCCCCCTATAAATAAATATCTGGGCAACGCCGGGTTATCGGCTAGTAGAATATCCTATTCTGGCCACGAAGAGTGAGAATTCGTTGCATTTCTCATGAATGCAGCAGGCTCCGAGTACAAATTCTACCTCTTTTGGAAAAAAGGGCACCCATCCCTCCTTCACAAAGCTGGGACTTTGATCAGAATCAAGACTCTTCTTTTGCTTTATAGCAGAAGAACAGAAGAGGAGGGCGTAAGAGAGAGCTTTCAAAGGGCTGGAGAAAGTCCCACTGAGGACTAGAAACTTGAAATGCTTCTAGAGAGCGAAAAAAAGAAAAAAAAAGAAAAGAAAGACCGGTGGTCCAAGCTGATCAGACAATGGGCAAGAAGAAAAAGAAAGAAAGAGAGAAAAAAATAATAATATAACTATTTTCCAGCCCAAATGTTATCTAGAATATATAGACAAACTATACAATGTACTGAAGTAATTTACCTCCGGCTCTAAACTGGAAGACGGTACAGGTAGACCTCGACGTACGACCACAATTGAGCCCCAAATGTCCATCGCCAAGCAAGACTGACGTTAAGTGAGTTAGGCTCTATTTTACGACCTTTCTCGCCACCGTTGTTAAGTGAATCGCTCCTGTTGTTACGTCAGTAACGCGGTTGTTAAATGGATCTGGCTTCGCCTTTGACTTGGCCAAAAGGGGATCACGTGACCCCAGGACTCTGCGACCGTCATAAGTGTGAGTCAGTGGCCAAGCATTCAAATTTTGATCACGTGACCCTGGGGATGCTGCGACCGTCGTAAGTGTGAGTCAGTGGCCAAGCGTCCGAATTTTGATCACCTGACCCTGGGGATGCTGCAACCGTCGTAAGTGTGAGTCAGTGGCCAAGCGTCCAAATTTGGATCACATGACCCTGGGGATGCTGTGACAGTCATAAGTGTGAGTCAGTGGCCAAGTGTCCGAATTTTGATCACCTGACCCTGGGGATGCTGTGACAGTCATAAGTGTGAGTTAGTGGCCAAGCCCCACAAATTTTGATCACGTGATCCTGGGGATGCTGCGACCGTCGTAAGTGTGAGTCAGTGGCCAAGCGTCCAAATCTTGATCACGTGACCCTGGGGATGCTGTGACAGTCATAAGTGTGAGTCAGTGGCCAAGCGTCTGAATTTTGATCACCTGACCCTGGGGATGCTGTGACCGTCATAAGTGTGAGTCAATGGCCAAGAGCAACGCATTTTGATCGCGTGACAATGGGGATGCTGTGACCGTCGTGTGAGTCAGTGGCCAAGCGTCCAAATTTTGATCACATGACCCTGCTGTAACGATCATAAGGGTGAAAAATATCTCACTTTTTTCAATGTCCTCGTGGCTTGGAACGGTCACTAAACAAACAGTTGTAAATCGAGGACTGAAGGTGTATAAATTAAAGAGGAAAAATAACCCCCCCCCCAAAAAAAGGTTGCCACGACATACTCACCCCCTCTTCTGCATATGGGGGACCACGAGGTTGACCAGCAGCGCTGTCGCCTTTACGTTGACATCCAATATCTGAAACGAAGAGCAGGCGGACTTGGACTTACGACCATAATCTTTTGCCGTCTGTCCTTACGGCCGTAAGACGAGACACCCACGCGATTTTGCTGGCCTGATTTTAACCCCCAATTTTTTCCTGTGGCCGTTGTAGAAAGCCAGCTCCGCGGCCCGAAAACCATACGCCCCCGTCATAAAAGCATGCACAGCCATCGTAAAACGAGCGCAGCCGTCGCAAAGGGTGTCAATTGGGGAGGAAAACTGGCCCGAAAAGATGGGAAACTCACCTACATTAGCGTCCCGGGTTTGAGTTAACGTCGTAACTGACCTTAAACGTGAAACGTGTGTTTGAATATATAGGGTGTGTGCATTTGTGTGTGTGTGTGTGTTTGTGCTGATGTCGGAATTCTGGAACCAGATTGTAATTAGTTTTTGGGGGGAATCTGTCCTCATTTCAAATGGTCGCTAGGCGAACCGACGTTAAGTGAGGACCACCTCTAAAGCGGAAAAGCAATCTTTTTTTTATCCCCAACCGTTTCCCCAATCCATGTTTGCAGATGTTTGGCCTTGCCAGCAAGTCTGAGCAATGCTCCTCCCGCAAACTAAGCTTCCCGCGGGTGGCACCCTCCGGACTACAAAGCCCATCTCCTCGGTCCCCATTTGCCACCTCTCACCTTGTCCCAGACTTCCTCCGAGGCATCCAATATGCTTCCGAAAAATGGGTTCACGGCTGCGTTGCTGACCAAAATATCAATTCCCCCGTAGCGCTCAACGGCCTACGAAAAAAAGGACGGAGAATTAAACACCGTCATTTAAAAAGTGGCGAGTGGGGAGTGGCGCAGTGGCCTAGAAGTCGAGCTCTCGCCTCACGATCAGGAGGCTGTGAGTTCGATCCTAGGAGGTAGAGGCGGTTATTTCTCTCTCTGGGCACAATGAGAATATATCTGCTAAACAAAACTCCACATTGGCAACAGGGAAGGGCATCTGGCCAGTAAATATTCTGCTAGCTCCATTCAGTTGCCAAGACTCCACCCCCACAAGGGATTGTTAAAAGAAGATTTTGAAAAGCTAACCCAGTTTGTAATACAATATTTCTCAATTTCGAGGACTTTAAGAGGGGAGGACTTCAACTCCCAGAATTCAAGGTTTGCTGGCTGGGGAATTCTGGGAGTTGAAGTCCTCCTCTCTTAAAAGTTTTCAGGGTTAAAAAAACACCCTTCCAAATGCAAATTCAATCTCTTTTTCGCAACTGTTTAATCAAACAAACGCCATATAAAGCTATATGCAACTCCATCCAATTCTCTTCCTGTGGCAGAAAATAGCTACAGGCAGTCCTCGACTTGCAACGGTTCGTTTAGTAACCATTTGAAGTTACAACACCACAGGAAAAAGTGACGGGACCGTTTTTTTCACACTTCTGACCGTTTTAGCCTCCCCATGAGCGCATGATTTAAAATTCAGACGCTTGGCAACTGATTCATATTTATGACGGTCACAGGTCCCAGGATGACGTGACCCCCTTTTGCGACCTTCTGGCAATGGGGATAGCCAGATTCATTTAACAACCTTGTTACTAACTTCAAAACTGCAAGGCTTCAGTTAACGCCGATAGCAAGAAAAGTCGTAAAGTGGGGTGAAATTCATTTCGCAAATGTCTCCAGAAATTTTGGGCTCCACTGCGGTCGTAAGGCGAGGACTACCTGTAGATATTCCAAGCAAAAGGGTGAAACCAGCCAGCCCCTTCTGAAAAGAAGCAAAATTCCCATTTTCGAATCTTAAAAGCTCCGAGGAGGGACAAAAAAAACTCCCAGAATTCCCCAGCCAGCAAGTCCTTAAAAATCAGAGAAAATAAGATTTGTTTTTCCTTTGGGGAAACTTTTTTTCAGTTCTCTGTCTCTGTGACAGGTTGAGTCTTGCACGGTAGAAGCCACAATGGCCGAGAATTTTGATTGCAAGTCATTTGCCGGAGGGAAAATGTCAACCCACGCCACTCCTTCGAAACCAACCATTCGAAGGAGTGGCGTGGCGTGGCGGCCTAGAGGCAGGAGCTCTCGCCTCACAATCAGGAGGCTGTGAGTTTGATCCTAGGTAGAGGCAAATGTTTTTCTCTTTCTCTGGGCGGAATGAGAATATTATCTGCTGAACAAAATTCTGCAATGGCGACAGAAGGGCATCCGGCCACTCTGCTAGCCTCATTCAGTTGGCAAGATTCCACCCCACAAGGGAGTATGGGCTTGTTGAAAGACGATACTTTAGTGACCGCTTGAAGTTACAACAGCACTGACTTATGATCGTCTTTCACGCTTGACCATCGTTGCAGTATCCCTGGGGTCCAAATTCCGAGTCACGCAACTCTCTTTTTGCGACCTTCCGACGAGCCAAGTCAACAGGGAAGCCGGATTCGCTTAAGAACGGCGGGACTAACTTTACGTACTGCGGTAATTCGCTTCACCATGGGGGGAAAGAAAAGTGGTAGGACGGAGCGAAACTCGCCGAAGTGTCTCGCTTAGTGAGCAGAAGTGCTGGATTTGATTGTGGTCCTAAGTCCAGAACGGCAAGGTAGTGAAACAATGGGGCAAGATACGCCATGGAGGAAGGGGCGCTTACCGTATCCACTAGGCGCCGTCTGTCTTCTGCCTTCCCCACGTGACACACCAAACCCGACACGCTGAGGTTCTCGGCCTGCAATTCGGCCACGGTCCGGTCCACGTTGGCCTGCTTCCGGCTACTCACCAGCACGTGGGCCCCGTCCTGCGCCAGCCGGCGTGCGATGGCTAAGCCAATTCTGCCGAGACAGAACCACGATACAGATTGACCCCGACTTACAACCGTTTCAGCGCTGAAAAAAGCGCACTAGGACCGTTTTTCACACTTGTGACTGTCGCGCTCGTGGTCACGTGATCCGAATTTGGCAACCGACTCCTGTTTACGACAGTCACGTGATCCCCTTTTGCGCCCTCCCGACGCGCAAAGACAAGGGGGACTGCAGGGATTCAGTTAACAACGGTGGCAAGGAAAGCCATCAAATGGAGTAAAATTTGCTCCGCGAACGTCTCGCCTAGCGACAGGAATTTGGGGGTCAATGGTCGTACGTCAAGGACTACCTGTAATAGGATGCACCCAGCAGGAGGCCTTTTCGTGCAATTCTCGGTGCCATTCTGCAGATAAAACAAATACGGCTAGTCCTCGATGTACGGCCATAATTGAGGCCAAAATTTCCGTCGCTGAGTGAGACAGGTGTGAAGCGAGTTTTGCCTCATTTTGCAACCTTTCTAGTCACCGTTGTTAAGTGAATCGCTCCAGTTCTTAAGTCAGTAACACGGTGATTAAGGGAATCTTGCTTGTCTACCCCCAAGGGTAAACGATATAGGTAGTCCTTGACTTACGACTGCAACGGAGCCCTACATTTCCATTGCTAAGTGAGACATTTGTTATGTGAGATTTGCCCCATTTTATGACCTTTCTTGCCATGGTCATTAAGTGAATCGCTGTGGCTGTTAAGTCAGTCGCACGGCCATTAAGTGAATCTGGCTTTCCCAATTGATAAGACGGTCGCAAAAAGGGGATCGCGTGACCCCGGGACACTGCAACCGTCATAAATATGAACCAGTTGCCGGGAGTCTGGATTTGGATCATGTGGCCATGCTGGAAAGGTCTTAACTGTGAAAAACGGTCGTACGTCCCTTCTTTCGGTGCCGTTGTAACTTTGAACGGTCACTAAACAAACTGTTGTAAGTGGAGGACTACCTGTACAGTATACAGGGACTTCTCACGTGACAATCATTGAAGTTATGACAGTCATTAAGAAACTCTTCTGGTTTCGGGCGTCCAGATGTGCACCTGTCAGCTGGTCTTTGCGGATGCCAGAGTGCTGGAAAACAGCCTGAAAAAATGGCCAAAAAACAGGCCATTTTCTGGGCTGTTTTTCAGATTGTTTTTTGCCTGAAAAACTGCTTGAAAAAGGCCTGAAAACGGCCTAAAGCCAGCCCGGAAAATGGCCTGAAAACAGCCCCCAAAAGGCCTAAAACCGGCCTGAAAAATGGTCTGAAAAAGTCCCGAAAAATGGCCTGAAAACGGCCCCCCAAAAGCCTGAAAAATAGCCGGAAACTGGCCTGAAAACAGCTCAAAAAGGCCTAAAACCAGCCTGAAAAATAGCCTGAAACTGTCACCAAAAAAAGCCGGAAAACGGCCCCAAAAGGCCGGAAAACGGCCTGAAAAATAGCCTGAAACTGTCACAAAAATGGCCTGAAAACGGCCCCAAAAAGGCCTAAAACCGGTCCGAAAAATGGTCTGAAAAAGACCCGAAAAAAGGCCTAAAGCCGGCCTGAAAAATGGCATGAAAATGACCGAAAAATGGCCTGAAAATGGGCCCAAAAGGCCTAAAACCGGCCTGAAAAATGGTCTGAAAAAGACCCGAAAAATGGCCTGAAAATGGCTGAAAAAGGCCTAAAACCAGCCCGAAAAAGGCCTGAAAACGGCCCAAAAAAGGCCTAAAACCGGCCTGAAAAATAGTCTGAAACCGGCCTGAAAAATGGTCTGAAAAAGGCCTGAGAAATAGCCTGAAACTGGCCTGGAAAATGGCATGAAAATGGCCCCAAAAGGCCTAAAACCGGCCTGAAAAATAGCCTGAAAATGGCCCGAAAAATGCCCTGAAAATGGCCCCCAAAATGCCTAAAACCGGCTTGAAAAATAGCCTGAAACTGTCACAAAAATAGCCTGAAAACGGCCCCAAAAAGGCCTAAAACCGGCCCGAAAAATGGTCTGAAAAAGGCCCGAAAAATGGCATGAAAATGGCCTGAAAAATGGTATGAAAATGGCCTGAAAAATGGCATGAAAACGGCCCGAAAAAGGCCTGAATATGGCCCCCAAAAGGGCCTAAAACCGGCCTGAAAAACAGCCTGAAACTGGCTCGGAAACTGGCCCAAAAAGGGCCTAAAACCGGCCTGAAAAATGGCCTGAAAATGGCCCAAAAAAGGACTAAAACCGGCCTGAAAAATAGTCTGAAACAGGCCAAAACCGCCTGAAAAAAGGCCAAAAAAATGGCCTGAAAACAGCCCAAAAAGGCCTGAAAAATAGCCTGAAACTGGCCTGAAAACGGCTCAAAAAGGCCTAAAACCGGCCTGAAAAATAGCCTGAAAAAGACCCGAAAAATGGCCTTTTGTTTGGCTGTTTCTCAGGCTGCTTTCGGACCCTCCGGCGCCCGCAAAGACCAGCTGGCTGGCACACGTGCCCTTGTGTTCTGGTTTGGGCACTCAGTGCTGAAAAGGTTTGACATCACTGGTATATGCCTTCATTTCAGTGACTGAGGTGTGTGAGATTAGATCCCTGAAATGTGCTTTTTCCAATCCAGATCAGCCGATGGACAATTTACACACCTGACTAGTGTCAAAAATTACAGCGGAGTGAAATAATTATGTGTTTTTAAGGCACTTCAGAATCGTAGCGGGATTTAGTCAAAATCTACGGGACGTTAGAAAGGAAGAAAGGAAGGGATCTGGTTTGAAGGCCAGGCTTGGCTGAAGGAGCATGAAAAGAGAAGATTTTTTTTTTCCAGAGCATTAACCATCCTGAAAATAGAATACTTAATTCAATTTAATTAGATCACAAAACAGGTTGTTGCAAAAGCATCCAGAAGCAGGAATTTGTCAGTTGCAAGTAACTGCATGCTTGATCCCGGAAGAAACTGAAAAGAAACTCCCTGCCTTGAGTTACTTGTAAAATAATGAAGGTGGGATACAACAGGAAGGAAGGAAGGAAGGAAGGAACAAAGTAGGGAAGAAAGGAAGGATGAGGGAAAAAAGGAAGAAAGGAAAAAGACAGAGAGAGAAGGAAGGAAAGGAAAGGAAAGGAAAGGAAGGAAAGGAAAGGAAAAAAGAAAGAAAAGAAAGAAGGAAGGAAGAAAAGAAAGAGAGAAGGAAGGAAGGATGGAAGGAAGTAAGGAAGAAAGGAAGTATGGTAGAAACAAAGAAACAAAGTATGGTAGAAAGGAAGAAAGAAGATCAGGAAAAGAAGGAAGGAAAGAAAGAGAAAGAAAAGAGAGAGAAGGAAGGAAAGGAAAAAAGAATAGAAAGAGAGAAGGAAAGAAGGAAGGAAGGAAAGGAAGAAAGAAAGAGAAGAAAGGAAGGATGAGGGAAAAAAGGAAGGAAGGAAAAAGACAGAGAGAGAAGGAAGGAAAGAAAGAGAAAGAAAAGAGAGAGAAGGAAGGAAAGGAAAAAAGAATAGAAAGAGAGAAGGAAAGAAGGAAGGAAGAAAGAAAGAGAAGAAAGGAGCAAAGTATAGAAGAAAGGAAGGAAGAAATGTGGCAGGGATGAAAGAAAGAAAGAAAGAATGAATGAATTCATTTTGGGGATGAAGTCCATAGTTTCTTAAAGTTGCTGCAGTTGAAAAATACTACAATACCATGAGAGGTAATAGAGCGAAGATTGGAATCTGTGCATCTTTTCTCCAAAGCAAATCCTGTCAACCCTGAATTTAGATTTTACACCCCAGCCGGTTCAAGGAGAGAAGATGGTGCCAAGGTTGAATGGCCTCTTTCCGTTAAAGCCTCAACTATTCATTCTCCATGTTTAACCTTTTGCCTTCTTCCAAAGTCCTGTTTGGGGAGGGGGAGAAGGGGGGGGAGAGTCTGCAAAGGATGGCAAAATAATTATTTCAAAAGAACTGACAATTCTCTTTGGAATCTCTCTAATCCCGTCCTTTGGAGTCATAGAAACTCTCAGTCAAAATCCAGGGATTGCAATTAGGGAAGGGAGGGAGGGAGAGAAGGAGAAAAGAGAAGAGGAAGGAAGGAAGGAAGGAAGGAAGGAAGGAAGGAAGGAAGGAAGGAAGGAAGGAAGGAAGAAAGAAGCAAAGAAAGAAAGAAGCAAAGAAGGAAAGAAAGGAGCAAAGAAGGAAAGGAAGAATGGAAGAAAGGAGGAGAAGGAAGGAAGAGGAAGAAGGAGAAAGAAGAGAAGGAAGAAGGAAGAGAAGGAGAAGAGAAAGAAGGAAGGAGGAGCAAAGTAGAGAGGAAAAAAGAAAGGAGGGAAGGAAGGAGGGAAGAAGGAAAGGAAGAATGGAAGAAAAGGAGCGAGGGAAGGAGAAGGAGCAAAGTGGAGAAGAGAGGAAGGAAGGAGAAAGAAGAAGAAAGAAGAAGGAAGAAGAAGAGGAGAGAAGGAAGGAAGAGGAAGAAGGAGAGAAGAGAAAGGAAGAAGAGAAGAAAGAAGAGGAGAGGAAGGAAGGAGAAAAGAAGAGAAGAGATGAAGAAAGAAGAGAAGGAAGGAGAAAGAAGGAAAGGAAGAAGGAAGAAAGGAGAGAAGGAAAGAAGGAAGGAGGAGAAAGAAGAAGAGGAAGAAAGAAAGAGGAAGGAAGGAGAGAAGAAGGAAAGGAAGAAAGGAAGAGAAAGAGGAGAAGAGAGAAGAAAGAAGGAAGAAGAGAAAGAAGGAAAGAGAAGAAGAAAGGAAGCAAGGGAAGGAGAAGGAGAAAGTGGAGAAGAGAGGAAGGAAGGAGGAAGGAGCAAAGAAGAAGAAAGAAGAATGGAAGAAAAGGGGGGAGGGAGGGAAGGAAGAGGAAGAAGGGAGGGAAGGAAAGGAAGAATGGAAGAAAAGGAGGGAGGGAAGGAAGGAGAAAAGCGGAGAAGAGATGAAGAAAGGAGGAAGGAAGGAGCAAAGAAGGAAAGGAAGAATGGAAGAAAGGGAAAGTGGGAAAGAAGGAAGAGGAAGAGGACCTGGTAGCCGCGTGGAATAATGCGGCCGCTGGTGCCTTAGACCGGGTGGCGCCTTTGCGGCCTCTCCGACGGCCACGATCTACCCGGGCCCCCTGGTTTAACGGGGAGCTAAGGGCGATGAAACGCCTTAGGAGACGCCTAGAGAGCAAGTGGAGGTCCTCCCGCTCCGAATCCGACCGAGCACAAGTAAGAGCCTACGTAAGGACTTACCTTGTGGCAATAAGAGTGGCCAAACGTCAGTATTGTGCCACCCTTATAGCGTCCGCAGAGAACCGCCCTGCCACCCTGTTTCGGGTGACCCGCTCCCTTTTGTCACAGGGGCAGCGGAACCCCCCATTGCTGGGCCGGGCAGAGGAATTTGGAGAGTTCCTGCAGGATAAAATCAATCGGATCCGAAGGGGATGGACCCACCTCAGTGCTCCAGTGGGGACGTCTGAGGCTAGTCTTGAGAGACCATGCTGGGAGGAGTTTGACCCTGTTGTCACCGAAGATTTGGACAGGTTGCGCGGGCGACTGCGAGCCACCACATGTTTATTGGACCCGTGTCCCTCCTGGTTGGTACTGGCCTCCTGGGAGGGCTCACGAGGCTGGCTACTGGGGCTGGTGAACGCTTCGCTGGGTGAGGGCCTTTTACCAACCGCCTTGAAAGAGGCGGTGGTGAGGCCCCTGCTCAAGAAGCCTTCTCTGGACCCAACGGAGCTAGCAAATTACCGTCCTGTCTCCAACCTTCCTTTCTTAGCGAAGGTTGTTGAGAGTGTGGTGGCTCAGCAGTTTCCGCGCCACCTGGAGGAAGCTGATTATCTAGACCCGCGCCAGTCCGGCTTCCGACCCAGTCACAGCACGGAGACAGCCTTGGTCGCGTTGGTGGATGATCTCTGGAGGGCAAAGGATGGGGGTTGTTCCTCCATCCTTGTCCTATTAGACCTCTCGGCGGCCTTCGATACCATCGACCATGGTATCCTATTGCGCCGTCTGGAGGGGTTGGGGGTCGGGGGCACCGTATTACGATGGTTCCGCTCCTACCTCTCTGGCCGGACGCAATGTGTGTTGGCAGGAGAGGAGAGGTCGACCGCGAGGCCCCTTATCTGTGGGGTCCCACAGGGGTCGATCCTCTCGCCTCTCCTGTTCAACATATATATGAAGCCGCTGGGCGAGATCATCCGTGGTTTTGGGGTGGGATACCATCTGTACGCTGATGACACTCAGCTGTACATTTCCACCCCAAACCACCCCAACGAGGCTGTTGAAGTGATGTCCCGGTGTCTGGAAGCCGTACGGGTCTGGATGGATGACAACAGGCTCAGGCTCAACCCCTCCAAGACAGAGTGGCTGTGGCTTCCGGCTTCCCGGTTCAACCAGCATATGCCATCGCTGGCCATCGGGGATGATCAATTAGCCCCGGTGGAAGGGGCACGCAATTTGGGCGTCCTCCTTGATGCCCGGCTGTCTATGGAAGATCATGTGGCAGCCGTGGCGAGGGGGGCGTTCCACCAGGTTCGCCTGGTGCGCCAATTGCGGCCCCTTTTGGACCGGGAGGCCTTGCGCACAGTCACTCACGCGCTGGTGACGTCTCGCCTGGACTACTGTAATGCTCTCTACATGGGGCTCCCCTTGAGGTGCACCCGGAGACTGCAGTTGGTCCAGAATGCAGCCGCGCGGGTAATTATGGGGAGATCGAGGTTCTCCCATATAACACCTATCCTGCGCGAGCTGCACTGGCTTCCTGTGGCCTACCGGGTGCGCTTCAAGGTGCTGGTTACCACCTTCAAAGCGCTCCATGGCACAGGGCCTAATTACCTGCGGGATCGCGTCCTGCCCCATACATCCCTGCGACCCGTCCACTCACACAGAGAGGGACTACTCCGGGTGCCGTCCTCCAGAGAGTGCCAGAGGGCAGCGCCCAGGAGTAGGGCCTTCTCTGTAGTGGGCCCCAACCTTTGGAATGACCTCCCCCCAGACATCAGGACAACAACCGACCTTCGCTCCTTCCGTATGAAGCTGAAAACCTACCTGTTTCGACTAGCTGACCTGGCATAATACTACAACCTCTCCAGCCCAGGGCATTTTTAATTGGTAATTTTAGTTTTTAAGGGTTAATTTCACTGTGGTTTTAACTTTTTTAGGTATTGTAACTTATTTATTTATTCTTACCTCCTCTGTACGCTATATAATACTTTTGTACGTCGCCCCGAGTCCCTGTGGGGAGAGGGGGCGACTAATAAGTTCAAGTAATAAATAAATAAATAAATAAGAAGGGAGGGAAAGAAAGGAAGAATGGAAGAAAAGGAGGGAGGGAAGGAAGGAGAAAAGCGGAGAAGAGATGAAGAAAGAAGGAAGGAAGAAGCAAAGAAGGAAGGGGAAGAATGGAAGAAAGGGAGCGAGGGAAGGAGAAGGAGCAAAGTGGAGAAGAGAGGAAGGAAGGAGGAAGGAGCAAAGAAGAAAAAGAAGAATGGAAGAAAAGGAGGGAGGGAGGAAAGGAAGAGGAAGAAGGGAGGGAGGGAAGAAAGAAAAGAAGGGGAAACGGAGGGGGGGAGAGAAGGAAGGAAAGAGCTCAGAAAAAGTCACATCTGCAGCAGAATCGCCTCCTAATTTCTCCTTCAGGGGCATCCCAGGGTTTTAATTTCAAGCAGGGGGCCTGGGAAGAGAACCACAGTCTCAAAAGGCTGGCGAAAAGGCAAGAAGAGTGCCTCTGAGCGAATGCAAAGGGCTTTCCCTTCCTTCTTCCCATCGTCTGGCCCTCTCTCTCTCTTCCATTTGGGCGCCCAAAGTTCCCTCCTGGCCTCCTCCTCCAGATCATTGGGGGGGAGAGAACCACAACTCCCAGCATGCCCTTGGAAGTGGTCGCAGGCGACCCGGGCCCAGTGCATCCTGGGAGTTACAGTCTCCCAAAGTTTCTTTCCCCCTTCCCTTGCTTACCCTTCGGTGGAGGCGGTCACCAGGGCCACCTTCTCGGCCAGCGAGCGGCCGGCCGGGACGCTGCTCATTCTGGCAAAGCGACTCCAAGCGGGGCGGCCGGAGAGCAGCGCTCTTTGCATGGCAGGCGCAAAGACTCCCTTCTGGATCCCGCGCAGCTCCGCTTGCAACGCAACCCGAATCTGGGCTTGCAGGGCTGCAAAGGGAATGGAAGTGGGCGGGTGGGGGGGGGCGGGGTGGGGTGGTAGCGGGCGCCCTCTGATGGGCGAGGCCGGGGGTGCACCATGCAGAGGAGGCGGGTCGGCACCGCGAGAGTTCCCGCGCGCGATCTCGACGGCTGCTGGCAGGGGACGGGGAGGAGAGGAGAAGGAGGGGAGGGGGCGGAGCCTCGGAGAGGAGGTTGCCCGTCGCCTCCCTGAGGGAGTTCCTGCTAGAGCTACGCTGCTCTGGAAACTTAGGGGAGGGTGGGGGAAATGTCTTTGCATTCGTCTATATAAGGTTGGGCAGCCTCCTTGTGGGAGGGAGGGAAGGAAGGAAGGAAGGAAGGAAGGAAGGAAGGAAGGAAAAAAGGAAAAAAGGAAAAAAGGGAGGAAGGAAAAAATGTAACTGAGAGGGAGGGACAGGTGGAGGGATGAAAAAGGGAGGGGGAAGGAAAGAAAAAAGGAAAAAATGGAAGTAAGAGGGAGGGAGGAAAAGGGAGAGGGAAGGAAGAGGGAGAGGGAAGGTGGGAGGAAAAGGGAGGGGGAAGGAAGGAAGGAGGAAGGGAGGAAAAAATGGAAATAAGGGAGGGAGGGAGGAGAAGTACAAAGGAAGAGAAAGAAAGAACATGAACAATGGAAGGAAGGAGAGGTAGAAGGAAGACAAATAAAAGAAAAATGGAAGGAAGGAAAAGAAAAGGAAGGACGGAAACGGGAGGGAGGAATGAAAAAAAGTGATGTAGAAAGAAGGAAGAAAAGTGATAAAAGAAAAAATGAAAAGAAGGAAATAAAAGAGGGGAAGAAGAAAGGAAAAGGGACAGAAGGAAGGAAGAAAAGAAATAAAGAGAAAAGAGGGATGGAAGGAAGGAGGGAGGAAGAAGAGGTGGAAAGAAGGAAGAAATAAATGAACAAGGGAAGGAAGGAAGGAAGGAAACGAGGTAATTCACTTAACAATGATGGCCAGAGACCTGGCAAAATGAGGTCATGTCTTCCTTAGCAACGGACATTTGGGGCTTAATTTGTGGTTTAAGCCGAGGACTAAAAAAAAAAGTGTTTTTCTAGAATTCACTTGCAGATGAAAAGGAAGCGTTTGGGCAAGAAAAGAGTCAACCAACAACAGGAAGTCAAGGCCAAAATGAGGCAGATCGCAACGACTGAACTTCTGACACGTTTTCAGAAAAGCCACCGTCCCCAGAGCATGTGCAAAGTGTGTTTTTTTAAAATCCACCGTGGGGGTCTTTACGGCTTGCAAACCCAAGAATTTAAATCTTGGATTAAGTCTCTTCTCAATCCTTAGGGCCCTTCGATGAAACCGTTTTATTATATTCTTTTAAATCCTTCTTTTGTAATAATCTTCCTCCAAAATTGGCTAACTCGGTTTCAGTTTATGAGGTAATTTATTTTTTTAAAAAAAATATTGATGTGGTTAAAAACTAACCCTGGTTTTCGTTCCCCTCTAAACTCTCCAGGAAGGGGTGAAAAAGAGTTGAGATCAAGTCAGCCGCTCCTTCTCCAAAACTGCCATGGAATGGTAGAATCCCGAAAGGGATCCGTCGAGGTCATCCAATCCACCCCTTCCCTCTCTGCACAGTAATCCAGATATAAAACCTTTCTAGTTGATGGATGTTTTAGTCTTCAGAGGATGTCCAATAAACATTGATCATGCTGCTCAATGTATCTCAGGTAGTCCTCGATTTATGACCACAATGGAGCGCCCCAAATTTATCTTGCTAAATGAGAATTTCGTTCAGTGAGTTTTGCAACTTTCCTTGCCCCCTTTCGTTAGGTGAATCACTGCAGTCGTTGAAATTAGTCAAATAGTCCTTAAGTGAATCTGACTTTGCTTGTCCTAAAGTCACACGAGGGGATCTCGTGACCTCGGGACACTGCAACGGTCATAAAGATAAGGTTTGAATGTAAACGGTCGTAAGTGTGAAAAAATGATCCCAAGTCCCTTTTTTTCAATGCCATCGTGACTTCGAATGCGAACTGTTGTAAGTCGAGGACTAACTCGTTGGGAAGTATTTTTAACCTCCAACTTTCTAACCTTTCTTGCATCATTTTCTGTCTCTGACTTTTGTTTTTTTTAATTTTTAAAAAGGGGAAATTAGTCTTCAATTTAAAACGTTTGCCGGTAACCATGAAATTGTTCGGAGCAATTTTGGGAAGCAACAATGAGGAAGTGGATTGGGCCCTTTTTTTCCCCCAAGCTTCCTCTTTTTTTTCTGGTTTTCTATTGGCTCTTCTTCACTTTTGCAATATCGAAAGAAGTCTGTTCGGTGTCTGGCAAAATCTATCTATCTATATATAAAAGCGAAATGCTGCTCACACAACATCATGAAATCTCCAGAACCGTAAAGCCTACAGACTTGAAATTTGGCACGTATGTTCCTCTTGGCTTCTAGGTGCTCGCTAAGAAAGGATTTTTCGAAAATCGGATCATTAGTATTTCTTATACGGTAATTAACACGCTCTGATGCTAAGGAGTTAGGCATTCTACTCCCCCTCCCCACCTGAAAAGAAGTCTGTTCCAACTGCCAGTTGCCTCACATTCTGTTACCTCAGTTCAAACTGGCAGACGTTCCACTCTTTCCCTCAGGAGCGGTCTGGGGCTCCTTACAGTACTAAACGTTGGTACCTCACCAAAATGTCTACGCCTTCCACCTATGGAACTGCTTCCGGGCTCAAGGCAGCGGGAGCAATATTCCCTTATGTGTTTCAATCACCGACCACCACTGAGCCAATGGATTGAACCGGATTTCTCCTGCATTGCCCGATCACATTTCGTCGCGAAGCACGGGTATCCAACTATAAATAAATAAATGGATTTTTTAAAAAGCTACAACCGGCAATATTGGGCTAACATCCAATCAACCATTCTCCTGTGTTTTCCCTCTTTACAACTAGTATTTGATTTACAACCATTGGAAGTTACAAGGACACTGCAAAAAACGTTTTTCACACTTAACGGCCATCGCAGCCTTCTCATGGTCACGGGATGAAAATTCGGATGCTTAGCAGCTTGACTCATATTTATGACCATCACAGCGTCCCTGGGGGGTTACGTGATCCCCCTTTTGTGACCTTCGGGCAAGCGCAGTTCATGGGGAAGCCAGGTTCGCTTAACAAACCGTGTGACGAGAAAGAAAGGTCATAAAATGAAACTCACTTAAAACAATTTGCTTAGCCATGGAATATTTTTTTTGTTCCATGGTGGTCGTAAGTTGAGGACCACCTGTATTTAACCCACTCCGAAAAGTATTCAAATGTCAGTCACCAAATACTATTTACTCTGATCATCTATCGGTCTAAACATTCTTACCTAAAGGCTAGATAATAACTCCTAGTCTGGTATTTATTCTGTATATAATCAATCCATTTTGCCCATTCCTGTGTGTAATCCTCCTGTTTCTGAGCTTTTAAGAAAGCTGAAATTTTTGCCATTTCAGCGAACCCCGCCACCTTCTGAATCCATTGATCAATTGTTGGCAAAAAATCTTTTTTCCAATGTTGCGCAATCAACAACCTAGCTGCTGTAACCATATACAAGGCCAATTTTGTTTCCCCTTTGGTAAAATCCTTAACTATACCCAATAAAAACATTTGTGGAGTGAATTGTATTCTTTTCTTAAATACATTCTGCATAACCCACCATATTTTTATCCAAAAAGCTTTAACCTTGTTGCAAGTCCACCATACATGAAAAAAGGTAGCATCTAGACACCCGCATCTCCAACATTTTGGTTGAGCATTTGGGTACATGCATGATAATTTTTTAGGATCTAAATACCATCTGTAAAACATTTTATAAAAATTCTCCCTTAAATTCTGTGACTGTGTAAATTTAACATTCTGAACCCATATTTTTTCCCACGTTTCCAACATAACCACTTCCCCAAAATTCTGAGCCCATTTAATCATACAATCCTTAACCAATTCACTTTCTGAGTCTCTTTCTAACAGTACATTATATATTCTTTTAACTTGTTTTGGACCAGTCTCTTTTATCTGCTTAATCAGTTCCACTTCTTTATCCATAAAGCCGACCCTACGATCTTCTTCCCATCTCTTCTGAAGCTGTATGTAATGTAACCAATTTAAAGTAATTCCTTCTTCCAACAGCTGTTCCAAAGTTTTTAACTTCCATATGGGATGTTTGGAATTATTAGAGTGGTATACAGCGGAAGTCAGGGGGGTGGGTTTGTGCGGGAGGTGGGGGAGGGTTAGGGTGGAGGGTGGGGCAATATATATGTATGAATAAATTAGAAGATGGGACTAATGAAACATTGTTAGGCTAGGAGAAATTTATATTAAGAGTTATAGATGTTAAATTAGCTTAGAAAATGATCAATGTGTTATTATTAATTTAAGACTAATCTCTATAGTTTTTGTTGGGAGGAGAGGGGTTATGAGTAATCTATTTTAAGATGGGGGGTGGGGAGGGGGTAAAGTGTTTGGTATAATATTTGAATGTGAATTTTTGCGGGGGGGTATAGCATTTGTATGAGATTTATATTGTATGGAGGGGGGGGGTGAAAAGGGGGAAAATTTGTTTGTACAAAACTCTTTTAATAAAAAAAAAAAAAAAAAAAATGTCAGTCACCAACACGCTGATGCCAATTGTTGAATTTCTTTGATCCACTAATAAGAATTTGTTTGATCCTCTAATTAAGAATTTAATAAGAATTTCTTGGATCCTTTAATAAAGATGTGATTAATTTCCTAAACTTTGAGGCTGGGGGAATTCTGGGAGTTGAAGTCCACAAATTTTAAAATGGCTGAGGTGGCGGAATCCTGGTTTGGCTGCCAAGCTGGCGCTTGAGCTACGAGATCCTGGTTAAACCGTCATTGTTGGTTTGGTTTCTTGTGTGATGTGGCTTGGTGTTCCTTTATTTTTAAAAGCCAGCCTCTTCACCTGGCTCCTTCCGAGTCCCCAGTAAAGGATGATTTTGACCTGCAAGTAATTTTAATCCTATAAGGCTGATTTCAAATCATTTTGATCTGCAAGTAATTTTAATGTGTATATATAAAAGTGAAAGACCACTCATGCATCATCACAAAATCTCCAGAACCGTGAAGCCTACAAACTTGAAATTTGGCACTTATGGGCCTCTTGGCTTCTAGGGGCTTGCTAAGAAAGGATTTTTCGAAATGACCATCAGATCATTAGTATTTCTTATATTATTGTTACCATGCTCTGATGCTAAGGAGTTAGACGTTCTACTCCCCCTCCCCATCTGAAAAGAACTCTGTTCCAACTGCCACTTGGGCGTGGGCCAGTGGTGATTCCTACCAGTTCGGAGTGGTAGTGGTTTGGCAGCCTGGGCCGCTAGAACCGGCAGTGACCCAGGCCTGCCACGCACCTGAACTGGTTCCCCAGGCGGCGCCATTGGCACCGCCATCTTGTTTTTCAATTCCACGCATGTGCATAACAATTTTAATTGCACTGCACATGTGCGTGCAGCACGTGCACGAGCGAACCAGCAGTAGTGCCTGTCAAAACCCTCCTCTGGCACGGGTGTGGCCAGCGCGTGACTCATCCGGCCTGTGGGCTGGGAGTTTAGGCACTCTACTTCCCCTCCCCACCTGAAAAATGATTCTACCTCCCCTTCCCACCTGAAAGGGAGAGAAGGGGATAAGATAGGAGAGAATCAATGGGGCCGGCCTGAGGGAGAGAAGGGGAGAGGAGAGGCCGATCGTAACTACTCATTAATGTTCGAACTTTAACTGTCAATTTATCAAGCCCGATCACATAGTTCCCGACTAGTACATTTTAAAAAAAAAATTAAAAACATGAAGGGCAGCCCTTTGCACCCTCCCGCTTAGTGCAGTTCGATTTATTTCCGAGCGGAAGAATTTGCACTGCGCCCGACAAGGGTCTGGCTAATTTTAGTGCACAGATCTTGAGGGAAAAGTCACCTGTTGACCCGACAAACCGAGATTCCCAGGATTTTTTTTTAAGCCAGCTTTCTTTGCTTGCAATTTGCCTGGGGCAATCAGATGCCAGAGGAACTGAGGGATGGCTTGGCGTTTCACCTCTTAAGCACCCATGGTTGGCTTGCCATCTTGTTTGCCCCCCCGGGGGGGGGGAGAATTTACTGGGAGGCGTGCCAGGCGAGAGCCAATTTGAGGGAGGGTCTGCAGGATAATGAGAAAGCCCCCCTCCTCAATCTAAGCCATTGTCTCTCAGGTAGGGGGTGTGGGCAGGTGGGGGGGGGAGAAAAGAGGATGCCCCCCCTTCAAACCAGGATTTGACTCTCCCAGGGAAAGTAACAGGAGGATTGGGGGGGGGGCGGAAAGCCCCTTCCCCTTGGCAACATGTCGAAACCTGTGTCTCTTGGGTGGGGAGTGGGCAGGGAGGGGGGAGAAAGGAGGACGCCCCCCCCTCTTTGCAATCTCTGCCCTTGTTCAAACCAGGGTTTGACACCCCCCCCTCCCAGGGAAAGTGGGTGGGTGGGGGATTCCTGGAAAGCCCCAAATCTGTCCCCCCAAATCTGTGTCTCTTGGAAGGGGGAGGAAAAAAAGGACACCCCCCCTTTTGCCATCTCTACACCCTTTCAAGGATTTGACCCTCCCAGGGAAAGTGGGGAGGGGGCCAGAGCGCCCCCTCCCCACTTTCCGCAAGGGGGGGCTTCCTCCCCTAATTGGAAGGGGGGGTCTTCAAGAGAAGCCCCTGGAGAAGAGGAGAGATTTGGGGAGGGGGGGGACGTCTGGGTAGGGTGGGTGGGGGGTCGTCTGCTCGCAGCAGCTGGTGCCCGCGGAGGAAGGAGGGGAGGGGATGGGGAGATGGGGAAGAGGGGGGGGGCGAGAGAAGGCGAATGCGCAGCCTCCGTGGCTCCCACCGCCGCCCCAGCAGCCCAGGCATGTGCCGGCTCCTGCCGCAGCTGAGATGGCCCGCGCCGGGTGGGAGGTTGCTCGCGAGCTGCAAGGTAGGGACCCCCCCCCCTAAAAAAATCTCCTCCAAGGTGGGAGAAGGGGAGGGAGGGGGAGAGGAGGGCATCCCCGCGCCCGCAGCATCCCTGCCCCGCTGCTTGCATGGACCCCAAGCAAGGTGCCAAGAAGACCCCCTACTCATCCACCCCAAAGAAAAGACCCTTCTCTCTCTCTCTCTCTCTCTCTCCAAGGGAGACCCCTCCTCTCCTCCTCCGCCAGCTGGAATTAGGGTGAGGGGATGCTACTGGTCCTTCTTTCCTTCCCTCCTTCCTTCCCTGGATGCCTCTCCCCCCCCCCACCCCACGCAGCCTGTCTGCTTTCTCCTTTCCCCCTCCACATCCAGGGGAGCCCCCACTGCCTCCCCCCTCCCTCTTCTCCAGCACGCATCTCCCCCAGGCAGCCCCCTTCTTCCCACTCGCCCTCCCACCACCCCCACTGCCTGGCTTCACACACCTGACCCCATCCAAGCCCTTCCCTCTTTGCCCGCGAGAGGCAGGGCCAGGTTTCCCACCCAGAGACAGGCAACACCCCCCCCTTGTGCCCCCAAATCCCACTCCCCCTATCTTGAGTTGGGGTCCTTTTCACTTTTGGTTCTGTGTCCCCACCCCACCCCGTCCCACACAACCCCACATGTCAGTCCCGGCCACCCCTTGCCGCCACATGCCATGCCATTCATCCCCTCCCGAAACCTTGAATTCCTGAAAATCATAAGGACTAGCCCCATTTCATCTCTCTCTCTCTCTCTCCCTCCCCCCCCCCCCTCTCTCTCTCTCGTTCTGATCAGACTGGGGCAAAGTCCCTTTTAAAAAAAATCACAAATATGCCCCCCCCCCATCATGGGGGAAGCAGGATGGGCACGTTCTTTTTCCTCGGAGGGCACCGATCAATCCCCCTAAAAGCATCATTTGCTACCTGATGAATGGCAGATAAATTCAATAACATAAAATACACACCTGCCCAAATCTTCTTCTTGCATACTTCAAAACCCTCTCCTCTTCCCCCCCCCTGAAAAAAAATCCCCCACTTTTTTTCCCCCAGGAATAAATTCCCAATTTATTCCCAATTCCCATTTTATTCCTGGAAAATTCCCAATTTGTTCCCAATTTATTCCTGGAAAATTCCCAATCCATTCCTTTTTTTTTTGTCACTGTCCAGGGTGCTTAAATCTTCCTTCCCTGACATACACGCGTGCTAGGCATCCACAGAGGTGAATTGCATTCACACAATACAGGGTTATTGTCGCCCGCCAACCAAGCCCTCACCTGACATGTTTTGGCCAAACAAATCGTGTTTCGTCCTCGAAGCTTTAGGACTTTGTGGTGGAAATAACTCAGATTTTGCCGGTGAAGACCCTCAATGAGGGAGGGTGGCAGCTCCCTCATTGGGGGTAGAGGTTAGGGTTAAAGACCCCGTTATTAAATGAAGAGCAACAGAGTTGGAAGGGACCTTGGAGGTCATCTAGTCCAACCCCCTGCTCACGCAGGAGACCTATACTAGGGATTCGAACCGCCGAACTGCCGACCTTTCTGATCGACAAGCTCAGCGTCTTAGCCACTCAGCCACCTAGCCTAGTCAGTTGCGGGAGGCCGGTCTGGTGAGGATATTCCTGGATTTTCTCAAATAGAAGCTTTGTTCCTTCTTGGTTCGGCTGTGGATGATGGTGAGGGACTGGGTCTCTTGGTGTGCGCAGGTTTTGTTATATGTCCTTTTTGAAGACAGAAATGTCCGTGCCAAAATATATCGGCCTGCACCGTTTAGGTATTCAAGGCCAAAGAGATCAGATGCTCCATCTTGGTACTGGATAACAGGATCCATAATTCCCGGCTGGGCTGGCTTGTTGGTGTCGGTTTCTGCCACAGTTTCTAACCTTATAAAATGTGTGTGTGTGTGTGAGAGAGAGAGAGAGAGAGCGTGTGTGTGTGTGAAGAATCATTGTAGGTTCTAGATAGGTGTATCCGAAGCTTGTGGGCACCTGAAGAGGGGTGGACTTCAACTCCCAGAATTCCCCAGCCATCATGAGGGTTACGAATCTCAGCCGCTTAAAATGGATCCCCATCTTAAGCGGTTGAGGTCGGTAGCCCTCCATGCTGCCTGGGGAATTCTGGGAGTTGAAGTCTACCCATCTTAAGCGGCTGAGGTCGGAAGGCCTCCATGCTGCCTGGGGAATTCTGGGAGTGGAAGTCCACCCATCTTAAGCGGCTGAGGTCGGTAGCCCTCCATGCTGCCTGGGGAATTCTGGGAGTTGAAGTCCACCCATCTTAAGCGGCTGAGGTCGGTAGGCCTCCATGCTGCCTGGGAATTCTGGGAGTTGAAGTCCACCCATCTTAAGCGGCTGAGGTCGGTAGGCCTCCATGCTGCCTGAGGAATTCTGGGAGTTGAAGTCCACCCATCTTAAGCGGCTGAGGTCGGTAGGCCTCCATGCTGCCTGAGGAATTCTGGGAGTTGAAGTCCACCCATCTTAAGCGGCTGAGGTCGGTAGGCCTCCATGCTGCCTGGGGAATTCTGGGAGTGGAAGTCCACCCATCTTAAGCGGCTGAGGTCGGTAGCCCTCCATGCTGCCTGGGGAATTCTGGGAGTTGAAGTCCACCCATCTTAAGCGGCTGAGGTCGGTAGGCCTCCATGCTGCCTGGGGAATTCTGGGAGTTGAAGTCCACCCATCTTAAGCGGCTGAGGTCGGTAGGCGTCGAGGCTGCCTGAGGAATTCTGGGAGTTGAAGTCCACCCATCTTAAGCGGCTGAGGTCGGTAGGCCTCCATGCTGCCTGAGGAATTCTGGGAGTTGAAGTCCACCCATCTTAAGCGGCTGAGGTCGGTAGGCCTCCATGCTGCCTGGGGAATTCTGGGAGTTGAAGTCCACCCATCTTAAGCGGCTGAGGTCGGTAGGCCTCCATGCTGCCTGGGGAATTCTGGGAGTTGAAGTCCACCCATCTTAAGCGGCTGAGGTCGGTAGGCCTCCATGCTGCCTGGGGAATTCTGGGAGGCCACACTTGGAATCCTGCATCCAGTTTTGGTCGCCACGATGTAGAAAATGATGTTGAGACTCTAGAAAGAGTGCAGAGAAGAGCAACCAAGATAGCTAGGAAATTCCCTCCCCTCCTTCCAATCCCTCCCTCCCTCTCTCCCTTCCTTCTATTCCCTCCCTCTCTTCCTCCTTAGTTTCCTCCCTCCTTTCCTTCCTTCCTTCGTTCCTTCCATTCCCTTCCTCCCTCCCTCTCCCTCCCTCCCTCTCTCCCTCCTTTTCCTTCCTTCCATTCTTCCTTCCTTCCTTCCAATTTTGTTGTATTTCTTTTGTACAATGACACTAAAGACTATACTATAAAACAGGTAAAGAACGGTTGCAGGAATTCACAATGTCTCGTTTAAGGAATAGAAGGACTTGGGCCAGGGGGAGTGGACACAGGATAGGAGTCTTCCAACATTGGAGGGCCTGCCCCCAAGAAGATGGGGGGGGTCCCCCTATTTTCAAAAGCCCCCAAAGGCAGGACAAGAAGCAACGGATGGAAACGGATCAAGGAGAGAAGCCACCTGGGATTCAGGAGCTTCCTGACGGTGTGGACAATTAACCAGTGGAACAGCCTGCCACTGGAAGTTTGTGGGTGCTCCCAACACTGGAGGTTTTTAGAAAGAGATAGGGCAGTCTTTTGTAAAGTTTCCTGCTTGGAGCAAGGGGGGTTGGACTAGAGGACCTCCCGGGTCCCTTCCAACTCTTGTTTATTCTCTGCGGTTTCCTGTTCCTTGTTTTGGGGCCAGAAAGACTCACGGAAGCGTGCAAAGGAAGCACTTCCCTTCAACGGGTGGGGCTAGCTAGGCCGTTTCGGGTGTCGGCGGAGGAGAGGAAGTGGTAGAGGCGCCCGGCTTAACCCATTCTGCCAGGTGGTAAGGGCAGGGAGGCAGAGAGGAAATTGCAGAGTCAAAGCTAGGGAATCGGTAGATGTGTTAACTCCACCTGCCTTCAGCCACAGCATAATATAGGGAGTCCTTGACTTACGACCACAATTGGGAGGAGATCTCCCTTCCGTTTCCTTTCTCCCTCCCTCCCTCCCTTCCATTCCCTCTCTCCATCCATCCATCCCTCCCTTCCTTCCCTCCCTCTGCCCCTCCTTTCCTTCCTTCCTTCTTTCCTTCCTTCCATTCCCTCCCTCTCTCCCTCCCTTCTTTTCTCCCTCCTTCCTTCCATTCTCTCCCTCTCTCCTTCCTTACATTCCTTCCCTCTCTCTCTCCCTCTCTCCTTCTCTCCCTCCTTTCCTTCCTTCCTTCCTTCCTTGCATTCCCTTCCTGCTTCCTTCCTTCCATTCCCTCCCTCTCTCCCCTTCCTTCCTTTCTCCCTTCTTTCCTTCCTTTCTTCCATTCCCTCCCTCCCCCTCCTTCCTTCCATTCCCTCCCTCTCTCCCTCCCTCCCTCCTCCTCCTCCTTCCTCCTCCTCCCTCCCTTCTTTCCATTCCCTCTCCCCCTCCCTCCCTTTCTTCTATTCCCGCTCTCCTTTCCTTCCTTCCTTCTGCTCTACATTTCTTCCTTCCATTCCCTCCCTCCCTCTCTCCATCCTTTCTTCCTTGAATTCTTCCTTCCTTCCATTCCCTCCCCCCTTTCTCCCTCCTTTCCTTCCTTCCTTCCTTCCGTTCTTCCTTCCTTCCATTCCCTCCCTCCCTTCCTTTCATTCCCTCCATCCCTCTCTCCCGCCTTTCCTTCCTTCCTTTCCCTCACTTCCTCCTTTCCTTCCTTCCATTCTTCCATTCTTCCTTCCTTCTGTTCTTCCTGCCTTCCTTTCATTCCCTCCCTCCCTCTCTCCCTCCCTCCCTCCTTCCTTCCTTTCCTTCCTTCCTTCCTCCCCCCTCCCTCCACCATTCAATTCTCATTCCTTCTCCTTGAGTGACTGTGCCTCTAACACTGTCCATTTTCACTCAGGCATCCCTCGTTCATTTTAATCTTCTTTTGAGGAGGCTTTACAAAGTATGCATATGAATGGCCTCATCCCCTCTGCGTTTGACGTAATTTTGTGTTCCTTCCTCGGTGCCTGACTCTCAAATCCAGACAGTCAAGTTTGCAGGAAGGTCTTGAACCCATGTTTTTTAAAAGCTTGCGTCTTGAAGATGGGTGGACTTCAACTCCCAGAATTCCCTGACCAGCCATGCTGGCTGGGGAATTCTGGGAGTTGAAGCCTTCCCGTTTTCAAGTCGCAAAGGTAGAAAAACACTTTCCTAGACTGTTAAATGTTCCTTTTTCACAACATACTACAGGCGCTGCGCAATTCTTTTGACCAGATCTTCCGATATTTTTCCAGGCTTTTCCCTATGTATCTATATAAAAGCGAAATACCACTCACGTGTCATCACAAAATCTCCAGAACCGTAAAGCCTACAAACTTGAAATTTGGCACGTATGTTCCTCTTGGCTTCTAGGTGCTTGCTAAGAAAGGATATTTCAAAATGACTATCAGATCATTAGTATGTCATACAGTAATTAACACACTCTGATGCTAAGGAGCTAGACATTCTACTCCCCCTCCCCACCTGAAAAGAACTCTGTTCCAACTGCCAGTTGCCTCACATTCTGTTACCTCAGTTCAAACTGGCAGACGTTCCACTCCTTCACTCAGGAGCGGTCTGGACCTCCTTACAGTACTAAATGTCAGTACCTCACCAAAATCTCTACGCCTTCCATCTATGGAGCTGCTTCCGGACTCAAGGTGGCGGGAGCAATAGTTCCTTATGTGTTTCAATCACCGACTATCACTGAGCCAATGGATTGTGAACTGAACTTCTACTGCATAACCCGATCACATAGTTCCGTCGCGAAGCACTTGTATCCAGCTACTCTTTCATAAAACATCCTTCAAGATAGAGAAAATTAGTCACTTCCTTGACGTTTTCCCTCGCTATCCCCTCCGGCGTATCAATTCTATTCGCTTTTATTCGCGCACGAAACTTCCCAGGGGTCCTGCTGGTTCAAATTTTATCCTCCTCTTTCTCCAAACCGGCAAACGTTTCATAAACTCTCATCCCCACCAAAACTTTTCTGAGATCTCTGCTTGACTTTAGCCCGCGTCGGAATTTTCCAATTTTTTTTATCCCCTCTTCTTTCCTTTCCATCAAAAGGCCTCTTAAAAATGGCCACCTAGCAAAGAAAACCTTTGGAATTTGCCATTTTTTAAAGAAGGTTTAGTTTTGTGTGGGAACAATAATAGCATCGTTCCAAACACACAGCCATCGAGCGTTGCCGTCCCACACATTTGGCTCAGCGACGCGATCAACAAACGACATCCTTATTTTAATACTTCTTTGATGACACAATTTTTATAGGCATCGATTGATTGATACCCAAGAGCTCTTGCTAGATTGTCAGCTGGTGTTTCTCACGTTTGGGTACTTTAAGGACTGGCTGGGGAATTCTGGGAGTTGAAGTCCACCCATCTTAAGTGGCTGAGGTTCTCTTCCATGTTGTCTGGGGAATTCTGGGAGTTGAAGTCCACCCATCTTAAGTGGCTGAGGTCACTATCTCCCAATGCTGGCTGGGGAATTCTGGGAGTTGAAGTTCACCCATTTTGAAGTCACTAAGGTTATTAACCTCCATATTGGCTGGGGAATTCTGGGAGTTGAAGTCCACCCTTCTTAAGTGACTAACATTCCTAACTCTTATGTTGGGAGGGGAATTCTGGGAGTTGAAGTCCACCGATCTTAAGTGGCTGTGGTCGCTATCTCCCATGCTGGCTGGGGAATTCTGGGAGTTGTAGTCCACCCATCTTAATTGGCTGAGGTTGCTATCTCCCATGTTGTCTGGGGAATTCTGGGAGTTGAAGTCCACCCATCTTAATTGGTTGAAGTTGCTATCTCCCATGCTGGCTGGGGAATTCTGGGAGTTGAAGTCCACCCATCTTAAGTGACTAACGTTCCTAACTCTTAGGTTGGGAGGGAATTCTGGGAGTTGAAGTCCACCCATCTTAAGTGGCTGAGGTTACTATCTCCCATGCTGGCTGGGGAATTCTGGGAGTTGAAGTCCACCCATCTTAAGTGGCTGTGGTCGCTATCTCCCATGCTGGCTGGGGAATTCTGGGAGTTGAAGTCCACCCATCTTAAGTGACTAACGTTCCTAACTCTTAGGTTGGGAGAGGGAATTCTGGGAGTTGAAGTTCCAAGTCGCACCCATGCTGTAAGTGGGCTGAGGTCCACTATCTATCTCCCAATGCTGGCTGGGGAATTCTGGGAGTTGAAGTCCACCTTTCTTAAGTGACTAACGTTCCTAACTTTTATGTTCGGAGGGGAATTCTGGGAGTTGAAGTCCACCCATCTTAATTGGCTGAGGTCGCTATCTTCCATGTTGTCTAGGGAATTCTGGGAGTTGAAGTCCACCCATCTTAAGTGACCAACGTTCCTAACCCTTACGTTGGGAAGGGAATTCTGGGAGTTGAAGTCCACCCATCTTAAAGTGGTCAATGTTGAGAATCAGCTGTCACTCCAATAACCACAAGCCACAAATAGAAAACGTTCAAACAAACAAAGTGAAACTTTTATCATGTGGCCTCTAAAGTAGATAAATATTGCTCCGTGGATTAGCTGCCTCTGGTATATGTCATAATCGATGATGTAAAAAAAAAAAAAACACCTCTGCTCCCCAAGCATCATTTTCAAAGTTTTCTATAAATGTAGCCGAGAATTGTCCAAAGCAATGCATTTTATCTGGAAATATTTGGAAAAAAAAAACATATTTGGAAATTTCGTTCTTCAAAGTTGGTTGTCGGTTAGTGGCTTAATTGTTGCTTGTTACACGGAGTAGACCTACACAGACTTCCAGTACATATTCAAATGGATAGGGAGTCCTCGCTTTTACGACTTTAGGAGGACGAGGATGTCACTATAGTCATTTTTTTACATATCTATGTAATTACGATTGCTGATCGTTTTAGCGAAGAAGCACCAACTGTACCATCGCGGCAAATTCTGTTCCCAGATATTATTTATCTGGTCTCGATATTTTTTCCCCTCTTTTCCATTTTTTTTTAAAAGGGAGGAAAACACTATTAAAAAGAAGGGAAAAAACCTTGGGAAAGGTGCCATTTTTGCAGGAATGCAAAAGACTCCGAGGCTGATAAACGAGAAATAACGATAATGGATAAGAAATCAACAAAGATAATAAGTTAACAAGAAGTTTTATCCTTGACCAGAATTGTGGAGATGCTAACAAATGGGTTTGGTCCTCAACTTACAACCCCCACAATTGGGACCAGAATTCCCATTGCTAAGCAAGAGAGTTGTTGAGTGCCTGATTTTACGGCCTTATTGGCCATGGTCGTTAAGCGAATCCCTGCAGTCGTTAAGCGAATCCATCCTTCACGGTTCGCTTTGCTTGTCCGAAACTGCGGGGAAAGGCTGAAAATGGCGGCCACATGACCCCAGGATGCGGCGACCGTCGTAAATACAAGGAATTGATCGACCAGTTTATGCAGGTGGTCTCGATTTACGACCACAAGGGACCCCGAAATGTATGTTGCTGAGTGCAAGGCATTTGGGGAGTGAGCTTTGCTCCCTTTTACGATCTTTCCTGCCTCGTTGTGAACCACGTTAAGTTAGTCACGTGGTTGTTAAGTGAATCCACTTTTCCCATTGACTTGGCTCGTCCGAAGGTGATCTCCCCGGGGGACACGACAACGGTCATAAAGGTGAGTCAACTGACTCGCGAACTGAACAGTTCATTTGGTGACCGTTCCAAGTTCCTACAGCACTGGAAAAAGGGATGTTTTTCAGACTTACGACCCCGGGGTTACGTGATGGCCTTTTTGGCGACCTTCTAACAAGCAAAGTCAACGGAGAAGCCGGATTCACTGAACGACGACGTTGTTAAGTTCGCAGCTGAAGCGATTTGCCTCACACCTCTGTCAAGAAAAGTCATAAAATTGCGGGCGGGAGGAACTCACTTCACAACCATCTTCTTTAGCGACAGAAATGTTGGGCTCCGATATGGTCGTATGTTGAGGACTACCAGGGTTGGTATTCAGCCAGTTCGGACCGGCCCGCCCGAACTGGTAGTGAAAATCACAGGTGCCCCCTTCCCCGCCGTATGCCATCCTATTTAGGCACGTTTTTACGGCCGGGCGCATGCGCGGAAGGAGCAAACCGGTAGTAACAAGATGTGAAACCCACCGCTGAGGGCTACCAGTTTAATTGCCCCATGGATGGGACGGAGGCACCTCAAACACTGAGCTGGAGATGTTGTGTAGCGATTGTGTCTATTGTGGCGACGCTTCGATTTTTGTGATGTCTTTACGATTGAGAGCTGTCGTGCTATATATTCTATATGTTTTTTCTATAGGTTCTTAAGGTGGAGAAAAGCCAAGTTTTTCATTTAGGCAGGAAAAACCAAAGGGAGAAATACAAATTTGCAGCAACAAAGA
>JAKRSK010010773.1:717500-810000 GCA_029891615.1 Natrix natrix natrix | reverse complement strand
TACGTTGAATTGCATTGACTAGAAGACCTCTAAGGTCCCTTCCAACTCTGTCTTTCTGCGACTCTTGTTTTATTATTCTGTTGTCAATCATATAATGCCTTGGTAAGGCCACACTTGGAGTACAGCATTCAGTTTTGGTCGCCACAATGTAGAAAAGATGTGGAGACTCTAGAAAGAGTGCAGAGAAGAGCAAGAAAGAGGATTAGGGGACTGGAGGATAAAACATAGGACGAACGGTTGCAGGAACTGGGTATGTTTAGCTTAAGAGAAAGAAGGACTAGGGGAGACATGATAGCAGTCTTCCAATATCTCAGGGGTTGCCCCAAAGAAGAGGGAGTCAAACTATTCTCCAAGGCACCTGAGGGCAGGACAAGAAGCAATGGGTGGAAACTAATCAAGGAGAGAAGCAACTTAGAACTGAGGAGGAATTTCCTGACAGTGAGAACAATTCATCAGTGGAACAGAAGTTGCCTCCAGAAGTTGTGAATGCCCCAACACTGGAAGTCTTTAAGAAGATGTTGGAGAGCCATCTGTCTGGAACGGTATAGGGTTTCCTGCCTAGGCAGGGGGTTGGACTAGAAGACCTCCGAGGTCCCTTTCATTTGTATTGTATTGTATTGTATATCAGTGAGCAGAATTGCTGACATGGCACGATGGGCGGTAAACGGTTACCCAAAGAAATTAAGTATGCCAAATGAAGGGTATTAAATTATTAGAACAACGAGAAAAAGGATTTTAATCTCTGCGCGGAGAGTACAAATCCCCAGTATGTTATTCGTGGAAACATTCTAAAGTAGCATATAGATGATAGATAGATAGATAGATAGATAGATAGATAGATAGATAGATAGATAGATAGATAGATAGATAGATAGATAGATGATAGATAGATGATAGATAGATAGATAGATGATAGATAGATGATAGATAGATAGATGATAGATAGATAGATAGATAGATAGATAGATAGATAGATAGATAGATAGATAGATAGATAGATGATAGATGATAGATAGATAGATAGATAGATAGATAGATGATAGATAGATAGATAGATAGATAGATAGATAGATAGATAGATGATAGATAGATAGAAAGAAAGAAAAAAATCTGGGTTATTCTCCTCGTGGCGCAAGGCAGGGTGCCATTAGCTGCTCGCTAAATCATTTTTCTATTTGTTGCCAAGAAAATGACCCAGATGGGTTAATGGTCAGTGGGCACCGGATTTGTCTGGAGGCACATTTGACGCTGTCTGTTTTGTACTCTCCGGCTCCGCGATGCGTGCAGTGAGAGCAAACACTGAAAAAAAGGAGAAAAGAGGAGAGAGGTTGCAAACTTTGGAAATGACGGTTTATGACTCACATTGCATTGGGGGGGGTTTCATACACCTGCCCCCCCATCCCATTTTGGGTCTGGAGAGCCTCCTGTACCCCCCTGGAAGCTAAAAATAGGCGACGGGGTGTGTGTGTGTGTACATACACGGGGATGCACAAGGGACGCACTCAAATGCACAGGAAGCTCGCGCTGCATTTTGGAGGTTTGCGCATGCTTTGGCCACTCGCCACCACAAAGTTTAGCCATCACTGCCCCGGTTTCTTCCATCCTGGTTTACTGCCTGAACCTTGGCTTCTATAGTTTGCCCAGCATGCTAAGCCATAAATCATAGGTGACAAGCCACAAATGCTGGCGTTTGGGCTTTATTTACACTAAGCCAAAGCCAGCTACATTATGGCTTAATGCAAAACATATGAAGAACGGTTGCAGGAACTGGGTATGTTTAGCTTAAGAGAAAGAAGGACCAGGGGAGACATGATAGCAGTCTTCCAATATCTCAGGGGTTGCCACAAAGAAGAGGGAGTCAAACTATTCTCCAAGGCACCTGAGGGTAGAACAAGAAGCAATGGGTGGAAACTAATCAAGGAGAGAAGCAACTTAGAACTGAGGAGAAACTTCCTGACAGTGAGAACAATGAATCAGTGGAACAGAAGTTGCCTCCAGAAGTTGTGAATGCCCCAACACTGGAAGTCTTTAAGAAGATGTTGGATAGCCATCTGTCTGAAACGGTATAGGGTTTCCTGCCTAGGCAGGGGGTTGGACTAGAAGACCTCCAAGGTCCCTTCCAACTCTACTATTGTATTGTATTGTATTGAATTAAAATATGAACGCTAAGCCTGTATATATTCCTTTTTCTTTCTAATATAAGTTTTGCGTTCACGACTCTTTGTGGCCTAATATTGCTTCCTTCACCCGTTTGGCTAACTACAACCACCCTGTGAGGTAGGGCTGGGTGTATGTGAGAGAAAGAAAGACTAGCCCTCCCCCCCTCTCATGAAATCGATTGGATGATTTGGGGCCAACGGCCAGGATACAGTGAGTTCTAGTCCCGCCTTAAGCACAAAAGCCAGTTGAGTGACTTTGGGCCAATCACCAGGAGTCGGTGAGTTCTAGTCCCACCTTAAGCACAAAAGCCAGTTGAGTGACTTTGGGCCAATCACCAGGAGTCGGTGAGTTCTAGTCCCACCTTAAGCACGAAAGGAAATTGAGTGACTTTGGGCCAATCACCAGGAGTCGGTGAGTTCTAGTCCCACCTTAAGCACAAAAGCCAGTTGAGTGACTTTGGGCCAATCACCAGGAGTCAGTGAGTTCTAGTCCCACCTTAAGCACGAAAGGCAGTTGAGTGCCTTTGGGCCAATCACCAGGAGTCGGTGAGTTCTAGTCCCACCTTAAGCACAAAAGCCAGTTGAGTGACTTTGGGCCAATCACCAGGAGTCGGTGAGTTCTAGTCCCACCTTAAGCACAAAAGCCAGTTGAGTGACTTTGGGCCAATCACCAGGAGTCGGTGAGTTCTAGTCCCACCTTAAGCACGAAAGGCAGTTGAGTGCCTTTGGGCCAATCACCAGGAGTCGGTGAGTTCTAGTCCCGCCTTAAGCACAAAAGGCAGTTGAGTGCCTTTGGGCCAATCACCAGGAGTCGGTGAGTTCTAGTCCCGCCTTAAGCACGAAAGGCAGTTGAGTGCCTTTGGGCCAATCACCAGGAGTCGGTGAGTTCTAGTCCCGCCTTAAGCACGAAAGGCAGTTGAGTGCCTTTGGGCCAATCACCAGGAGTCGGTGAGTTCTAGTCCCGCCTTAGGCTTCCCCTGTTGAGTTTGCTGGTCAGAAGGTCGCATGGGATGGAGTAGAGTAGAGTAGAATAATGGAACGGAACGGAATAGAAAATATGGAATGGAATGGAATGGAATAGGAATAGGATAATCAAAATTCGGATGCCTGGCAACTCACTCATATTTATGACGGTCGCAGTACCCTGGAGTCATGCGATCCCCTTTTGTGACCTTTTGACAAGCAAACTCTACGGGGGAAGCCAGGTTACTAACTTAACATTTGCAGTGATTCATTTAACCACTGTGTCAAAGAAGGTTGTACAGTTGTAAGAATAACATTACCCGTACAGCAACCACTCAATCCTGTCAAACGCCTTTTCTCTTCTGCATTCCATGATCCCCCCCCCCCAAAAAAAAACAAATCTCAATTTTCTATCTTTTTTCTGTCCTATCATGAAATATTACCGTATTGGATTTAATTCCCCTTGCATCCCTTTCTCTCAGACAGAGAAATAGAGCAGAGAAAACCGAGTTTAAATAGCTGAATCGCAAAGAATTGCCTCCAGTGGTTTTCCGTTTAGGTCATGTTGGCTTGCGTTCTCTTTGTCCAAAATACCCTTCCGAGATCAAACCTGCAATCTTCTTTCAGGTTAAGCAATGTTACGCAAGCACAGGAAAAGACTTGAGAAATAACAAGCGAAAGGAAGTGAAAGGCAGGAGCTAAGAGAAAAGAGAGGAAATATATATATACTGTATATAAGCCTGAAATGAAAATAAATAAATAAACCTTGCTTTGAAGATTATGCAGACTGGCTAAAGTTGAAACCAAAGGTGATATTGCAATGCAATACAATAGCAGAGTTGGAAGGGACCTTGGAGGTCTTCTAGTCCAGCCCCCTGCCTAGGCAGGAAACCCTATACCGTTTCAGACAAATGGCTATCCAACATCTTCTTAAAGACTTCCAGTGTTGGGGCATTCACAACTTCCGGAGGCAACTTCTGTTCCACTGATTAATTGTTCTAACTGTCAGGAAATTTCTCCTCAGTTCTAAGTTCTCACAGAGAGGGACTCCTCCGGGTACCATCCGCTAAGCAATGCGGGCGGGCGGTGCCCAGGAGTAGGGCCTTCTCTGTGATGGGCCCAACCCTCTGGAACGACCTCCCCCCCCGATATTAGAACTACTGTTGATCTCCGCTCCTTCCGTAAGAAACTCAAGACCCACTTGTTCAAATTAGCTGGCCTGGCCCAATTGTAATTGTAATCAGAAATATAGTATAATCTAATCCTGACCTTCCTGGATGGCATTTTAAATTTTAAAATTTTGGGGTTTTAAATTGATTTTAATTGGAACTATTTTAAACCCAGTTCCTGCAACCGTTCTTCATATGTTTTAGCCTCCAGTCCCCTAATCCTCTTGGTTGCTCTTCTCTGCCCTCTTTCTAAGGTCTCCACATCTTTTCTACATCGTGGTGACCAAAACTGAATGCCGTATTCCAAGTGTGGCCTTACCAAGGGATTGTAAAGTGGTATTAACCCTTCACGTGATCTTGATTCTCTCCCTCTGTTGATGCAGCCTAGAACTGTGTTGGCTTTTTTGGCAGCTGCTGCACACGGCTGGCTCCTATTTAAATGGTTGTCCACTAGGACTCCAAGATCCCTCTCCCAGTTACTACTATTGAGTAAGGTGCCACCTATTGTACCTGTGCATTTCGTTTTTCTTGCCTAAATGTAGAACCTTACTCTTTTCACCCTTGAATTTCATTTTATTAGATAGTGCCCAATGTTCAAGTTTGTCAAGATCCTTCTGTATCTTTAGCCTATCTTCTGGAGCGTTGGCTGTTCCTGCCAGCTTGGTGTCATCTGCAAATTTGATGACTTCCCCATTTATTCCCTCATCCAAATCATTGATGAAGATATTCAGTCGGTTCGGATTGGCTCACCCTTCTCGTAACGGAAATCGTGAGTGGGCACCCTCCCCGGCTCTATGTTGTCCTATTTAGGCACATTTTGTTACCGGCGGTAATAAAATGTAAAACCCGCCTGAGGGGTGTTAGGTGCGTCTTACCCCCACAGTATTTGTTTCCAGAGAGTAAGTTACTAGTGCACCAAGTTTGGGAAGAGTTCAGTCTCCATTTTGATCTGTCTCTATTCCCCACCTCCCTTGCCCCAGTGTCAAACATGGCTCAATTACTTGTGACACCTATTGTCCACGATCCGTTCCTCGGATAGCATTTGGTCGGGAAACTTGGTAAGCTCCGAAGCTTCCTCTTGGGCTGCCTTCTGCCTGGGCTGTCAGGATCAATCCATCTTCCCGACCGCGATTGTCATCTCTAATGTCGCGGTCCACTGCCCTGCACACTCAGCCGGGGGCTCCGTTGCCTCGCACCCGGCACACACAACGCTCGGGATGTTTGTGGGTTCAGTTTGGCCCGAGGGGTGAGAATGGAGGAGAGGTTGTCACGTGGGAGACAGTGGGTCAGTTGATGTCCATCCACGCCTGTTAGGATTATGATTATTGTTAATTTAGTATATGAGATAGAATACGTGGACAAGCAATATATTTCGCCGAGATTACTAAACACAATGAAATATAAATGTCCAAGAAAATTTATGTTCGAATCTCAACGTCTTCTAGGCCACCTAACCATTGAAGTGCAGCATTGTTTATAGATAAAAAGGTTCAACTCAAAATACAATGCAATAATGCAATACCACAACGCAATACAATGCAATAATGCAATAACGCAACACAATGCAATAACGCAATACAATAACGCAATGCAATAACGAAATGCAATAACGCAATGCAATAATGCAATAATGCAATACAATAATGAAATGCAATAACGCAATGCAATAATGCAATACAATAACGAAATGCAATAACAAAATGCAATAACGAAATGCAATAATGAAATGCAATAATGCAATACAATAACACAATGCAATAACGCAATAGAATAACGCAATAGAATAACGCAATGCAATAATGCAATAATGCAATACAATAATGAAATGTAATAACGCAATGCAATAATGCAATACAATAATGAAATGCAATAACAAAATGCAATAACGAAATGCAATAACGAAATGCAATAACACAATACAATAACGAAATGCAATAATGCAATAACGCAATACAATAACGCAATACAAACACGCAATACAATAACGCAATGCAATAACGCAATGCAATAACACAATGCAATAACGAAATGCAATAACGAAATGCAATAATGCAATGCAATAACGCAATGCAATAACGAAATGCAATAACGCAATAGAATAACGCAATCGAATAACGCAATCGAATAATGCAATAGAATGCAATACAATAACAGAATACAATAACGCAATGCAATAACACAATGCAATAACTCAATGCAATAACGCAATAGAATGCAATACAATAATAGAATACAATAATGCAATAGAATACAATAATAGAATACAACAATACAATACAACAATACAATATAACAGAACACAACACTACAAAATACAATACAATACAATATAAAACAATAATGCAATATAATATAATACTATAAAACAACACAATACAATGCAATAATGCAATACAATACAATAACACAATATCATACAACACAACACTACAAAATGCAATACAATAATTCAACACAATAATGCAATATAGTAATACAATACAGGCACTAAAAAAAGAGACTGATGACTGTTTTCCTCCTGCCTGAATAGCGGGTTGGACTAGAAGACCTCCGAGATCCCTTCCCATTCTATTATTCTGTTATCCGTGGCATTTTTAATCTGGGGACTGCAGATGGGAGGACAAACCAGTGAGCCTGTTTGTCCGTGGAAGCGGATCCCAGATCTCCTGAGGTGTTTGGCCAAGGAAGTCCTTCCTTCCCATCCTCATTCTGCAATTCTCCTTCACAGAAAGCATCCGGAAGGTTCTCAACCGACCCGCCATCCATCTCCTGGTGAGGGTGAAGCTCGAAACCAAACCCAAGAAAAATGAAGACCGGGTGCTGGTGAGATTTTCCGGGGAGAGGCCGGAGAGAGGGTGGCCTGGGGACAACCGACGGTGGAGCAATGTGCGCAGACTCATTGCGCTGCCTTGTGGGCGGAGCGCCTGTCCTCATTGGGTTCGCCGTACAACCATTTGTGCTCTTCCCAGAATCCTCTGAAAGGATCTTCCCCCTTCTCCCTTCCCCAAATCCCCTGGGAAGATCTTTCCCCCCCCCTTTTTCCCTTTCCCAGAATCCCCTGGAAGGATATTCCCTTCCATTCCCAGAATTCCCTGGGAGGGCCTTCTCCTTTCTCTTCCCTTCCCAGAATCCTCTGAAAGGATCTTCCCTCTTTTCCCTTTCCAAAATTTCCTGGGAGAATCGGTCCTTTTCTCCTCCCTTCCCAGAATCCCCTGGGAGGATCTTCCCCCTTTTGTTTCCTTTCCCATAATCCCCTGGAAGGATATTCCCCCCCCCATTCCCTTCCATTCCCAGAATTCCCTGGGAGGGCCTTCTCCTTTTCCTTCCCAGAATCCTCCGAAAGGCTCTTCCCTCTTCTCCCCCAAATCCCCTGGGAAAATCTGCCCCTATCTCCTCCCTTCCCTGGGAGGGCCTTCTCCTTTCTCTTCCCTTCCTGGAATCCCCTGGGAGAATCTTCCCTCTTTTCCTCCCTTCCCAGAATCCCCTAGGACCATGCTGGCGAGCCTAGCCCTCTGCAGGCACAGAAGCTGTCGCCCCCAGCTCAGCTCCTCTGTGCATGTGCTCACGCCTCCTGCCGTCCAGCTGATTTTCAGATCTCTGCTGCACATGCACAGGGAGTGAGGCCCATGCGGGAGACATACACACACATGCGTGGAGGGGGGTTGCATGCGTATGTGCGGGGGACAGCCCTGTGGCGGTGAAAATGCAGCTCGGGGAGGCTGCGTATGTGCCTCCTGAGCTCCGTTTTGGCCATAACAGCCTCCTGCAGCCCTGTGCTGGCAAAAACGGAGCACGGGGAGGCCCTGCGTGGGCCTCACAACCTCCATTTTGGCTGCGACGGTCTCCTGCAGCCTGTTGACAGCGAAAACGGAGTTCGGGAAGGCCACACGTGGCCCTTACAAACTTGTGTTTTCGGCCGTGACGGTCTCCTGCAGCCATCCGAGCTCCGTTTTTGCTGGCAAAGGGCTGCAGGAGGCCGTCACAGCCAAAAACAGAATTCAGGAAGACCACGCATGGCCCCAAACTCCCGTTTTCGCTGGCAGAGGCACCGCAGGCCAGAGCTTCGCTCTTCCCAGGGTCGCCCTGCGGGCCAGATCTAAGCACCCTGTGGGTCGGATGTGGCCTACGGGCCTTGAGTTTGACACCCCTGCTTAAGAAGGAGACAAACAGGGTAACTCCGTGGTCGCCAAAAATTAAAAAATCTGGTAACATCTTTTCCGACCTGCTCGTTTTATGAAAGAGCAGATTTCACAAGCTGCTGATCGCTTCCTCAGATGCACTGGGAAGGTTCTGCTTTTTAATAAAAAAAGGGTGAGTCGTAAAAGCTGCCACCAGACTCCTGATGGGTTGTTTCTTTTTTTACAACCACAGCTAGGGAACAATTGTGCCGGTTGTATATTATCTCGGTGCCTCCTCGGTGCCTCTCATCCCCGTTGCTAAGCGAGAAATCTTAAGCCATCAATAATTCACCTCTTCTCCCTTGCAAATGGGCGAAGGCGCTTCATCCTTTCTCATTTTCCTTGCACGAGATCTTTTAATGGCTCACACATGCTCCCCCCTCTGACTTCCTGATTAGTCAATTTGTCTGGAGTTTTTTTTTTTCTCGCTCACGCACACAACCACGGACTCACAAAGGACTTTCTCAGTTAAGGCCTTTCCAATATTCCCTTCCAAAGCATCCTAATGGGCGGAGGAATTCATACGCTGGCAGTGTGGCCGATTGGGAGCCTTCCCGAAGGCTGACAACCACACCCATCATCCCCAGCCTGGGTGACCTCAGGGGCAGGGAGCATGGACCAAAAAGCAAAGCCAAACTTTAAACAAAAAAAACAACAACAATTTCACAATGTGGGGAAAAAAAGACATGTAGCACATCTCCGATTGCAGTCAATTTGTGCCGTGAAATTCACCGATTTTCCCTTTCTTCTGCTTTATTGTTATTGTTGTTATTGTTATTTTTCTTGATAGGTTCTTACCACCTGGCGTATTTATCTGTTTGGAATTAAGATGCCTGCCAAGGTGAGCAGAACGAAGGAGAAAATAGGTTAATTTAAGACGGTGTATCGCAACTAGAGGTGTAGTATTCAGCCGGTTCGGATCGGTTCACACGTTTTTGAAGCCGGGTGCATGCGTGGAAGGGGCGTGTGCGCCAGTGGTGGGTTCTGGATCTCGTCACAACCAGTATGCTGGCTTACACCGGCTGGGTGTCCTCATCGGCCATGCCACCGCTCTGCGACACCCAGCTGACACCCGTTTGCGTCAAAAAACGGATGCGGGCAGGTGAGCGGGCCAAACGAGCCACCGTTCCAGTACGGTGGCCACTGCTCCCAGCTACCACCGGTACAGCCGTACCAGGCCGTACCACCTGGAACCCACCACTGGGGTGCACCTGTGAAGTGGGCACGCGTGCGAAGTGAGAGGGCACCGCGGGGCGGATTAGTGGTAACAAAATGTGAAAGCCACCGCTGATCGCAGCCTCAAAATAGTTAAGATGGCTAGTACTTCAACTCCCAGAATTCCCCAGTCACCGAAGCTGGGAATTCTGGGAGTTGAAATGCACACATCTTAAAGTTTGTTGCGGGAGATTGATCTAAAGGGAAGAGGGTTCAATGCTGTTTCATCTCTGGCAATTCATGTTCTCTTCCAGTAATTTCTGAGTGGGCATTTAGGAGTTTCTGGTGGTCTCCTTTCCCTTTTTTCCAAAGAATTAAAATTAGGTAAGGCTAACCGCCTAAAAGGAACCTCAGTTTCTGATGACTTCAATAAACACATCCCTGTCCTTTTTAGGGCAAGATTCCTCCAGGTTGTGAGTCCCAGTCTATTTTACTCCACGAGGATTTCCTAGTGGTGTCCCATCCTCGTGTTATAGGCAGTCCTCGACTTACAACAGTTCGTTTAGTGACGGTTCAAAGTTACAACGGTCCTGGAAAAAAAGTAACTCATGACCATTTTTCACGCTTATAGCAATTGTAGCATTCCCCGTGGTCATGGGATCAAAATTGGCAATTGGCTCATATTTATGACGGTCGCAGTGTCCTGGGGTCTCGTGATCCCCTTTTACGAACATCCGACGAGCAAAGTCAACGGGGAAGCGAGATTCACTTAACAGCTGCGTGACTAAGTTAACGACTTCGGTGCTTCACCTAACCACTGTGGCAAGAAAAGTCGTAAAATGGGGCGAGAGTCACTTAGCAAATCTTTCGCTGGGCGCCGAAAATGTGGGTTCGTAAGTCGAGGACTCTCTGCAGTTGCCGATTCTAGAGCAAGAGTTATGCCCCAGCTAAATGTCTGGAGAAGCGAAACACAATTAATGAATGGAATGGAATGAAACAGAATAACATTAGACTAGGATAGGATAGGATAGGATAGGATAGGATAGGATAGGATAGGATAGGATAGGATAGGATAGAGATGGAATGGAAACAGAATAGAAATAGAAATAGAACAAAATGAAATAGAAATAGAATAGAATAGTATAGTATAGTATAGAATATAGAATAGAATAGAATTAGAACAGAATAGAATAGAATAAGAAATAGAACAGAATGAAATAGAATAGGAATAGAATAGAATAGAATTTAGAATAGAATAGAACATAATGAAATAGAAAGAATAGAATAGTATATAGACTATAGAATAGAATAGAATTAGAACAGAATAGAATAGAATTTAGAATAGAATAGAACAAAATGGAATAGAATAGAATAGTATAGACTATAGAATAGAAAAAGGAATAGAATAGAATTTAGAATAGAATAGAATAGAATAAAAGAATAGAATAGAATAGAAATAGAACAAAATGAAATAGAAATAGAATATAATGAAATAGTATAGAATAGAGAATAGAAAAAGGAAGAGAATAGAATTTAGAATAGAATTGAATTGAAACAGAATAGAATAGAACAAAATGAAATAGAAATATAAAAGAATGGAATAGTGTAGCATAGAATATAGAATTTAAAAAGGAATAGAATAGAATTTAGAATAGAATTTAGAATAGAATAGAATAAAATAGAAACAAAACAGAATAGAACAGAATAGAAATTAAAGTAGAACAAAATAGAAATAGAAAAGAATAGAATAGTATAGTGTAGACTATAGAATAGAAAAAGGAATAGAATAGAATTAGAACAGAATAGAATAGAATAAGAAATAGAACAAAATGAAGTAGAATAGAATAAATGAAACAAAACGGAAAAGAACAGAAGTAGAAAATATAGAATGTAGGATAGAATAGAAAATATGGAACAGAACCGACGTTGGAGATTGGAAGTGCCAACATTGTGACTTTTTAAAAAAAGCATCACATAGGAATCAGGAAAAGACCTATCCTGTATTGTTGTCAAGGGAAGAATAACATGGCCACATCCCTCAAATGGCATTCGACTTGAATGAAATGTACATTTTTATACCAATAGAAATCCAGACTAAATTTCTTCCTTCTCTTGCGTAGCCCGAAAGCTCATTCAATGTCTTGGAGATCCGAGCATTAAACCCATTGAATCACAACCAGGTAAAGAACTGCTCATTTCGCTAACAAAATAAAATAAAATAAAATAGGTTTTATTTATTGACTTGAGGATCGATCTTTACAAAGTTCCTTCCTTCCATCTCTCCCTTCCTTCCTCCCTTCCTCTCTCCCTCCTTCCACTTCCTTTCTTTCCTTCTTTCCTTTCTTTCTTCCTTCCTTTCCTTCCTTCCCTTCCTTCCTTCCCTTCCTTCCTTCCTTCCCTCCCTTCCTTCCTTCCTTTCCTCCTTTCCTTCCTTCCTTTCCTCCTTTCCTTCCTTTCTTCCTTCCTTTCCTTCCTTCCTTCCTTTCCTTCCTTCCTTCCTTTCCTTTCTTCCTTCCTTCCCTTCCTTCTTTCTTTCCTCCTTTCCTTTCCTTTCCTTTCCTTCCTTCCTGGCATTCAGATCTTGGTGGAAACAGAAAAAGCCAACTATAACCTGAAATTTCCAACTCCAGAAAGTGCCGGACAGATGACCAGACATGTCAACTCTGCTTTAGCCAAAATTTTCCCAAACCCAGCTTCCGTGTGAGTAAGCGAAAACAGCAAGCATGCTGGGAAATGATCAAAAAATGCCTGGTGTTTTTTTTGTTTTGTTTTTGCTGATGCAGCTAGTTATTTAACAACAGTTCATTTAGTCATTATCATTGTTTAACAATCCCTTAATCCCTTGTGGGGTGGAATCTGAGCAACTGAATAGCGCTAGCAGAGTGTTTTTTTTAATGGCCGCTTGCCTTTCTTGTTGCCAATGCGGAGTTTTGTTCAGCAGATAGATTCTCATCATGCCCAGAAAGAGAAATATCTGCCTCTAACTAGGATTGAACTCAAAGCCTCCTGATTGCGAGGCGAGAGCTCCACCTCTAGGCCACCGCACCACTCCCTACAACAGACACTGAAAAGAGCGACTTATGACCGTTTTCCAGACTTACGACTATTGCAATGTCCCTGGGGGTGATGTGATCAAAATTCAGACTCAGGTGCTCCTGATATAAATTCCATTTTTTCCTGCCCCCCCCCCCCCCCCCCCACCTTATTCCATTCCAGCTGCCTGATCCGTCACGGGAACGTGGAAACGCCGGAGACCTCCCGGGACGTCTCCCCCAATTCGGAAAGTTCGAATTCCACCATTCACAGCATTTGCGGTGAGAGAAGGCGAGCGACGCGCGGAGTCTGGCTTGGGTTTCCAGGCCCCGCATCCTTGTACTCCAGAGAGTTTCGGGCACTGCTATCTTCCCCGCGAAGCCAATTGTATGAAAATTTAATTACCGTTATGGTATTTTTTTTCCACTTAGCCCACTGACCTGAATCCCGGAAGCATTCTTATAAAAAGCTACAAATTGCTTTGCTGGATCGGGCCATGTCCACTTAGCCACGTAATTCTGCTTTTAAGCGTTCGTAGCCATTGAGGCTTTAGAAGCATATAAATCAGATTTCTGTCATCTCCCCCCACCCCACCCCCTACCCCCAGTTCTTGGCTATCCAAGGTATATTGCTTACAGTGGCTGAGGTTTCATTTCAAGGAAGCCGAACGCAGAAAAAAAAATCCATTTTAAACCTCATGGTTTGTTAGTTGTTGTGGCTCCTTCTAAATGTTTGACAGTTGTTTAGGCTAAAGATTATAAATATAAATGTTATAGACCTAGTCAGAAATGAAGGGCTCCAGCCATGCTGGAAACAGAATTTGGAAGGAGCCGCTTGCGAGAACTCTCAGCGAGATGTCTGTCGCCCAAGCGGTCTTCCTGAAATATTAGATTCTCTAGATCGGGGGTGTCAAACTCAAGGCCCGCAGGCTGGATCTGGCTCCCCTGGAAACAGCAAAGGACCAGCTCACAGTGCCTTTGCCAGCAGCGAAAACGGAGCTCAGGAGGGCTACAGGAGAACTTCGCAGCCAAAAATAAAGCCCAAGGGGCTGCAGGAGGATATTGCAGCCAAAACCGGAGCTCAGGAGAGCTGCAGGAGGATGTCACAGCTGAAAACATAGTCCGGGAGGGCTGCAGGAGGATGTCACAGCTGAAAACAGAGCCTGGGAGGGCTGCAGAAGGACATCGCAGTAGAATACAGAGTCCGGGAGGGCTGCTGGAGGACAGCGCAGCCGAAAATGGAGCCCAGAAGGGACGCACGCTCTATTTTCCCTGGCAGAGGGCTGCAGGACGTTGAACGGGCCATGCCCACCCCAGCCTCCCGAAGTCCTACACATCCCCGATGCGGCCTTCAATGAAATTGAGTTTGACACCCCCGATCTAGATGCCAGGTTTGGGTTAAGAATGAAAGGGGAATTCTTGTAAGAAGGTTGCAAGTGCAAGTCAGATCTTCAGCTTGTCAAGCTTGGCCAGGAAAGCAGTTGAGAGGGAATGTAATTCTTTTTTTGGGGGGGGGGTTTGGCCTCGCCCTCAGGAGGTTTCTCGGAAACGTATGCCGCCCTTTGCGATTACAATGGACAGTCTTGCCGGGAAGAAGTTCAGTGGGTGAGTTGACCATCCAAGAGGAGGGAGGGGTGGCTTGTTTCCTTCCTTCCTTCCTTCCTTCCTTCCTTCCTTCCTTCCTTCCTTCCTCCCTCCCTCCCTCCCTCCCTTCCTTCCTTCCTTCCTTCCTTCCTTCCTTCCTTCCTTCCTTCCTTCCTTCCCAGGCAGGAAGCCTTGTTTCCTAAAAACTCACCTACTCCAAGTGTGTGAGGAGCTGAAGATCTTCGCCCTCAATTTGAGGGAGAAAATATCTTTACTTTGGCAAATGGGCTTCTTTTCCACCTAAAAATGCCTTCTTCTCCCTCTCCTCACCTCTTCCATTCCTCTCCTCTCCTCACCTCACCTATCCCTTTCCTCACTTGTTCCTCTCTTCTCTCCCTTTCTCTTCTCTCGTCTCCCTCTCCTCACTTCTTCCTCTCCTTTCCCCTCCTCTCCCTCCCCTCACTTTTTCCTCTTCGCTCCTCTTCACCCCTTCCTTTCTCTCCCCTCTCCTCACCTCTCACTCTCCTCACTTCCTCCTCTCCTCTCCATCTCCTCACCTCTCCTCTCCCCCTTCCTTCCTTTCTCCTCTCCTCACCCTCATTCTCCTCACTTCTTCCTCTCCTCTCCTGTCCTCTCCTTCCCCCTTCCTTTCTCTCTCCTCTCTTCAGTCTCCACTCTCCTCACTTCTTCCTCTACTCTCCTCACCTCTCCTCTCCCCCTTCCTTCCTTCTCCTCTCCTCCCCTCACTCTCCTCACTTCTTCCTCTCCTCTCCTGTCCTCTCCTTCCCCTTCCTTCTCTCTCCTCTCTTCAAGTCTCACTCTCCTCACTTCTTCCTCTACGTCTCCTCACCTCTCCTCTCCCCCTTCCTTCCTTTCTCCTCTCCTCACCCTCACTCTCCTCACTTCTTCCTCTCCTCTCCTGTCCTCTCCTTCCCCCTTCCTTTCTCTCTCCTCTCTTCAAGTCTCACTCTCCTCACTTCTTCCTCTACGTCTCCTCACCTCTCCTCTCCCCCTTCCTTCCTTTCTCCTCTCCTCACCCTCACTCTCCTCACTTCTTCCTCTCCTCTCCTGTCCTCTCCTTCCCCCTTCCTTTCTCTCTCCTCTCTTCAAGTCTCACTCTCCTCACTTCTTCCTCTACGTCTCCTCACCTCTCCTCTCCCCCTTCCTTTCTCCTCTCCTCACCCTCATTCTCCTCACTTCTTCCTGTCGTCTCCTGTCCTCTCCCTCCCCCTTCCTTTCTCTCTCCTCTCTTCAAGTCTCACTCTCCTCACTTCTTCCTTTCCTCTCCCTCTCCTCATTTTTTCCTCTTCTCTCCCTCCTTCCTTTCTCTCTCCTCACCTCACTCTCCTTCTTCTTCTCCTCTCCCCTCCTCTCCTTCCCCTCACTTTTCCCTCTTCTCTCCTCCTTTCCCCCTTCCTTTCTTTCTCCTCTCCTCTCCTCACCTCCTCACCTCTCCTTTTCCTCTCTTCTTCCTCTCCTCTTCCTCTCCATTCCTTTCTCTCTCCTCCCCTCTCACTCTCCTCACTTCTTCTTCTCCTCTCTCCCTTCCCTGACTTTTTCCCCTTCTCTCCTCCTCTCCCCCTTCCTTTCTCTCTTTTCTCCTCTCTTCTTCCTCTCCTCTCCCTCTCCTCACCTCTTCTCTCCCCCTTCCTTCCTTTCTCCTCTCCTCACCCCTTATTCTCCTCACTTCTCCCTTTCTTCACCTCTCCTCTCTCCCTTCCTTTCTGTCTCCTCTCCTCACCTCTCCCTCCTCACGTCTTCCTTTCCCTCTCCTCTCTTCTCCTCTCGCTCTCCTCTCCTCTCCCTCGCTTCCCCTCTCCTCTCTCCTCCCCTCTCTTCTCCCACTCCCTCCCTCTCTCCTCTCCCCTCTCCCTCTCCAAGAATTTCCCTTCAGTCCTCTTTCTTCTGATGACTCTGCAGCCTCTCATCTATCCTTTCTGTACTCTGAGGCTTTCCCTCCCACTCCCAAGGTCCTTCGCCCAGGCCATGACAATGGGGGAGAGGAGGAGATGGGAAGAACAGGGGTGCTTAATGGAGCCGCTGGAGGCCTTGGGAGGAATCAATGGAAATTGTAAAAATAATTGAATGTTTTCTTATCTCTGGTCCTTCAACCGCTTCCAGGATGTGGACACGATTTATCATTCCGAAGACAACCGGGAGTTCAACCTGTTGGATTTCTCTCACTTGGAAAGTCGGTGAGAAGCTACCTTTAGAGGCCTCCACCAGTCAGGGGTCTCCCCTCCCCTACCTCCCCTACCTTTTCAACCCCATGTCCTCCTGGACTGATGGTCTCCTCTCCGAGCCTGGTACCCACAATTAGACTATAATAGAATAACAGAGTTGGAAGGGACCTCAGAGGTCTTCTAGTCCAACCCCCCTGTAGGAAACCCTACACCACAAATGCTTGTCCAACATCTTCTTAAAGACTTCCAGTGTTGGGGCATTCACAACTTCTGGAGGCAACTTCTGTTCCACTGATGAATTGTTCTAACTGTCAGGAAATATCTCCTTATATCTAAGTTACTTCTCTCCTTGATTAGTTTCCACCCATTGCTTCTTGTTCTACCCTCAGGTGCTTTGGAGAATAGTTTGACTCCCTCTTATTTGTGGCAACCCCTGAGATATTGGAACAATGCCATCATGTCTAAGAGTAAGGTTCTACATTTAGGCAAGAGAAACGAAATGCACAGGGACAGTATAGGTGGTACCTTGCTCAATAGTAGTAACTGCGAAAGGGATCTTGGAATCCTAGTGGACAACCATTTAAATAGGAGCCACCTGTGTGCAGCAGCTGCCAAAAAAGCCAACACAGTTCTAGGCTGCATCAACAGAGGGATAGAATCAAGATCACGTGAAGGGTTAATACCACTTTATAAGGCCTTGGTAAGGCCACACTTGGAATACCCTGGTTGCCACGATGTAGAAAAGATGTGGAGACTCTGGAAAGAGTGCAGAGAAGAGCAACAAAGATGATTAGGGGACTGGAGACTAAAACATATGAAGAACGGTTGCAGGAACTGGGTATGTCTAGTTGAATGAAAAGAAGGACTAGGGGAGACAGGATAGCAGTCTTCCAATATCTCAGGGGTTGCCCCAAAGAAGAGGGAGTCAAACTATTATATACAATAATACAATAGTAGAGTTGGAAGGGACCTTGGAGGTCTTCTAGTCCAACCCCCTGCCTAGGCAGGAAACCCTATACCGTTTCAGATAAATGGCTATCCAACATCTTCTTAAAGATTTCCAGTGTTGGGGCATTCACAACTTCTGGAGGCAAGCTGTTCCACTGATTAATTGTTCTCACTGTCAGGAAATTTCTCCTCAGTTCTAAGTTGCTTCTCTCCTTGATTAGTTTCCACCCATTGCTTCTTGTTCTACCCTCAGGTGCCTGGGAGAATAGCTTGACTCCCTCTTCTTTGTGGCAACCCCTGAGATATTGGAACAATGCTATCATGTCTTCCCTAGTCCTTCTTTTATTCTCCAAGGCACCTGAGGGTAGAACAAGAAGCAATGGGTGGAAACTAATCAAGGAGAGAAGCAACTTAGAACAGACATTTCCTGACAGTTAGAACAATTAATCAGTGGAACAGAATTTGCCTCCAGAAGTTGTGAATGCCCCAACACTGGAAGTCTTTAAGAAGATGTTGGATAGCCATTTGTCTGGAACAGTACAGGGTTTCCTGCCTAGGCAGGGGGTTGGACTAGAAGGCCTCCAAGGTCCCTTCCAACTCTGCTATTGTATTCCATTATTGTATAACTTCCAGAATCCATCAGTCAAAATGGCGGCTGGGGAACTCTGGGAGTTGAAGTCCACACAGCTTTAAAGGGATGAAGGTTGACAAACGCTAGAATTTTAAAAGCAGAGGAGAACTTTGTGAGGTGAAGTATCGCTGGTTTATCCTTCTTCTCTAACTTCTTTTTCCTTCTTCCTTTTCCATTTGTCTTCTCGTCCCAGAGACCTCGCTTTGATTGTGGCAGCTTTGGCTTATAACCAGTGGTTTACCAAACTTTACTGCAAGGATTTGCGGCTGGTAGGTTCCTGCCACTGGTCCTTGAGTCCTTTCTTATTTGGGGTCACCTGTCCACTGAAGGGAGTCCTCGCCTTTCAAGATGGATGGGTGGGAAAAATGGATGGATGGATGGTGGATAGGTAGGTGGGTGGGTGGATAGATGGATGGAAGCAAGATGAATGGATGGAAAATGGATAGATGGAAAGATGAATGGGTGGGAAGAATAGATGGATGGATAGATGGATGGGTGGGAAGAATAGATGGATGGACAGATGGATGGATGGATGAAGGAAAATGTGGATGGACAGATGGATGGATGGATTCAAGGATAGATGAACAAATGGATGGATGGATGGATGGATGGGACGTACATACGTATGTACAGGTAGAGGAAAGTATGGATGGATGGATACAAGGATAGATAAGGGATGGATGGAAAATGGATGGATGGATGGATGGATGGTAGGTAGGTGGGTTGGTGGATAGATGGATGGAAGCAAGGATGAATGGATGGAAAATGGATAGATGGAAAGATGAATGGGTGGGAAGAATAGAGGGATGGATAGATGGGTGGGTGGACAGACGGACGGACGGATGGACAGATGGATAGAGGAAAGTGTGGGTGGACAGATGGATGGATGGATGCAAGGATAGATGAACGAATGGATGGAAAATGGATGGATGGGACAGATGGATGTACGTACAGGTAGAGGAAAGTATGGATGGATGGATACAAGGATAGATGAAAGGATGAATGGAAAATGGATGGATGGATAGATGGATGGGTGCGAAGAATGGATGAATGGATGAGTAGATGATGGATGGATGGTTGAGTGTGTGGGTGGATGGACAGATGGACGGGTAGAGGAAAGTATGGATGGATGGATACGATGAAGGGATGGATGGATGGATGGATAGATGGATGGGTGAGAAAAATGGATGGATGGATGAGTAGAGGATGGATGGATGGATGAATGGATGGATGGATCGGTGAGTAGATGGATGAATGGATGTAAGGATGAATGAAGGGGTGAATGGAAAAATGGATGGATGGATAGAGGAATGGATAGACAGACAGATGGATAGATGCCAGGATGGATGAAAGGATGGACAGAAAAATGGACGGACAGACGGACGGACGGATGGATGGATACAAGGATAGATGAACGAATGGATGGAAAATGGATGGATGGGACAGATGGATGTACGTACAGGTAGAGGAAAGTATGGATGGATGGATACAAGGATAGATGAAAGGATGAATGGAAAATGGATGGATGGATAGATGGATGGGTGCGAAGAATGGATGAATGGATGAGTAGATGATGGATGGATGGTTGAGTGTGTGGGTGGATGGACAGATGGACGGGTAGAGGAAAGTATGGATGGATGGATACGATGAAGGGATGGATGGATAGATGGATGGGTGAGAAAAATGGATGGATGGATGAGTAGAGGATGGATGGATGGATGAATGGATGGATGGATCGGTGAGTAGATGGATGAATGGATGTAAGGATGAATGAAGGGGTGAATGGAAAAATGGATGGATGGATAGAGGAATGGATAGACAGACAGATGGATAGATGCCAGGATGGATGAAAGGATGGACAGAAAAATGGACGGACAGACGGACGGACAGATGGATGGATACAAGGATAGATGAAGGAATGGATGGAAAATGGATGGATGGATAAATGGATGGGTGAGAAGAATGGATGGATGGATGAATAGATGATGGACGAATGGATAGATGAGTGAGGGGTGGATGGATGAATGGATGCAAGGATGAATGAAGGGATGGATGGAAAAATGGATGGATGGCTAGAGGAATGGATGGATGGACAGACAGATGGATAGATGCCAGGAGGGATGGAAAGGATGGACAGAAAAATGAATGGATGGATGGATTGATAAGGAGGCTGCTCAAACGGTCGGCTGGACTTCTAATCGTCCAGGCCAGCTCAAGCCCTCCTCTTGCCTCCTTCTCTCCTTCCCCCCTTTTCTTCTCCCTTTCCAGGGCTCCGAGGTCGCCGAGCAGATTTTGCACACGGTGAGCAAGTCTTACCACTTGGAGGAACTGGTGCTGGACAACGCAGGGTTAAAAACGTGAGCCTCGTCTCTCGATTTTGACATTCCCCGGGAGTGACCCCCAAAGGTGGACGCTGCTGGGGGAGATCATTTCTCTCCTCCTCCTCCCTCCATTCTTATCCCTTCCATCTTTCTCCCGTCGCAAACCCTGCTTCTCCGGTTAAGATTCCCCGCCTGATCTGCTCCTCTCCTTCTCTTCGGCCGCAGGGATTTTGCCATCAAACTCGCCAACGTCCTGGCGGAAAACTCAAACACTGCCCTCCACGTCCTGACGCTGTCCCACAACCCCTTGGAGGACAAAGGTGAGGGACACCTCGCCCCCCCAGGGCTCCCCCATAAATTGAGCAGAGGGGCTTCAGCTCCCAGGATGCTAACTGGGCTGGTGTTAGGGGTTCCCACCACATCTGGAGGACAGGGGGGCGGGTTTGAAGATAAGGGATCCAGCAACGTCTGCGAACACTGTACCCTGCAGAAGACTGTGGGATGATCTAAGCTTGCTTTGAAATGGGGGTGGGAGGTCCTTGGCAGGGAGGAGAAGACCCTGACCCCTCTCTCTTCTCTCCCCCCCCCCCTGCACAGGTCTGGGGGCCCTGAGTCAGCAGCTCCTGTGTTTTCCCAAAGGCCTTAGCAAACTTTGCCTTTCCAAGACCGGCATCACTGCTAAAGGTACCCCCCGGGCACCGTTGGAGAGAGGGAGGGATTGGAAGAGGGAATCTGTGGTGGGCGCTGCTTTGGAGAAGGATCTTGGAGCAGCGATGCTGCCTTGGCCTTCCTTTCGAATCCTTCGAGGTAGCTGAAGGAGGGAGGGAGGAAGAAGGGGAAGAAGGGAGGAAGAATGGAAGAAGGAAGGAGGGAGGGAGAAAGGGAGGGAGGGAGGGTTGAAAGAAATGAAGGAGGGAGGGAGGAAGGAGGGAGGGAGAAAGAAAGGCGAGAACGATAGAAAGGAAGAGGAGGGAGAGAGTGAGGAAGTAGAGAAGGAAATAGAGGAAGAGGAAGGCAGAAACAGGAATAATGCAGGGAGGGAGGAAAGGAGGAAGGAAGAATGGAAGAAGGAAGGAGGGAGGGAGAAAGGGAGGAAGGGTTGAAAGAAATGAAGGAAGATGAAGGAGGGAGGGAGGGAGGAGACAAGGAAATGAAGATGAAGGAGGGAGGGAGGAAAAGAGGGAGGGAAGAGGAGAGAGGAAGGATAGAGGGATGGAAGGAAGGGAAGGAAGGAGGGAGGGAGGGGGAGGGAGAAAGGAAGGAGAGAACGATAGAAAGGAAGAGGAGGGAGAGAGGGAGGCAGTAGAGTAGGAAATAGAGGAAGAGGAAGGCATAAACAAGAATAATACAGGGAGGGAGGAAAGGAGGGAGGGAGGAAGGAATGGAAGAAGGGAGAATGAAAGGAAGGGAGGGAGGATTGAAAGAAATAAAGGAAGATGAAGGAGGGTGGGAGGGAAGGGGATGGAGGAAGGAAGGATAGAGGGATGGAAGGAAGGAAAGGAAGGAGGGAGGGAGAAAGAAAGAAAGGAGAGAACGATAGAAAGGAAGAGGAGAGAGTGAGGAAGTAGAGAAGGAAATAGAGGAAGAGGAAGGCAGAAACAGGAATAATGCAGGGAGGGAGGAAAGGAGGAAGGAAGGAAGGAAGGAAGGAAGGAAGGAAGGAAGGAAGGAAGGAAGGAAGGAAGGAAGGAAGGAAGAAGGGGAGGGAAGAATGGAAGAAGGGAGGAGGGAGGAAGAAAGGATTAAAGGAAATAAGGGAAGAGGAGGGAGGGAGGAAGTTGGGAAGAAAATAAAGGAGGAGGAAGGCAGGGACAAAGACAGGAGCAAAGGAAGAATGGAGGGAGGGAGGAAAGGATGGAGGGAGGGTTGAAGGAAATATAGAGGAGGGAGGGAGGAAGTAGAGAAGGAAATAAAGGAAGAGGAAGGCAGGAGCAAAGGAAGAATGGAGGGAGGGAAGGAAGGAAAGGAAGGAGGGAGGGAGGGGGGAAAGGAAGGAGAGAAGGAGAGAAAGGAAGAGGAGGGAGGGAGGAGGGAAGAAATAGGGAGGGAGGAGGGAAGGAAGAAGGAAAGGAAGGAAGAAGGAAGGGGAGGGAGGGAGAAAGGAAGAGGGAAGAAAAGGAAAGAAGGAAAGAGGGAGGGAGGAAAGAAGTAGAGAGAAAAAAGAGAGAGCGCGCCTGGGGAGGGCTAATTGGGCCCTCTCCAGATTGTGAGGCCTTTGTTTCCCAGAAGGTCTCCTTGGACTACAACTCCCAGGATTCCTCGGTCAGCCTAGCCATTTCAGGGGATTCTGGGAGTGGAAGTTGGGGGAAGTGGGCCTTGAACCCTCAAAGTTGCTCTCTCCTTCCTTGCTCAGGACTTGCCGTTTTGTGCCAGACCTTCAGTGCCAACCCAGCCTTCACCAGTTCTCTCCGCCATCTTGACTTAAGCAAAAACCCCGGCCTTCTGGGCACCGACGAGGCTAATGTGAGCGATTGGCACCTCATCCCTTGGCCTGAAGTGGGAGAGAGGGCTTCCTGCCTTGAGCAGCGGGGGGGATGGACTAGAAGACCTCCCGGGTCCCTTCCAACACTGTGATTCTGTTCTTCCTCTTCCTCCTCCTCCTTTCTTCCTTCTCCTTTCTTCTTCTTCTTCCTCTTCCTCCCCCTCCTCCTTCATCCCTCTCCTTTCTTCTGCTGCTCTTGCTCCTCTCCTCCTTCTCCTATCTTCTTCCTCTTCTTCCTTTCTTCCTCCCACCTGCTCCTCCCCCTCCTCCTTCATCCCCCTCCTTTCTTCTGCTCTTCCTTCTCCTCTTGCTCTTCCCCTCCTTCTCCTATCTTCTTCTCCCTCCTCTTCCTCTTCCTCCTTTCTTCCTCCCTCTTCCGTTCCTCCTCCTTCTTCTTCTTCCTTCCCCTTCTTCCTCCTCCTCCTTTCTTCTTCCTCCTCCTCCTTTCTTCTTCCTCCTCCTCTTCCTCCTCCTCCTCCTTTCTTCCTCCTCTTCCTCTTCTCCCAACTCCCCCCTCCTGCTATGCCCCTCCCCCCTCAACCACAGCGGATGTCGGGCGCCCGGCGTCCAAATTTGGATCGCCCGACTGTGACGGGGTGGAAAATCATTTCTTCCCTTTTTTTTTTTTGCCATTTTGTCACGTTGAAAGATCGGTAAACAAACTGCCTTTTATCCCGGTTTGTTTACGATGCCTTTCTTTTCTTGGCTTCCCGACAAGAGTTTCTACTCCTTCCTGGCACAGCCTAACGCACTGATTCACCTGGATGTATCCTCCACGGATTGTGCGGTAGACGCGGTAAGGAGTTCAGAGGACGAATTTGGGATGGGTTGGCTACAGCAGGGGTCCCCGATCACCGGGCTGTGGGCTTTTACCGAGCTGCGGCCCATTTGTAAGCGGGCTGCACCAGCCGCAGCCCGCCACGCCTGCAGGCAGCTCTGTTCTGGGTCAAATGGAGTTGAGGAACGCCTGGCGCTCACGCAGACCAATCTGCCGAGCCAGAAAAGTTGGGGACCACGGCTTACGGAGTGCCTATGGCAGGGGTGTCAAACTCAAGGCCTGGGGGCCGGATCCGGTGTGATTTGATCTGGCCCATAGAGCCACCCTGGAAACAGCAAAGGACTGGCCTGCGGTGCCTTTGCCGGTGAAGCTCTGTTTTCGCTGGCAGAGGTGTTCTGATCTAGGCTTCCCCTGAGCCTGGGCTGTCCGTCAGCCCTCCGATGGAGAGTCAACAGCCCCCAGGTCTAGAGGTGGCTGATGAGGAAGAGGAGGAACAGCTGGGTCCAGTGCCTGACACACAGATGCACAGAGGGCAGAGGAGAGGAGAGCAGTGGAAATCTATGGGCTGATCCTCGAGATTATTCTGACCTAGACTTCCCCAGCAGCACGAAGCCGAGTCCTCGTCCCGATAAACCCCTTTTATTTAAATGACAGTGAATTCCTCTCCAGCAAAGTCTTTCCTCTCCCACTCAAGATAGTTCACAATTACCGACCTTGATCAGGCTTGGAGAGTGGCCAGGCCGATCTCTTTCAGACGCCGCAACACTAGGCAAGAATGCAGGAATGAACGAACGGCCTCCTGCAAACTCCACTCCCCTTTCGCTCCTCTTTTATTCCCTCTGGGAGGGGCCAGAGGGGTCCAGCTGTGGCCTTACTCCCAAGTCGACCCCTGTTCCTTAGCTGTTCCCTTCGTCTGGCAACTACACTGGGAACAGGCTCCAGCTGTTCGTCTGCCTCACTGATGTCTGACTTCGAAGGCAGCTGATAACTGTCGGACGTCCCTGGCCCCCTCTCTGCCTCCGACACAGAGCCCTCCTCAGAGCCTTCCCCAGACTCCAGGACTGGCCCAGGTTCCTCCCCAACCTCCTCACTGTCCGACTCTGCTGCTAGCTGTGCTGGCAGGCCACAACAAGAGGATTGCAGGAGGCCGTTGCAGCTGCAAACTGTTTTCGCTGGCAAGGCGTCGGGCCAGCGAAAACGGATCTCCCAGAGGGCTGCAGGAGGCCGTCACAGCAGAAAACAGGGTCCGGAATGGGGAACCACACACGCTTCCCCAAGCTCCATTGTCACTGGCAGAGGGTTGCAGGAGGCCGTGGGGCTCGGGAGCGTCTTTTCCCTGGCAGAGCGCTCGTGCCACCACAGGTGCTCCCGTCAGGAGTGACGTCAAGCTGGCCATGCCCCCCCACAACCAGTGGTGCGTTCCTACCGGTTCGGCCCGGTTCGGCTGACCCAGTAGTGGTTTGGCGGCCTGGGTCACTGGAACCGGCAGCGACCCAGGCCTGCCACTCCCCCGAACTGGTTCTCTGGGTGGCGCCGTAGGTGCCGCCATCTTGTTTTTTGCTTCTGCGCACATGCTTATTGTACTGCCCACGACACACGCACGAGCAAACCAGCAGTCGTGGCTGCCAGAACCCACCCCTGAAGACAACCCTGAAATGAAAACGAGTTTGACACCCCTGAGCTACGGCGTTGCGGCTTGCCAACTTTGGATGGTGTCCTGGCAGTTAGTAAGCAGGGTCACGGTTCACGCCTGGGTGCGTGTGGTTTGTTTATTTGTGTTTTTTTTGTAGCTTTTTAGTGCGCTGCTGCACGGCTGCTGCCCTCGTCTCTGCTACCTCAATCTTTCGCGAAACACCTTTCCCCATCGGTAAGGATAATGTCGTTTTTAACACCTGCAAAGGGAGAGGAGGGGGTCTTTTTCTGGCTATGAAATAAGAGGATTTCTCTTTCCGCCCCCCCTGCCCCCCCCCTTCCCCAGGAAGGGAAAAGAATTCCCCCCCTCTCTGAAGCAGTTTTTCTGCAGTGCCTACTCGCTCAGCTTTGTGAATCTGTCCGGCATCAGGGTCCCCGTAGAAGCCTTGCGGTGAGTCTCACGGTCTCGGGTCCCACGTTGGGCGGCTCCTGGAACAAAACTCAGAGGGGGGGGGGTTGATTGTCTGATGGGCAATATCACGGAGGTGTCGAGTCACAAAACAAAGGGAACGACCCTGGGAGGTGGTGGGGAGAGAGGGGGGGGGGACTGGTCCAAAGTCACCCAGTCGCATTTCATGCCTAAGGTGGGACTAGAACTCACCGTCTCCTGGTGATTGGTCCACCACCACCGACCTCCGCTCCTTCCGTAAGAAGCTTAAGACCCACCTGTTCAATTCAGCCGGCCTGGCCTAATCCCAGTTTTAGTCCCTCCAGTCCGTATTTTTAAATGTTTAGGGGTGAGTTTTAGGTTGACTTTTAACTTTTATCATCTTGTACAGCTGTTAGGTTTAATTCAATTTTAAGGGTATTTAAGGGTATTTATCTTTTGTATTTGGTTTTTAATGAGATGCCTGTACACCACCCCGAGTCCCTTTGGGGAGAGGGGGCGGTCTATAAATCTTGAAATAAATAAATAAATAAATAAATAAATAAATAAATAAATAAATAAATAAATAAATAAATAAATAAAAAATAAATAAAAAATAAATAAATAAAAAATAAATAAATAAATAAATAAATAAATAAATAAATAAATAAATAAATAAATAAATAAATAAATAAATAAATAAATACCTAAGGTGGAACTAGAACTCACTGTCTCCTGGTGATTGGTCCAAAGTCACCCAGTCACATTTCATACCTAAGGCAGGACTAGAACTCACCATCTCCTGGTGATTGACCTAAAGTCACCCAGTCACACTTCATACCTAAGGTGGAACTAGAGCTCATTGTCTCCTGGTGATTGGTCCAAAGTCGCCCAGTCACATTTCATACCTAAGGCAGGACTAGAACTCACTGTCTCCTGGTGATTGGCCCAAAGTCACCCAGGCATATTTCACACCTAAGGCAGGACTAGAACTCACCGTCTCCTGGTGATTGACCTAAAGTCACCCAATCACACTTCATGCCTAAGGTGGAACTAGAACTCACTGTCTCCTTGTGATTGGCCCAAAGTCACCCAGTCACATTTCATACCTAAGGCAGGACTAGAACTCACCGTCTCCTGGTGATTGACCTAAAGTCACCCAGTCACATTTCATACCTAAAGTGGAACTAGAACTCACCATCTCCTGGTGATTGACCTAAAGTCACCCAGTCACATCTCATACCTAAGGTGGAACTAGAACTCACCATCTCCTGGTGATTGGTCCAAAATCACCCAGTCACATTTCATACCTAAGGCAGGACTAGAACTCACCGTCTCTGGGTGTTTGGCCCAAAGTCACCCAGTCATGTTTCATGCCTCAGGCAGGACTAGAACTCACATCTCCTGCTTTCTAGCGTGGTACCTTAACCACTAGACCAATCTGTCTCTCAAATACACCTGTTATTTGCCCAGGTGTTGTGAGTGTTTGTTCGGACAACTGAGGCACTAACGGGTTGACAATTTCACCCCGTTCCTGATGTTGTACATTTTTGGGTGGTTTAGCCTTTTAACTTCATTTCATCTATAAATATTTGGTGGTTTGATGGGCCACCTTGTGAAAGACGGGGGGAAATAGACAGGCCAAAATGTTGAAAAGCAATAATTTGTGTTTGTACCCCTCACACAGGTCTCTCATGCAAGGTTTGTCTGCCAACACCCACCTCAGTGACCTGCACCTGGATTTGAGTGGATGTGAGGTAAAATCGGGATACGGGGGTGGAATCTATCTATTAAAAAATGTCTGCGTGTCCCAGCATAACTCTGGAACGCCTTGAGCATTTTCAACTTGGTACACAGATGACTTCCTCTCTGGAAACAAATACTGTGGGAGTAAGACACCCCTAACGCCCCTCAGGGGTGTGTGTTCTGTTAAGATACAGCCTGTTGTGCCTTCAAATGGCTTTTACTGTACTGCCGTAAAATGGTTTCTACTGTACAGCGCAGAGTGGAGTTGCCATGGTAATGGCTTCACAGTACTCCACCAGGGGGCTCCCTCTGGTAAGGGGGAAAATTCAACATTAGAAATTACGTTTGGTCCAGACATTTTCCCCCTATAAATAAATACCTGGGCAACCCCAGGTTATCGGCTAGTTAGGATATAAAATTAAGATAGGCATCCATGAAGTGCATAAAGCTTTTGGCACATCTCTCCTTCGACCAGCCTCTCTAGCAGAACAGAACTGAACAGTTGAAAGGGACCTTGTAGGTCATCTAGTCCAACCCCCTGCCAGAGCAGGGGACTCCGAGAACTCCCACACTCAAACTTTACATCAAGTTTAAACTTCACACTGGTAGTCCTTGACTTAATGGCCACAACTGAGCCCAGAATTTAAGTTGCTAACCGAGACGTTTGTTGTGTACCGTTTGATGACATTTTCCCGCCACGTTTGATCAGTGAATCGCCGTAATTCGCAGTGTACGGTCCCATGGTTAATAATCTCTTATCACATTTATCCAATGTATACAATCCTCATTATATTATGCGTCTCCTCTTCAGTCCTCCCATTCTTATCCATTTTAAGCCAATTCACAATGACAGTAGGAGCAAAGCTAACGAGATACCCTTCGTGCTCATCCAATTCACACTTTTTATGATTATCTCGTTATCACATTCATCAAATTATAGAGTCTTCTTGTTAAACTGTGCATTGAAAGAAAAACACCTAACATCTGTAAGCATCTAATCTGTGATTTGTATTCATTCTCCCGTAGAAACAATTTGTGTTTTAATGTTTCCCCGATCTAATTTCATTTCTGCCTCTCTAGTTTAGAACAGGCTGATTTCATATTTGAAGGGCGATTTCGTTCACCCATCATCTTTTTTGAAAGGGGGGATAATTTTGTGGGAGGGGTAGGCAGCCGTTGTGTGAGTGCAGCCAGTGGTGGGTTTCAGCCGGTACGGCACGGTACAGCCGTACGGGTAGTAGCCGGGAGCAGCTGACAGCGTACTGCTACGGTGGCTCGTTCGGCCCACCCACCTGCCCGCCCGCGTTCTATACCGGTTTTTAAAGCAACTGGCCAGTTGTGCATGCGCGAGCTCCGATAAGCAACTGGCCATTAGAAGCCGTGGCTCACAGGTTGGGGACCCCCGCCATACGATAAATAAATAAACACCGATTTCTTTCCGCCTTTTTATGTTAGCTCCGTTCTCCGGGAGCCCAAGTCCTTCAAGAACAGATGCCCGGAATAAACGCCTTGAGCGGTCTCGATATTTCGGATAACGGTGAGTCTCCAACATCCTGCGAAGTCTGAAGAACGAAGGGGTAGAATCGGAGAATCACGTCCTTAATATCGGGTTGCGTAAACAGACACATAGAATACAAATACAATAGCAGAGTTGGAAGGGATCTTGGAGGTCTTCTAGTCCAACCCCCTGCCTAGGCAGGAAACCCTATACTGTTTCAGACAAATGGCTATCCAACATCTTCTTAAAGACTTCCAGTTTTGGGGCATTCACAACCTCTGGGGGCAACTTCTGTTCCACTGATGAATTGTTCTAATTGTCAGGAAATTCCTCCTCAGTTCTAAGTTGCTTCTCTCCTTGATTAGTTTCCACCCATTGCTTCTCGTTCTGCCCTCAGGTGCCTTGGAGAATAGTTTGACTCCCTCTTCTTTGTGGCATCCCCTGAGATATTGGAAGACTGCTATCATGTCTCCCCTAGTCCTTCTTTCTATTAAACTAGACATACCCAGTTCCTGCAACCGTTCTTCCTATGTTGTTGTTAAGTGAATCTGGTTTTCCCCATCGATCGCAAAAGTGGATCTGGTGACCCCAGGTCATTGCGACCGTCATAAATACGAGTCAGATGCCAAGCGGCTGAATTTGGATCATGTGACCACGGGGAATGTTACAACGGCCCCATGTGTGAAAAATGGCCGTCTGACTTTTTTCCATGCTGTCGTAACTTTGGACGGTCGCTAAGTGAGGTGTTTGTAAGCCGAGGATTACCTATACAAGGAAATAAACATGATCGCTTCCTGTTTTCTCTTCCCAACAGGCTTTGATGCAGATTTGATCACTTTGCTTCCGGCGTTGAGTAAGAACAAGTCTTTGAAACATCTCTGGCTCGGGAAGAATTTTAACGTCAAATCCCGGTGAGGTTTTTTTTTGGGGGGGGGGGGGAAACAGGCGCCATATTTCTGAACCCGGTGAAGTTAAAAGAGTTTTTAGGCTGGGCCACGATGTCAATTGTAATAAGCCGACCATGAAAGCAGTTTGTTTCTCCATTTTCAATCTCGGCAACGTTACGACGGGTGTCGACTTTAGGTTGGACAGACAAAGAAAGAAAGAAAGAAAGAAAGAAAGAAAGAAAGAAAGAAAGAAAGAAAGAAAGAAAGAAAGAAAGAAGTCGTATTTATGACAATTGCAGTGTCCTGGGCTAATATGATCCCTTTTTCCAACCTTCTGACAAGCCAAGTCAATGGGGAAGCCTGATTCACTTAAGGCCCATGGTACTATGTAACAAGTGCAGTGATTCACTTAAGAACTGTGGCAAGACAGGTGGTAAAACGGGGGCAAAGCTCGCTTCACAAGTGTCTCAAATAGCCACCGAAACCACAGGTTCAATTGTGGTCGTAAGTTGAGGACAGACTTGTAATGAGTGCTATTCCTTCCCAATTCCGAATGTAAGGAGGAGGAGGAAGAGGACGGGGATATTGAGGACGATGTAAAGTTGACAGGAGCCATTTTTAATCTTTTTTTACCTCAGGACCCTGGAAGAAATTCTCCAGAAGTTAGTGCAATTTATCCAAGAAGAAGAGTGTGTAAGTTCTTAGCCGGTGCAAAGCTAGAATTATGATTAGTATGATTTACAGGGCTTATGGGTTGTTTGTCGTTTAATGACCCCGTAATCTCTTGCAACTGAATGGAGCAGAGTATTTACTGGCCAGACGCCTTTCCTGTTGTCAATGCGGAGTTTTGTTCAGCAGATTGTGCCCAGAGAGAGAAATATCTCTCTCTACCAAGGATCGACCTCACAGCCTCATCAGTGTGAGGCGAGATCTCCACGTCTAGGCCATCACACAGTAGCGCTTATGAGTTGTTCCTAGCAAAATGTGTTAAGTTGAAGGTGGTTCTGGGGTGACGGGAACAGGGGTAGAAACTGGGTTTTTTTAGGGGATCCTGTTGTGGCCCACCAGCGGAGCTTCCAGCAAATTCGGACAGTGAGGAGGTTGGGGAGGAACCTGGGCCAGTCCTGGAGTCTGGGGAAGGCTCTGATGAGGGCTCTGTGTCGGAGGCAGAGAGGGGGCCAGGGCCGTCCGACAGTTATCAGCTGCCTTCGGAGTCAGACATGAGTGAGGCAGAAGAACAGCTGGAGCCTGTTCCCAGTGTGCTCATGCGCAGAGCTGCCAGACGAAGGGAACAGCTAAAGAACAAGGGTCGACTTGGGAGGAAGGCCACAGGTGGACGATGAACGGCCCCTCTCAGAGGAAATAAAAGAGGGAGCGCCAGGGGAATGGAGTTTGCAGGAGACAATTAGTTCACTTCATTGGTTCGAGACTCCTTGCCAAGTATAAAAGGGGTTTTTCGTTGGGACCAGGCGTTTGCTTCCTGCTCTCGGGAAGCCTCAGTCAGGACAGGAAGAGGGGTAGAAGCTGGGGTGTTGTTGTTTTTTAGGGTATTCAAAATGGCTGTTCAGCCCCCTCCCACTCCTCTCTCTCTACTCCCCTCCCCAAAAGTCCTTACAGTCCTTCTCGGTGGCCGATTCCCGGCTGAAAACCCGCTGTAGCATCCTGATCAACGCTCTGGGGAGCAACACTTGCCTGACCAAAGTGGACCTCAGCGGGAACAACATGGAGGATCTCGGCGCCAAAATGTTGTCCAAGGCTCTGCAGATCAACAGCACGCTGAGGTAAGGAGGCCTGGATGACACCACGTCCGACGGCAGAAGCTCCGGGGAGTCCAACGGATGCCTCCAAGGGGAGAAAGCTCACTCTAAACCAGATTATCTTCCTCCTTTCCAGAAGCATCTCCTGGGACAAGAATGGGACCACTGCCCAAGGCTTCCAGGACATCGCCCGGGCTTTGGAGAAGTGAGTGAGCAGGGATGTCCACCTGGAGAAAGAGAAGGATGAACCTTCTCTCTGGATGGCGGTTTTTGAGCCGCTGGAGACAAGAAGCAAATTTTTGAGGGTGCTGGAGTCCTTCTTGAAGCGTCAGTTGGGAAGGAGCCACAGCTCAGCTGGACGGAGAGGAAGACAGAGAGGAGGGGAAGGAGAAAGGGTGGAGATGGAGGAGAAGGAGTAGGAGAAGAGGAAGGGATGGAGGAAGAAAAGAGATGGAGGGGAAGGGAATGGAGGAGGAGGAGAAAGAGGAGATGGAGATGGAGAAGGGATGGAGAAGGAGAAGAAACATAGGAATAGATGGAGATGGAGAAGGAGGAAGAGAAGAGGAAGGGATGGAGAAGAAAGGAGGAGGAGGGATGGAGAAGAAGATGGAGAAGGGATTTAGAAGAAGGGGAAGAAAAATAGGAATAGATGGAGAAGAAGGAAGAGAAGTGGAAGGGGTGGAGAAGAAAGGAGGAGGGATGGAGAAGAAGATGGAGAAAGGATGGAGAAGAAGGAGAAGAAAAATAGGAATAGATGGAGAAGGAGAAGGAGGAAGAGAAGAGGAAGGAATGGAGAAGAAAGGAGGAGGGATGGAGAAGAAGATGGAGAAAGGATGGAGAAGAAGGAGAAGAAAAATAGGAATAGATGGAGAAGGAGAAGGAGGAAGAGAAGAGGAAGGAATGGAGAAGAAAGGAGGAGGGATGGAGAAGAAGATGGAGAAAGGATGGAGAAGAAGGAGAAGAAAAATAGGAATAGATGGAGAAGGAGAAGGAGGAAGAGAAGAGGAAGGGATAGAGAAGAAAGGAGAAGGAGGAGGGATGGTGAAGAAGATGGAGAAGGAATGGAGAAGAAGAAAAATAGGAATAGATGGAGGAGGAGGGATGGAGGAGGAGGAGAAGGGAGGAGAAGGAATAGGAAAAGAGGAATAGATGGAGGAAAAGAAGATATGGAGGAGGAAGGGATGGAGAAGAGAGGAGGAGAAGGAATAGGAGAAGAGAAAGGGGTGGAGGAAGAAAATGAGAAGGAGGGGAAGGGATGGAGAAGAAGGGGAAAGAAAAATAGGAATAGATTCAGACGGAGAGGGAGGAAGAGGGGAGGAAGGGATGGAGAAGAAATGAGGAGAGATGGAGAAGGAGGAGGAGATGGAGGAGGAGGAGGAGGAGAAATAGGAGAAGAGGAAGGGATGGAGGAAGATAAGATGAGGAGGAGCAAGAGGGGAAGGGATGGAGGAGAAGGGGAACGAGGAGAAGGAAGATGGAGGGAGATGGGAGGAAGGAAGATGGAGGGAGGGAGAGAGGGAGGAAAGAAGATGAAAAAGGAAGGAAGGAAGGAAGACCTGTGCTGGCACAGTGGTTAGAATACAATATTGCAGGCGAATTCTGCCAACTGCCAGCAGTTCGATCCTGACTGGCTCAAGGTTGACTTCGCCTTCCGTCCTTCCGAGGTGGGGAAAAGAGGCAGATTTTTAAAAACCCGCTTAGAGAGGACTATGAAGCAGTAGATCAGTTTAAGCGCTACTGCTATTAACCGCTGCCTCACTTAGCCACAGGACATGTTGGACTTCATTATGGTCGTAAGTCCAGGATTAGCTGGATGCCTTTGGCACCTCTACGGGCCGACTCGGACATGATTCAAAACAGATTTTTCAAATTGTCTTCCTTTTTAAGCAACTACACCCTCAAATTTATGGCTTTGCCCATGAGTGACATCACCACGGCGTACCGCAATGCCCCCGACCGGACGGACGAGGTTTGGCAAAAGGTGAGCCCCTTCCCACCAATCTGGCATTATTAATTAACTCATTAATTCATTTACCAGTGGAACAGCTTGCCACCAGAACCTCCAACACTGGAGGTTTTTAAGACGAGATCGGACAGCCGTTTCTCTGGAACCGTATAGGGTCTCCTGCCTGAGCTGGGGGTTGGACTAGAAGACCTCTGAGGTCCCTTCACGGTGTGTTACAGGTAGTCCTTGACATATGACGGTTCACTTAGTGACCGTTCAAAGTTACAACAGCCCTGAAGAAAGGGTCCGTTTTTCACAGTTATGACCGTTGCCGCATCCCCAGGTGCACGCGATCCTTGGCAACTGTTCACACTTACGACGGTTCACAGTGTCTGGGAGTCTTGTGATTCCCCTTTGGGGACCACCTGATGAGCAACGGGGAAGCCCGATTCACTTAACAGCCGTCTCACCCGCTTAACAACTGCCGTGATTCTCTTAACAACTGTAGCAAGAAAGGTTGCCAAACAGGGCAACATTCACTCAACCACTGTCTCGCTTAGCGAGAGAAATTTTAGGCGGTCGTAAATCGTGATCAAAATGCGGATGCTTGGCAACGGATTTGTATTTATGACGGATTCACTGTTCCTCTTAGCAGTGATTTGCTGAACAACGGTGGCTGATTTATCCACTGCAGTGATTCAATAAACAACAATGTGTTGGGACAGTTGGATCAGAGTTCTTTTCAGGTGGGGAGGGGGAGTAGAATGTCTAATGCCTTAGCATCAGTGTGTGTTAATTACTGTATAAGAAATACTAATGATCTGATGGTCATTTTGAAAAATCCTTTCTTAGCAAACACCTAGAAGTCAAGAGGAACATATGTGCCTATTTTCAAGTTTGTAGGCTTTACGGTTCTGGAGATTTCGTGATGAGTGAGTGGTGCTTGGCTTTTGTATATATAGATTTACATCCACAATGCACAGGCTGCATGATGGTAGTAACTCAAAGACCGGCTGCAATTTAGTTGTTCTGTCCTCACCGCTATCTCCGTCTTCTCCTCCCCTCTGCATTTTAGTTGTTCTGTCCTCACCGCTATCTCCGTCTTCTCCTCCCCTCTGCAATTTAGCTGTTCTGTCTTCACCGCTATCTCCGTCTTCTCCTCCCTTCTTCAATTTAGCTGTTCTGTCTTCACCGCTATCTCCGTCTTCTCCTCCCTTCTTCAATTTAGCTGTTCTGTCTTCACCGCTATCTCCGTCCTCTCGTCCTTCCTCAGATCCAGTGGTGTCTCCTGCGGAACAACCATTCTTCGAAGATCTCCCAAGATCAAGCTTTCCGACTCCACCAAGGAATCGTCACCCATAGCGCCGAGCAAGTAAACGTTCCCATCTCCCTGGAGCCACTTCTCCCGTCCATCCTTAACATCTGGGGGGGAGCGGAGGGGAGGGGGGAAAACTTGCAGATGTGACCAAGGGGGGATGCCGCAAGATCAGATGGGATTCGAGGGTGACCTGAATACCTCCAGGATCTCTGATGGGTTTGTGAGGACAGACCCATTGGAGGATTTTCAGGTCAAGCGGAGTTGTCTGAGTTAACAATCTCCTCCCCTGTCCCCTCCTTAGATGATGAGCCGGCTTTGCGTGCGAGTTCAGGAGGAGCTACGGGTCCTGAGGACGTGCTCGGCCGATTCTGTCCAGGAGGAAGTCCTGTATGCCCGGAAGTTGATGAAAGAAGCTAAGAATTCAAGAGCGGTAAGACAAACCCTTTGTCCTTCCGTGGATCGTCCTTGTCTTGCAACCGCTCATTTTTAAAATGATTATTGTTTTATTCATAAACATTTCGAATACAGTGCATTGTCAGGGTATATCATTTACAGGAGGAAATTAAAGAGAATACTGTATTTTTCGGAGTATAAGATGGACCTCTTACCCTCAAAAAAGAGGGTGAAAATCTGGGTGAGTCTTATACACTGAATACAGAATTTTTGGCCTCCTGAACCCCCCCCCCCTTCTTAAACCTGAATTCCACTTTGTGGAATTCAGGTTTAAGAAGGATAGACCAAGTTTAAGAAGGATAGACCAGGTTTAAGAAGGATAGACCAAGTTTAAGAAGGATGGACCAGGTTTAAGAAGGATAGACCAAGTTTAAGAAGGATGGACCAGGTTTAAGAAGGATAGACCATGTTTAAGAAAGATAGACCAGGTTTAAGAAGGATAGACCAAGTTTAAGAAGGATGGACCAAGTTTAAGAAGGATAGACCAGGTTTAAGAAGGATAGACCAAGTTTAAGAAGGATGGACCAAGTTTAAGAAGGATAGACCAAGTTTAAGAAGGATAGACCAAGTTTAAGAAGGTGGACCAAGTTTAAGAAGGATGGACCAAGTTTAAGAAGGATGGACCAAGTTTAAGAAGGATAGACCAAGTTTAAGAAGGATGGACCAAGTTTAAGAAGGATGGACCAAATTTAAGAAGGACGGACCAAGTTTAAGAAGGATAGACCAGGTTTAAGAAGGATAGACCAGGTTTAAGAAGGATGGACCAAGTTTAAGAAGGATAGACCAAGTTTAAGGAGGATAGACCAGGTTTAAGAAGGATAGACCAAGTTTAAGAAGGATAGACTAAGTTTAAGAAGGATAGACCAAGTTTAAGAAGGATAGACCAGGTTTAAGAAGGATGGACTAAGTTTAAGAAGGATAGACCAGGTTTAAGAAGGATAGACCAGGTTTAAGAAGGATAGACCAAGTTTAAGAAGGATAGACCAAGTTTAAGAAGCATGGACCAAGTTTAAGAAAAAATGGACCAACTTTAAAAAGGATAGACTTCAGTTTTAAGATGGATGGACCAACTTTAAGAAGGATGGACTTCAACTTTAAGAAGGATGGACTTCAACTCCCAGAATTCCCCAGCCAACAGAGCTGGCTGGGGACTTCTTGGAGTTAAGGTCTACCCTTCTTAAAGATACTAAGATTGAGGAACGCTCTTCATCCTCTCTTTTTTCCTCCAGCTCTTTCCCAGCCTCTATGAACTCGGGCACCTCTTGGCCAGTGATGGGCCCGTGCGGCACCGCCTGGAGTCCATGGCCAACGAAGTGGCGAAAGCCGTCGACAAGGAACTGCAGGTGAAGGCAACACCACTGTCCCCTTTCACGCTATGGGTGGTGGCAAAGTCCTCTTGGGTGGGACGTCCTTGGTCTTGGGAATTGGAGGTATCTTGTGGTGGTTGTGAGATGGCCATCTTGGCTGATCTCCGTTCCCCTCTTTCGCTAACCCTGATTCGTGGTTCCTCTCTCGGCCAGATGATCTTGGAATCCATGGTGGCCCTCACCCAGGAGCTGTGTCCACACGCCGTCCAGGCCGCTGAAGAACATCACAAGATGCTGGCCGCTGTTTCGGAGCATCTCACCGTGCCCCGAAACTTTATCCGCGGCGCTTTGCTGGAGCAGGCTGGCCAGGATATCCAGAACAAGCTCAAGTAAGAATTGGGGTGTAGATTTTTTTAAAAAAAGGGGGGGGGTTCAGGGAGGGATAGTCTCAGTCGTGGAGGTGAGTTCCAGAACAAGGTTACTCGTCGTGACCCCGGGACACGAGATACGGAGGTCACAGAGGCAGCTGGACGTTCAAACCACCCCTTGATTGCTCCAGGTTTCCCCCAAACGCTCCCACGTTTCTGGCAAGTCCCAGAGCAAAGTGGTCACACGTGCACAGACCCCCCTCAAGCAGCCTCAGGCTGAAAATAGTCCAGCAAGGGGGGTTGGACTAGATGACCTCTAAGGTACCTTCCAATTCAATTCTCCTCCTCCTCCTCCTCCTCCTTTTAAAGGCGAGATCGGACATAGGTTTTCTTTTAAGCAGGGGGTTGGACTAGAAGACCTCCAAGGTCCCTTCCAATTCTATTCTCCTCCTCCTCCTCCTCCTCCTCCTCCTTTTAAAGACGAGATTGGACATAGGTTTCCTCTTAAACAGGGGGTTGGACTAGAAGACCTCCAAGGTCCCTTCCAATTCTATTCTCCTCCTCCTCCTCCTCCTCCTCCTCCTCCTCCTCCTCCTCCTCCTCCTCCTCCTCCTCCTCCTCCTCCTCCTCCTCCTTTTAAAGACGAGATTGGACATAGGGTTTCTTTTAAGCAGGGGGTTGGACTAGAAGACCTCCAAGGTCCCTTCCAATTCTATTCTCCTCCTCCTCCTCCTCCTCCTCCTCCTCCTCCTCCTCCTCCTCCTCCTCCTCCTCCTCCTCCTCCTCCTCCTTTTAAAGACGAGATTGGACATAGGGTTTCTTTTAAGCAGGGGGTTGGACTAGAAGACCTCCAAGGTCCCTTCCAATTCTATTCTCCTCCTCCTCCTCCTCCTCCTCCTCCTCCTCCTCCTCCTCCTCCTCCTCCTTTTAAAGACGAGATTGGACATAGGTTTCCTCTTAAGCAGGGGGTTGGACTAGAAGACCTCCAAGGTCCCTTCCAATTCTATTCTCCTCCTCCTCCTCCTCCTCCTCCTCCTCCTCCTCCTCCTCCTCCTCCTCCTCCTCCTCCTCCTCCTCCTCCTCCTCCTTTTAAAGACGAGATTGGACATAGGTTTTCTCTTAAGCAGGGGGTTGGACTAGAAGACCTCCAAGGTCCCTTCCAACTCTATGACTCTGTTATTTTGTTGTTCATCCTCTGATGTAGTGAGGTGAAGCTCTCGGTCGTGACGTATCTCACCAACACCATTGTGGAGGAACTCCTGGAGGAGTTGTATTACGCTCACAAGAACCTGGTAAGGATGACCTCTAGGGTGTCCCAATGACTCACTCCCCTCCCCCTTCCACGTCCTCGTTTCATTTCATTGATTTGCAGCCTGGTATCTCAGCCCATCAGAGTGCCTGGATTACCTTGTTTACCTTGGAAGCTAAGCAGGCTGTTAATTGGATGGCCAGATGCCTTTCCTATTGCCAATGAGGAGTTTTCTTCAGCAGGGAGATTCTCATTGTGCCCAGAGAGAGAAATATCTGCCTCTACCTAGGATTGAACTCACAGCCTCATCAGTGTGAGGCGAGAGCTCCCCCTCTAGGCCACCGCACCACTCGTTTTATTTTGGATCCCCCTTGTGTTCAGCTCCGGTACTGCAGATCTGCTCTCGGGATAATTGCAAGCTGACCTCTTCCGTCTTCCCTCTCTCCTGTTTCCAAACGCAGGCCCAGCACATCACTCATCTCCACCGGCTTTCGGAGAGCCAGGATAACCTCATCCTTCCCGAACATCTGGGGAAACCCCAACTCCAGGCCCCGAAAGAGTTCACCGATCACGAACTCGATTCCAACATCGTAAGTGGATCCGGGCGGATTGCAGGCGAACGCCCTGATTTTGGCAATTCCTGCCTTGTGTAGAGTTTGAGTGACGGCACGACCAACATTGGCTTGGCTCGTTAAACGAACGATCGCTTAAATAGGAGCCAGCCGTGTGCAGCAGCTGCCAAAAAAGCCAACACAGTTCTAGGCTTCATCAACAAAGGGAGAGAATCAAGATCCCGTGAAGGGTTAATACCACTTTACAATCCCTTGGTAAGGCCACACTTGGAATACTGCATTCAGTTCTGGTCGCCACGATGTAGAAAAGATGTGGAGACTTTGGAAAGAGTGCAGAGAAGAGCAACAAAAATGATTAGGGGACTGGAGACTAAAACATATGAAGAACGGTTGCAGGAACTGGGTATGTTTAGCTTAAGAGAAAGAAGGACTAGGGGAGACATGATAGCAGTCTTCCAATATCTTAGGGGTTGCCACAAAGAAGAGGGAGTCAAGCTATTCTCCAAGGCACCTGAGGGTAGAACAAGAAGCAATGGGTGGAAACTAATCAAGGAGAGAAGCAACTTAGAACTGAGGAGGAATTTCCTGACAGTTAAAACAATTAATCAGTGGAACAGAAGTTGCCTCCAGAAGTTGTGAATGCCCCAACACTGGAAGTCTTTAAGAAGATGTTGGATAGCCATTTGTCTGGAACGGTATAGGGTTTCCTGCCTAGGCAGGGGGTTGGACTAGAAGACCTCCAAGGTCCCTTCCAATTCTGATTCTTTTCTGTTCTGTTCTATATTCTATTCTTTTCTATTCTCTATTCAGTTCTATTCTATTCTATTCTATTCTATTCTATTCTATTCTATTCTATTCTATATTCTCTTCTTTTCTATTCTATTCAATTCTATTCTAGTCTCTATTCTATTCCATTCTATTCTATATTCTCTTTTCTTTTCTATTCTCTTCTTTTCTATTCTATTCTCTATTCTGTCCTATTCTATTCCATTCCATTCCATTCCATTCTATTCTCTCTTCTCTTCTTTTCTATTCTATTCAATTGTATTCTATATTCTCTTCTCTTCTATTCAATTCGATTGTATTCTCTATTCTATTCCATTCTATTCTATATTCTATTCTATTCTATTTTCTCTTCTCTTTTTTTCTCTTCTATTCAATTCAATTCTATATTCTCTTCTCTTCTATTTTATTCAATTCGATTGTATTCTCTATTCCATTCTATTCTATATTCTCTTCTATTCTCTTCTATTCTATTCCATTCCATTCTATTCTATTCTATTTTCTCTTCTCTTCTTTTCTCTTCTATTCAATTCTATTCTATATTCTCTTCTCTTCTTTTCTATTCTATTCTATTCTATTCTATATTCTCTTCTTCTCTATTCAATTCAATTCTATTCTCTATTCTATTCTATTTTCTCTTCTCTTCTCTTCTTTCCTATTCTATTCCATTCTCTATTCTATTCCATTCTATTTTATTCTATTCTATTTCCTAACAGTGAGGACAATTAACCAGTGGAACAGTTTGCCACTAGAGGTTGTGAATCCTCCAACAATGGAGGTTTTTAAGAAGAGATTGGACATCCATTTGTCTGAAATGGTCTAGGGCAGTGATGGCAAACCTTTTTTCTCCCCTCGGGTGCCAAAAGCGCGTGGGCGTCCCCACACCCATAATTAAATGCCCCCCCCCCCATGTTGTGCTTTCTTGGAGCCTGGGGAGGGCAAAAATGGCCCCTCCCACCCCACTGGAGGCCCTCTGGAGGCCAGAAACAGCCATTTCCTGACTTCAGGTGGGCCCGGTAGGTTCCTTTTGTCGCCGTCCGAAGGCTTTTCCAACTTCCGGATGAAAAATGGCCCAACGGGCCTATCGGAAGTCGGGAAACGGACCATTTCCAGCCTCTAGAGGGCCTCCGGCGGGGCGAAAACGGCCTCCCCACACCCTCCGGAAGGCCGAAAGGCGCATGCATGCGTCCTTACTTCTTGTGATGCCTCCACGAGCCGCCGCGACGCTCCAGCTGCTCGGCAATGCGTCGCGCAGGCGCCACACGCTCCTTACCTGTGCGTAAAAGCGCCGAAGAGCTCAAATACAGGTAAGGGGCACCTGCCAACCCACCACTGGTATAGAGTCTCCTGCTCAAGCAGTGGGTTGGACTAGAAGACCTCTGAGGTCCCTTCCAACTCTATTATTCTATGTTCTCTCCTGCAGGACACCATGGCTATCAAGAGACAGAAGAACTGCCGCAGGATCCGGCCCGCGTCCGCCTTCATTAGTGAGTGCAACAACGATTTTTCTATCTGCTGTTCTTAAATCCATAGATGTGGTCCTTGACTTACGGCCATTCATTTAGCGACCCGAGTTACGACGCTGAAAAAAGCGTCTGGATCATTTTTCGCACTCGTGACCATTGCGGCGTTCCCTCATGGTCACGTCTTCACAATTCAGACCTTTGGCGACTGGCTCATATTTATGACGGTCGCAGGGTCCCAGGGTGACGTGATTCCCCTTGTGCGACCTTCCGACAAGTGAAGCCAATGGGGAAGAGGGATCCACTTAACAACCATGTGACTCACTTAGCAAATGTGGTGATTCCCTTAACGACAGCGGCAAGGGAGGCCGCAAAACAGGGGAGAAACTCACTTAACGCACGTTTGGCTTAGCAAAACATAAATTTGCGGGCTCCGCTGTCGTCGTAAGTAAGGACTGCCTGCCTCCGTGCAATGAAAAAGGTGTGTCGACCTTAAAACTGGGTTTAATTTGAGCGCAAAATCACCTGTTCGCCTACCTAAAAGTGTTTTTGGGGGGGGGCAAAAAATAATTGACCGAAACCGCCTGTTGGATATTCTTTCCATGAGATTCACGGAACCACCGTCGTAAAATCGAATCCAGTCCGGCGGTGCCTCGACCGCAACGACTTGACGATGTCTCTCCATTTTTGTAGGTGGATCGGAGCAGGACAACGACCTCACAGCCGCTAATATGAACTCGCCACTCGGCTGGATCTCCCTGGTGGGCAACGCACCGTATTCCTATTCGCACAGCGCCTCCTTCGACGGGCTTTTCGAACTGCCCACGGAAGGGAGTCGGCTCGAACACCGGACGTGCGGCAGGCCTCGGCCCCCTCGCTCGACTCGGTTCCGCTCCAGCGTATGTAGCTTGTCCAAAAGATTGGTTTCCTTTTTCCCGACCCTTTTCTTTTTAACCGATCCGTTCCTCTTCTCGTTCTTCACGAGCCGTTTCATCCCTCGCTCCGGCTTTCCGGGTGTTTTTCAAAGACGATTCTCTCGCCGTCGCTGTTGACCCAGCTCCCCAAACACGACAAACCCTCTGAAGTGAATTCGGAAAGATTCCTTTAATGAGGGTAACCTGGTAACCTGGGAGACAGCCTTGGGAAAGATATGCCTGGAATGCCGCTTCTGTTTGTGACTTCCGTGCGGCTTCATCGGTTTCCCACCCCCTTCGCCTATGGCAACTCGAGAGCAGGCCAGGGATGCTTTGCGAGTTGACAATGGGAAGAATGAATAGATCCTGGCGCGTTTCGTCTCTTTCAGAACCGAATTTTTCGTTCCCTGGAATCCCGAGAACAGGAGAATGGGTTGGGGCCCAGACTGGATGAAGGTCTCGAGGAGTTTTTTAACCGCAGAGTTCTGAGCAACACCATCAGGTGAGCTGAGGGAGGTTCTCCGTAGGGCGGGGTGGACGTCGCACAATTAGGCAAGAAAAACCGAATGCGCGTAGGTATTAGGTGGTACCTGACTCAATAGCAGGGAGGGCGAGCGGGAACTCCGATCCTAGGTAGAGGCAGATATTTCTCTCTCTGAGCACAATGAGATTATATCTGCTGAATACAACTCCGCACTGGTGACGGGAAAGGCATCTGGCCAGTAAACATAGCTCCATTCAGTTGACCTGACTCCACCCCGCAAAGGATTATGGGGTCATTAAAAGAAGATAATACTAAATACAGAGTAGGTGAGGCCTGGCTCAAATGCTGTAACTGTGAGAGGATTAACCCTTGCCCCTCCTCCTTCTTTCTTCCTCCTTCTCCCCCCTTCCACTTCCTCTTCCTCCTCCTTCCCACTTTCCCTCCTCCTCCTTTCTTCTTCTTCCTCCTCCTCCCTTCCACTTCCTCCTCCTCCCCCCTTCCACTTTCTTCTCCCCTTTCTACTTCCTCCCCCTCTTCCTCCTCCTTCGCCCTTCCTCTCCTCCTCCTCTCCTCTCTTCCTCCCCCTTCCACTTCCTCCTCCTGCCCCTTCCACTTTCTTCTCCCCTTTCTACTTCCTCCCCCTCTTCCTCCTCCTTCGCCCTTCCTCTCCTCCTCCTCTCCTCTCTTCCTCCCCCTTCCACTTCCGCCACCTCTTCCTCCTCCTTCTCCTCTCCTCCTCCCCCTTCTCTTCCCCCTCCTCCTCCTTTCTTCCTCCTCCTCCCCCTCCCACTTCCTCTTCTTCCTCCTCCCCCTTCCACTTCCCCTCTACCTCCTCGTTTTCTTCCTCCCTCCCACTTCCTCTTCTTCCTCCTCCCCCTTCCATTTCCCCTCCTCCTTGTTCTACTTTCTTCTTCTTCCTCCTCCTCCCTCCCTCCTACTCCCTCCTCTTCCTCCTCCTTCCCCCCTTCCACTTCCTCCTCCCCTTCATCCCCTCCTCTCTTCCTCCCCCTCCCCCTTCCATTTCCTCCTCCCCCTTCTCCTCCCCCTTCCTCCTCCTTCTTCTCCCTTCCACTCCTCCTCCTCCTTTCTTCCTCCTCCCCCTCCTCCCCCTTTCCACTTCCCCTTCCCTTGGAGTCCTGGTGGACAATCACTTAAATAGGAGCCAGCTGTGTGCAACAGCTGCCCAAAAAGCCAACACAGTTCTAGGCTGCATCAACAGAGGGAGGGAATCAAGATCACGTGAAGGGTTAATACCACTTTACAATCCCTTGGGAAGGCCACACTTGGAGTACGGCATTCAGTTTTGGTCTCCATGATGTAGAAAAGATGTGGAGACTCTAGAAAGAGTGCAGAGAAGAGCAAGAAAGAGGATTAGGGGACTGGAGGCTAAAACATATGAAGAACAGTTGCAGGAACTGGGTAAGTTTAGCTTAAGAGAAAGAAGGACTAGGGGAGACATGATAGCAGTCTTCCAATATCTCAGGGGTTGCCACAAAGAAGAGGGAGTCAAACTATTCTCCAAGGCACCTGAGGGTAGAACAAGAAGCAATGGGTGGAAACTAATCAAGGAGAGAAGCAACCTAGAATTAAGGAGAAACTTTCTAACAGGGAGCACAATTAACCAGTGGAACTGCTTGCCACCAGAAGTTGTAAGGGCTACATCACTGGAGGTTTTTAAGAAGAGACTGGATAGCCATTTGTCAGAAATAGCATAGGGGTGCCTGTTTGAGCGAGAGGTTGGACTGGACGACCTCTAGAGGTCCCCTCCAACTCTGTGATTCTGTCTTTGCTGACATCAACCTGGAAGAAAAACAGTTTCCAGTTTAGTTTCTGGGTTTATTTTTAGTTCTATCCCTAGTCCAGAGTTTGCAAGCAGTCTTGGACTTAACACCAGTTCATTTAGTGACTGTTTGAAGTGACGACATCGCTGCAAAAAGGGACCGATCGCCGCTTTTCCCACTTACGACCGTTTTATCATCCCTATTCGTCACGTGATCAAAAATCAAATGCTTGGGGGTTCACTCATATTTACGACAAGGGCAGCATCCCGGGGCGACACGTTTCCTTTTTGCGACCTTCCGACAAGCAAAGTCCATGGAGAGGGGAAACGAGATTCCCTTCACAACCCCACTTGAACAACGGCGGGGATCCGCTTAAGGACCCCGGCGAGAAAAACTTTGGACATAATATAGATCTAGTGGATTGGGGAAGAATTTGGAACACAAATTATAAGCTAACACAATCGGTAACACTCAAAGAAAACTTAGACTGCTATCATGTCTAAGAGTCAGGTTCTACATTTAGGCAAGAGAAACGAAATGCACAGGGACAGTATAGGTGGTACCTTGCTCAACAGTAGTAACTGTGAAAGGGATCTTGGAGTCTTAGTGGACAACCATTTAAATAGGAGCCAGCCGTGTGCAGCAGCTGCCAAAAAAGCCAACACAGTTCTAGGCTGCATCAACAGAGGGATAGAATCAAGATCATGTGAAGTGTTAATACCACTTTATAAGGCCTTGATAAGGCCACACTTGGAATACGGCATTCAGTTTTGGTCGCCACGATGTAGAAAATATGTGGAGACTCTAGAAAGAGTGCAGAGAAGAGCAACAAAGAGGATTAGGGGACTGGAGACTAAAACATATGAAGAACGGTTGCAGGAACTGGGTGTTTAATGCAAAGAAGGACTAAGGGAGACAGGATAGTAGTGTTCCAATATCTCAGGGGTTGCCACAAAGAAGAGGGAGTCAAACTATTCTCCAAGGCACCTGAGGGCAGGACAAGAAGCAATGGGTGGAAACTAATCAAGGAGAGAAGCAACTTAGAACTGAGGAGAAACTTCCTGACAGTTAGTACAATTAATCAGTGGAACAGAAGTTGCCTCCAGAAGTTGTGAATGCCCCAACACTGGAAGTCTTTAAGAAGATGTTGGATAGCCATTTGTCTGGAACGGTATAGGGTTTCCTGCCTAGGCAGGCAGTTGGACTAGAAGACCTCCAAGGTCCCTTCCAACTCTACTATTGTATTGTATTGTATTATTGTATAACATGAATCCGACTTGCTGGAAGTGCAAAAAAAAAACTCAAGGGACTTTCTATCACATGTGGTGGAACTGTCCAGAAACTCAAAAATATGGGATGAAAATTTGGAAATGGATACAACAAATTACAGAAGGGAAAAAAATAGAATACAAACCGGAACTCTTTCTGCTGAGGAATAACCAAGGGGAAATATAGAAAGAAAACTAAATACATACTACTACATCTCCTGACTACAGCTAGAATAACGTTTGCCCAACGTTGGAAACAGAGTTAATATTTCCCCCAGACGAATTAGCGATTCACAAAATTTTGGGATTGTGCAGAAACGGACAAGTTGCCACTAAAATGAAAGGACGAAGAAGAGTCTGCATATTATGACATTTGGGATAATGGGTACAAATGGTTGCAAAAGGGGAATGACATTAATTCAGCCGAGAAACAATGGAGCAATGTGTAGAGCTGTAGATAAATGTATATAAATATAGAAGCGAAATAAGATGGAGATATACAGGGATGACGACATAACAATGTTGAAGTAATGATTGGAAGGAAAAAACAATAAAAATCTGCTCCAAAAATAATAATAATAATAATAATAATAATAATAATAATAATAATAATAATAATAATAATAACAACAACGACCCTGGCGAGAAAGGTTGTAAGACAGGGGCACAAATTCACTGAACCCCTGTCTCGCTTAGCGATAGAAATGTCAGGCTCCGTGGTGGCCGTAGGTCAGTGACCGATACCACTGGTGGGTTCCTGACCAGTTTACTACCGCTTCACCGAGAGAGGGCGTTTTGAGCGCGCACAAAAATTTACCGGTCCCAGCGAACCAGGCCAGAAAACCGCAACTGTTTCGTCCGAACCGGTCCGAACCAATGGGAACCAAACTCTGGCCTATAGATCTTAACGTTTCTCTCCCTTCTGTCTTCCCAAACCACGTCCCGCTATCTTAGTTCCACCGTTTCTTTCTTGCGCAGCTATCCTCGGATCTCGGAGAGCTGTGCGGTACGGCCGGGACAGTCCGATTCTCTCCCGCTGCTTCAAAGGAAGAGGAAAAAGGGGCTCTTCCATTTTCGCCGATACCGCAGCATCAAGGGAGAGCGAGACCCCAATGACCTGCCCCCCAATCCTCCCCCGCCACCGCCGGGTGGGGAGGAACCGAAAGCCCTGATCTATTCCGCCGCCCATGAGAAAGAGTGGAAATTGGACCAGGATATCACAGGGGGTTCCATGCCCCTTCCAGGAATGGCGGTCGTGGGAGCACCGGGAAGCGGGGTAAAAGGCCTCCCGGGCCGTGCCAAACAGGTGAGGAAATTTACTTCCGGGGGGAACGGGCTGGGACGTGGTAGGTTACACCCAGGCAGGGGGGAAAAAAACAAAGATATAAGTACAGAGAGTAGGAGTGTATAGTATAGTCTTTATTGCCATTGTACAAAATAAATACCATGAAATTGGTTAATGGTGCGGTGGCGTAGAGGTGGAGCTCTCGCCTGACAATCATGGGGCAGTGGGTTCAATCCTAGGTAGAGGCAGACACTTTTCTCTCTCTGGGCACCATGAGAATCTGTCTGCTGAACAAAACTCCTCCTTGGCAACAGGAAGGGCATCTGGCCAGTAAACCTCGGCTCCATTCAGTTGTCCACCTACAAGGGATGATGGGGTCATTCAAAGAATATAGTGATAAGTAGAGTAGGCGAGACATGGCTCAAAAACAGTAACTGTGAAAGGGATCTTGAAGTCCTAGTGGAGAACCATTGAAATAGGAGCCAGCCGTGGGCAGCAGCTGCCAAAAAAGCCAACATAGTTCTAGGCTGCATCAACAGAGGGAGAGAATCAAGATCATGTGAAGGGTTAATGCCACTTTACAATCCCTTGGTAAGGCCACACTTGGAATACGGCATTCAGTTCTGGTCGCCACGATGTAGAAAAGATGCGGAGACTCTAGAAAGAGTGCAGAGAAGAGCAACAAAGAGGATTAGGGGACTGGAGACTAAAACATATGAAGAACGGTTGCAGGAACTGGGTATGTTTAGCTTAAGAGAAGGAAGGACTAGGGGAGACATGATAGCAGTGTTCCAATATCTCAGGGGTTGCCACAAAGAAGAGGGAGTCAAGATATTCTCCAAAGCACAAGAAGCAATGGGTGGAAACTAATCAAGGAGAGAAGCAACTTAGAACTGAGGAGAAACTTCCTGACAGTTAGAACAATTAATCAGTGGAACAACTTGCCTCCAGAAGTTGTGAATGCTCCAACACTGGAAGTCTTTAAGAAGATGTTGGATAGCCATTTGTCTGAAGTGGTGTAGGGTTTCCTGCCTAGGCAGGGGGTTGGGCTAGAAGACCTCCAAGGTCCCTTCCAACTGTGTTATTCTATTCTATTCTGAATTCTATTCTATTCTATTCTGAATTCTATTATATTCTATTCTGAATTCTATTCTATTCTATTCTGAATTCTATTCTATTCTGAATTCTATTCTATTCTATTCTGTTCTGAATTCTATTCTATTCTATTCTGAATTCTATTCTATTCTGGATTCTATTCTATTCTATTCTGAATTCTATTCTATTCTATTCTGAATTCTATTCTATTCTGAATTCTATTCTATTCTGAATTCTATTCTATTCTATTCTGAATTCTATTCTATTCTATTCTGAATTCTATTCTATTCTATTCTATTCTGAATTCTATTCTATTCTGAATTCTATTCTATTCTATTCTGAATTCTATTCTATTCTGAATTCTATTATATTCTGAATTCTATTCTATTCTATTCTATTCTGAATTCTATTCTATTCTGAATTCTATTCTATTCTATTCTGAATTCTATTCTATTCTGAATTCTATTCTATTCTGAATTCTATTCTATTCTGAATTCTATTCTATTCTATTCTGAATTCTATTCTATTCTGAATTCTATTCTATTCTGAATTCTATTCTATTCTATTCTGAATTCTACTCTATTCTATTCTATACCAAAAGGTACGGATAGGTAATGATAAATCCAGAGTCTGTGAAACCTGGCTCACAAACCGCAATTGCGGGAGAGACCTTGGCTTCCTAGTGGATCCCATTGCAGTCACCACCCTATAAACAAGAGGTTGAGATGTTGGGGAAAATGCAAAGAAGAGCAACTAAGATCATTAAAAGGCCCGGAGACTAAAAACATATGAAAAACGGTTGCGGGATTTGGGTTTAGCTACTCTAGATAAAAGAAGAATTACGGGTGAAATGATAGCAGACTTCCAGTATTTGGGGCGTGATGCCACCAAGAGAAGGGGGGAGGGAGGTCAATTTATTTTCCAAACCACCAGAAGGCAGGACAAGAAGCAATGGATGGAAACTAATCAAGGAGAAAAGCAACTTTGGAACTGAGGAGCAACTTCCTCACAGTGAGGACAATTAACCCCGTGGAACAGCTGGCCACTAGAAGTTGTAGGGGCTCCATCCCTAAGGGTTTTTAAAGAAAAGACTGGTCAGCCATCTGTCTGAAATAGTATACGGTCTCCTGCTTGAGCAGGGGGTTGGGCTAGAAGACCTCCAGAGGTCCCTTCCAGCGCTGTTCTGATTTATTCTACCCTAAGGCCATTTTCCTTTCCTTCCGAAAAAAAAAGATTTCCACTCCGGATTCAGAGAGGGCACCGGCGGACGGACGCAGGACCGAATTGCTACAGCCGTCGCGCGTCCAAGGTGTAGCGCTGCCAGGCATGGAACGGGCTAAAGGTTGGAGTTTGGATGCTAAACTTGAGGTAACTGCCCGTCACGGGAACCAAGGCCGATTGTGGGAAAGGGGGAGCACGCGGGGTCATTGGTTGAAGCCGAAAAAATCACCTCATGGTGAGGCCGCAATGTGCTGCAGCTGCCAAAAAAGCCAATGCAATCCTAGGCTGCGTTAACGGAGGGAGAGTATTGTGGCCTAACAGCGGCCAGTAGGGTTGGCAGCAGATTCGGAGAGTGAGGAGGGTTGGGGAGGAACATGGGCCGGTCCTGAAGTCTGGGGAAGGCTCTGAGGAGGGCTCTGCGTCGGAGGCAGAGAAGAGTCCAGAGCCGTATGCCAGTTATCAGCTACCTTCGGAGTCCGACATCCGTGAGGCAGAAGAACAGCTGGAGCCTGTTCCCAGTGTGCGCATGCGCAGAGTTGCCAGACGAAGGGAACAGCTAAAGAATGGAAGGCCGCAGGTGGACGATGAACGGCCCCTCCCAGAGGAAATAAAAAAGGGAGCGCCAGGGGAGTGGAGCTTGCAGGAGGCCATCAGTTCGCTTCATTGGTTGGGGACTCTGCGTGCCACCCGCAGCACGGTTGCCATAGGTTCCCCGTCCCGGGTCTAGGGTCTCCTGCATGAGCAGGGGATTGGACTAGAAGACCTCCAAGGTCCCTTCGGTTATTCTGGCCCGTGGGAGGTAACTCCTCGGCTTTTCTTCCTTGGGTAGAGCGTTGAAACGGAGCAAAGGATGGAGAGTCTACGGGAGCAGCAGAGGAGACGGTCTTCGGATGACACCGGTAGGTAGCATCATCCAACCTTCTCAGCTCGGGTCCCCCTCCCCTTACGAATAGGAGTCCGGGGGCATCGTGTGGTCACAGGAAGCTCTTTTGATGCACGCGGGACTTCAAGGGGTCGGCAGCTTAAAATCGGGAACGTCAAGGAAGGAAGTGCTCTCCTGAAGGGGTTCTTCCCTAAATTTAATGTTCTATTTATTTCTCCTGCCTTTTTGACTCTAATTCAAGTGGGGAATGTACTTAATACTCTATCCCGCGCCTGTTTTTCCCACAACAACAACCCTGCGAGGTGGGCTGACTTAGAGAGAGATGGACTGATTTTGTGGCTGGATTTTGTGCCTAAGGCAGGACTAGAACTCACTGTCTCCCGGTGATTGGCTTAAAGTCACCCAGCTGATTTTCACAACTAAGGTGGGACTAGAACTCACTGTCGCCTGGTTGATTGACCTAAAGACATCCAGTTGGTTTTCAGGGCTAAGGTGGGACTAGAACTCACTGTCGCCTGGTTGATTGACCTAAAGACATCCAGTTGGTTTTCAGGGCTAAAGTGGGACTAGAACTCACTGTCACCTGGTGATTGGCCCAAAATCAGCCAGCGGACTTTTATACCTAAAACAGGACTAGATTAGAACTCACTTTCACCTGATAATTGGCCCCAAATCACCCAGTTGGTTTCAGGCCTAAGGTAGAACTAGAACTCCCTGTCACCTGGTGATTGGCGCAAAGTCCCCCAGTGAGCTTTTATGTCTAAAACAGGACTAGACTAGAACTCACCGTCTCCTGATAATTGGCCCCAAATTATCCACTTGACTTCATGCCTAAATTGGGACTAGAACTCCCTGTCTCCTGGTTGATTGGCCCAAAGTCACCCAGCCGGCTTTCGTGCCTAAAGCAGGACTAGAACTCCCTGTCTCCTGATTTCTAGGGCAGCGTGTGCTGTTAATCGATATTTATTTTATTTGTCTTAAATCCACCCAGGGCAAAGAGGATGGAGACCCCACCCTCCCCTGCAGAGCACCAAGCCAACTTTTGCCACCATTCGCCGGGCAGAAGCCAGCTGGGATATCGGTGGGTAGACATCCCTAGAACTGCCCAATTTTGGGCCGACGTTTGAGCACGTCTGGGCCAGAAATAACATCTGGAGGACCAGCGAGGCCTTTGAAGATCCTTGGACTCCCAGAATTCCCCAGGCAGCAACGCCGGGAGTTGAAGTCCATTGGCCTTAAAATGGCCACAGTTGAAAAACCCTTGTCCTAGAATTGGGATAAGTTGTTGTTGTTATTCTTCTCCTCCTCCTTCTCCTCCTCCTTTTCCTCCTCCTCCTCCTCTTCTTCTTCTCTTCCTCCTCCACCTCTTCTCCTCCACCTTCCTCCTCCACTTCTTTTTCTCTTCCTCCTCCTCCTCCTTCTTCTCCTCCTTTTCCTCCTCCTCCCTCCGCCTCTTCTCCTCCTCCTTCCTCCTCCTCCTCCTCTTCTTCTCTTTCCTCCACTTCTTTTTCTCTTCCTCCTCCTCCTTCTTCTTCTCCTTCTCCTCCTTCCTCCTCCACTTCTTTTTCTCTTCCTCCTCCTCCTCTCCTCCTCTTCTTCTTCACTTCCTCCTCCTGCTTCTTCTCCTCCGCCTCTCCCCCTTCTCCTTCTCCTTTTCCTCCTCCTCCTTCCTCCTCCTCTTCTTGTTCTTTTTCTTCTCCTCCTCTTCTTCTTCTTCTTCTCTTCCTTCTCCTCCTCCTCGTCTTCTTCTCCTCCTCCTTCCTCTTCCTCTTCTTGTTCTTTTTCTTCTTCTCTTCCTCCTCCTCCTCTTCTTCTCTTCCTTCTCCTCCTCTTATTCTTTTCTTCCTTCTCCTCCTCTTCTTCTCCTCCTCTTCTTCCTCCTCTTTGCCTCCTCCTCCTCCTTTTCCGCCTCCTCCTCCCTCCTCCTCTTCTTGTTCTTCTTCTCTTCCTCCTCCTCTTCTTCTTCTCTTCCTTCTCCTCCCCCTTTTCTTTTTCTCCTCCTTCTCTTCCTCCTCTTCCTCTTCTTCTCCTCCTTCTCTCCTCCTCCTCTTCTTCCTCCTCTTTTTCTTCTCCTCCTCCTTCCTCTTCTTCTCCTCCTCCTCCTCTTCTTCTCCGCCTCCTCCTTTTCCTCCTCCTCCTTCCTCCTCCTCCTCTTGTTCTTCTTCTCTTCCTCCTCCTCTTCTTCTTCTCTTCCTCCTCCTCCTCTTCTTCTCTTCCTCCTCTTCCTCCTCCTCTTCTCCTCCTCCTCCTCTTCTTCTTCTCCACCTCCTCCTCCACCTCTTCCTCCTCCTCCTCCTCTTCATCTTCTCCTCCTCCTCCTCCTCTTCTTCTCATGTATGTATGTATGTATGTATGTATGTATGTATGTATGTATGTATGTATGTATATTCCAGCATAATTCTGGAACTTTTTGAGCAACTTCAACTTGGTACACAAATGACTTACTCTCTGGAAACAAATACTGTGGGGGATAAGACACCCCTAACACCCCTCGGGGTGTGCGTGTCCATGTCCGTGTGTGTGTGTGTTCCAGCATAACTCTGGAATGCCTGGGCTGCTCAAATGAAAAGGACTGAATTATATCTAGAGTATCAAGTCACAGTACTTTTGACAGTGATCGGATTTTGGATTAATGTACTGTTGTGCCTTCAAATGGCTTCTACTGTACAGCACAGTGGAGTTGCCACAGTAACGGCTTCACAGGGCTCCCTCTAACACAGGATTATTGGGATAAATACATACCGGGGCTACGCTGCGTTATCAGGTAGTATGGAAAAAATATCTTTTGAACCTGGTAAGCGACTGTTTGCAGGTAGTCCTCAACTTACAACAGCTCATTTAGTGACTGTTCGAACGTACAGGGGCACTGAAAAAAGGGATGTATGGAAAAAAGGGATGTACTGGAAAAAGCGGCCTATGACCGTGTTTCACACTTACGACCGTTGGGCCAATCTCCGTGGTTGTTTAATTAAAATTTGGACGTTTGGCAATTGACTCCTATTTATGACGGTTGTAGCGTCCCGGGCTCCTGCTGACCAGCCAAATCAACCAGGAAGCCCGGTTCACTTAATAACCACATAACGGACTTAACAAACTGCGGTGATTCACTTAACAACCGCAGCAAGAAAGGTTGTAAAATGAGACAAGAGGCGCTTAACACCCATCTTGCTTTACGACGTAAGATTTGGGGCTGGCAAAAGGAGATCGGGTGGAGCCTGCAACCGTCATAAATATGAGTCAGTTGCCAAGCGTCCGAATTGTGATTTTTGTGACCAGAGGGATGCTACCAATGTGTTGAGTGTGAAAAGGGTCCGAAATCCTTTTTTCAATGCCGTTGTATCTTTGAACGGTCATTAAACGAACAGTTGTAAGTCGAGGACTATCTGCCGTTGGAATTACAGGGAGTCCTCTACTTCACGGCCACAACGGATCCCCAAAAGGACGTTGCGAAGTGAAAAAAGAATGGTGACGCGAACCGGTGCCGTTTTACGCACATCTTTTCTCGCCACATTTCTTAAGTTGTTAAACGAGTAACGTGGTTGTTAAGTGAATCTGGCTTCCCGTTGACTTTGCTTGTCGGAAGGTTGCCCGAGGACGCCTGCCCTCTGCCCCCGTCGTAAAGGCGAGTCGGCGGTCGATCATCCCGAACGCAAATCGCCTCTGACCCTGTGGATGCCGCAACGACCGCGAGTGTGAAACACGGCCATAAGCCGCTTTTTCCCCGTACCGTCATAACCTCAAATGCTCGGGTCGTAAGTCGGAGACTCTCCGTAGTTAGAATTCGTTGAATGAATTCTTGGCGGCTTATGGATTCTTTGTTGGTCTTCTCCCAACTCTGCAGCTGAAGAGAGCACCTCCCGGGAATGTGGGGGCAAAGACCCCCTGCAAGACCACCCCCTCGACGAAAAGCAAATAGGAGCCGACGAGAGGGCCGTGATGGGGAGCACACCAAATTCCGAGAAGGATCGTCTGACGACACCAGCCGGTCTAAAGCAACAGGTATTTTGGAATTCAAGGGTCGGGAGGTTTGGGGGGAGATCGCGAGGTTCGGGGGGGGCGTGAAGGACCCCAGTTAAGACTGGAACATCTGTCGCTAAGCAAGTCGGTTTTTAAGCCAGTCATGCCCAATTCTACTACAGGCACCATAATCCTCGCCGTACATCGGTGGATTTAACGGCCGTTCCAAATTCACATTTCAATCCGATTCAGCATTCCAAATTTGCGGTCAAAATGCAAAACGCTTGGCCGCTGGCTCGTATTTATGACGGTCGCGGTGTCCCGAGGGTGTGGGTCACATGATCCCTTTTTGCGAACTTCCGACAAGCAAAGTTGTCACTGCGTTAATTGTTTGCTAGCCGAACCGATGAGTTCCTGCGCAGGTCATAGGCCCTTATCAGCAGTGATTTACTGCGCATGCTTCTTAACGCGTTTCTAAAAGCATCACACATTCCAGAGCCTTTTTTCTTTTCTCTCTTCTGTTCGTCTGCCAAGAAGGTGGGCGACAAACTGCTCTTGCCAAAATGTAACAATTAGATAGATTTGTTTATTTTCTTACTTTCATATCAAAAGTTTGTTTTCATTAGAACTTGTTATTGGATCTTACTTTTGCTTCTTGAAGATGTGCTGTTTGGAAAGCCGTCGGTCTAAGACCTCATTAGCTCAGGGTGAAATTTTCCCCTGACAAAAGTCAACAAGGAAAGTCAGGTTGACTGAACAACTTTGTTATCCAACTTAGCAACTGCGGCGATTGACTTAACAACTGTGGCGAGGTAGGTCGTAAAATGGAGCGAAACCCCCTCTCAGCAAATGTTTTTGCTTAACAACAGACATTTGGGGCTCAGTGGTGGTCGTAGGCCAAGGACTGCCCGTACTTTTTCGCCACGGTTGTTCAGTGAATCATCCTGGTCAGTGACTCATCCGGTCGTTAAGCGAATCCAGCTTCCCTTATTGTCTTTGCCACCTGGGGAGGTCACAAAGGGCAATCTCGTGATCCCCAGGTGCTACGATGGTCATAAATGCAAGCTGCTTTACCAAACACCCACATTTTGAACGTGTGACCACAGGGGATGATGGTTGTAAGTGTGAGGAACAGGTCATAAGTTGCTTTTTTCAGTGCTGTCATCCCTTTGAACGGTCACTAAATGAATGGTCTATGGCGGGCTGGGGAATTCTGGGAATTGAAGTCCCCACAAGTAGCCACGGTTAGGAGACCTTGCTTTGGAGGTTGAAAACTACTATTCCCCGCATTCCAAGCTGGCTGGGTTATGTGGGAGTTGTAGTCCAGTAGTAACCGGAGGTTTTTCCTGCCAAATGGCTGAGAAATTTCTATTATTTTTTTCCCGTCTTTTCATATGTCCGTATCTTCCACTTTCACTTCTCAGCAATTCAGGGATCTCTCTTCCACGCCACGTCCTCCCAAGCCGATTGCCCTCCCCAGGGGGCGGAAGACCCCCAGCCAACCAGAGAGAAGTCGCAGCAACGAAGAAGGCAGCGGAGCCGTTCTGGAAGATTCCTGCACTTTTCCTCCCGTCGCTCAACCCCGGCGTAGACCTAAGGAGCAGGAAAACGAAGGTGAAGAGACAAAGTCTCGATTGATACGACTCCGATCCTGGATTAATAATAGCGTTTTCTCTGTGGTACAGTTAGTCCTCGACATACCACCGCAGTTGAGCCCGAAATTTCCACTGCTAAGCGGCACCGTTGTTAAGTGAGCCATGTGCCACTTTTACAACCGTTCTCATTGCAGTTGTTAAGCGAATCACTGCGCTTGTTAGGTTAGTATCACGGTTGATAAGTAAATTGCGCTTCCGCCATTGATTTGGCTTGCCAGAAGTTTGCAAAAGACAGTCACGTGACCCAGAGTTACGGAATCCGTCATAAAGACAGGCCAATTGCCAAGCATTCAAATTTTGTCCACAGGGAGACTACACGGGTTGAAAGTGTGAAGAATTGTCATAAGGACTTTTCTTCAGTGTTGCTCACTAGACAAATTGTCTAGTGAGAAAAAGAGATGGAGAGATACAATACTGGCAGTCCTCAACTTACGACTACAATTGAGCCCCAAATTTCTGTTGTGAGGTGGCCCACTGGCATCCAGCAGAGCTGGCAACAGAGTCGGACAGTGAGGAGATGGGGGAGGAAGATGGGCCAGTCCTAGGGGTTGAGGAAAGCTCAGACGAGGGCTCTCTGTCGGAGGCAGAGAGGGCGTTAGACCGCAGTGAGGCAGAAGAACAGCTGGAGCCTGTTCCCAGTGTGCGCATGCTCAGAGTTGCCAGAAGACAAGAACAACTAAGAAAGCAGGATCGACTTAAGAGTAAAGCAGTGGTGAGTTGTGACTGGTACGTACCGGTGCCTGCCGGGAGCACCGGGTACCGTTCCAGTACGGTGCTCTAAAGGGCCCACCTGCTCGCCGGCCATCCTTACTTGTATTTGAGCTCTTCGGGGCTTCCGCGCATACGCACGGAATGTACGGCGCCTGCGCGACGCTCCACCAAGCAGCTGGAGCATCGCAGAGGCGTTGCGGAGCTTCGCATACGATGAGTACCGGTTGCAACGGGATCTGGAACCCACCACTGGAGTAAAGTCACACCTTGGAGGTGATTGGCCCCTCCCATAAGAAACAAAAGAGGAACAAACGGGGAGTGGGCTTTTGCAGGAAACAATTCGTTCATTCAGTCCAAAGTTGGGTTTCTGCCAGTTCGCCCCGGATTGGGCGAACCGGTAGTGGCGGTGGTGAGATGCCTCTGTCCACCTGCCCGGACGCTTCTGTGCACGAGCGAACCTGTAGTAGGTTTCGTCGGGACCAAGACTTTGCTTTTTGCTTTCTAAGGAAGCCTGGGTCAGAACATGAAGCGAAACATTTGTTAAGTGAATTTTTCCCCATTTTACGACCTCTCTTGCCACACTCGTTTTAAGTGAATCACTGCAATTGATAAGTTAGTAACCCGGTTGTTAAGTGAATCTGGCTTCCCCCTGGATTTTGCTTGTGAGAAGGTCGCATAAGAGGATCACATGACTCTGGGACACTGCAACCGTCATAAATATGAGTCAGTTGCCGAGCATCTTAATTTTGATCACACGATCATGGGAAAGCGGCAAAGATCATAACTGTGAAAAATGGTAATAAGTCACATTTTTCAGGGCCATTTTAACTTTGTACGGTCACTAAACGAACTGTTATAAGTCGAGGACTACCTGTATTATTTATTAAACACTTACTTAAACCTTCCCAGCAGGAGGCAGCAAAGAGCAACCCAGGAAAAATTATGAATGCTCTGCTGCCCTCTAGTGGCCCGCAGAATTATTATTATTTTGCTTTTTGTAACATCCCAGAGTGGGTCACCTTAACCAACAAGTTCTCTCTGGGGCTCAGGACTCTCTGATGCTCCTCTTTCCATTCCAGGGGAACCCGAGGTGGGACGGAAGACGGCGCCTCTCAAACCAAAGAGAACACGGCGGGCACAGTCCTGCGACAAGCTGGAGTCCGATCGGGGACGGAACCCGGGATTTGGAGGTAAGACAGGGCTGGCATTCCCACGCTCGTGGGATCCAGAAGGTATGCGGGGGGGGTGGGGGGGTGGGGGACCTTTAGAGCGAGGAGCAGTGAAGCTGTAGGGAAGGAGTGACGGAAAACTGGGGGTGGAGTCAAAACAGGAATCAGCTAGAACCTCTACGTAGCCGCAAATGAACTAAGTCGAACGTCTTTCAATTTGCGTGGTTAGTTGGGAAGATTCCCGCGCATGGGCTTTCAGCAACGGAGCAGCTAAATTGAACCTTCGTATGTGACAAAAGCTTTTTGCAGGAAAAAAGAAACTGGGTTGAACTGGGATAGGCGGTACAGATTTGCTGGGGAAGGGGAAAGCCCTCGGTGCATGCTCTTGTTTGCACAGGCAGTCCTCGACCATTCGTTTAGTGAGCGTTTGATGTTACAACAGTGCCAGTGGTGGGTTCCGCTCCCTATCGCTACCGGTACGTTGAGCACAGGGCAGGATGTCCTAGTTGTGCACACGCACTGCGCAGGCATTCGCCTGCCACCACCCCTGCGACACTCAGCTGCTCGGTGGAGGTCGTGCAAGTGCCGCATGCTGTGTGCGCGTGCGCAATTGGCCGGTTGCATTCTAAACAGGCATGGAACGCTGGTGGGCCAAACAAGCCACTGTACTGGTACGTTGGCTGCTGCTCCCAGCTACTACCGATACGGCCGTACCAGGCTGTACCGGCTGAAACCAACCACTGAACAGCACTGGAAAAAAAGGGACTGATGACCTCTGTTCACACTTATGACAGTTGCAGCATCCCCAATGTCACATGATCAAAATCCAGCCCCTTGACCACTGGCCTGTATTTACAACGGTTGGTGTGCCCCGGCGGTTGGCCTGATCCCCTTTTGTGTCTTTCTGACAAAGACATTCGGTGGGGAAGCCAGATTCGATTGAATAACCAGGTTGCTAACTGAGCTGCGGGGGATTCACTTAACAACCGGGCTAAGAAAGGTCATCCACGGAGCAAAGTTCACTTCGCGGTCTCGCTTCGCGATAAGAAATGTGGAGCTCCGTTGTGGTCGTATGTCGAGGGCCGCCTGTGCGCCTGCTGTATGTATATTGCGAATTTTTGCGAATCTTTGCGAAATTTCGTAAAAACTTTGTGTAACTTATTCCTCGGGAAGTCGGAAAGACGAGGCACACCAGGGAAGCCGCCGGCTCAAACGGGGGATCCTACAGCGATTGAAGAGGCGAGCTTTCGGTGTCGTGACCCTCCCCTCGAACCCCGGTTCCCCTCCCCCTGGCTAACTCCATCTCTCTCTCCCTGTCTCCCCCACCTTAATTTCCCACCCAGGTGCCAGTGACTTCCCCCTGCCTGACCCACCTCCTCCTCCCCCTCTACTCGACCCGCCCGGCTGGAAATCTCGCCCCGCTCTTCCTCCTCCTCCTCCTTCTCATCTCTTTTCAGCAGACCGGCATGGGGGTAGGTATAGATGACCTTCGGGGAGACACCCCCCCCCCAGGGTTGGGAGGGGGGGCATCGCTCCAATATTTCTCTCCTTTGATCGTCTTTTCTTTCCTGCAGGAAGTCCCCGAACTGGGGCAGAGTGACGGGGAGACCCCTTTCCTGGAGGGGATATCGAGACGAATCTCCGAAAACTTCCCACCGTCTGGCCGGAAGATCGAGGGGGAGGGGCAAACCATGGAGAGGGTCTCCTCCAAGCCGCCGCCCCCCCTCACCCCAAAAAAGAGGTTCCAAAAAGTTCCTAGTGGAATTCTTTCATTCGTTCCTTCCTTCCATTTGTGCCTCTTTCTTCTCTGACTTTTTGTCAAAAGCCCACCCCTCTCATGCCTGGGGTGGGGTGGAGATTCTCGTCCCACCCCGCCCCACCCAGATTCGTTTTTAAGCAGGGTGGTGAGAAAATCAACAAAGCCACAAACTATCCTCCTTTTCCACCTGTCCCCGTAAGGGGGGGGAAGCCCCCCCTTCTCTTAGTCCGTCCCTTCCCCAAATCTCTTCCTTTCCTCTGGACCCCGATTTCCTTCCCCTCCCCATCCTGTGTCCCCCCCCCATCCTGGTGGTCCTGGATTTCAAACCTGCCCCCCCCCATCCCTGCCTGCCCGCCATCCTTCTTCCGTCCGCCATTTATTTTCAGCTTGTATAAAAGAAAAGAGAACCGTAATAAATTATATATGGACGTTTAAAAATATATATATTGAGTCTTGGGTTGTTTTCTCCTCGGAAAATTCGACCTTCCGCCTTCAAATTTCTGGGGCGATTCCCACTTGTCTCAGAGGTCGTGGAACGATACAGATAGGCCTCAACTTACGACCATTCCTTTAAGGGACTGTTCGAAGTTACAACAGCTCTGAAAAAAGTGATTTACGACCGTTTTTCGCACTTAACCAACGTCTTTTAACGACTCCATAATCCCTTGCGGGGTGAAGTCTGGGCAACTGAATGGAGCTAGCAGACCGTTTTACTGGCCGGATGCCTTTCCCTGTCGCCGATGCAGAGTTTTGTTCAGCAGATATATTTTCATTGTGCCTGGAGAGAGAAATATTTGCCTCTACCTAGGATCAAACTCACAGCCTCGATTGTGAGGTGAGAGCTCCCCCTCTAGGCCACTGCAACACTCTGTTTTTCGCACTTAATGACCCTTGTAAAATCCCTCTAGTCACATGATCAAAATCCAGCCAGCAACTGACTCATATTTATGACGGTGTCAGTATTCCTGGGTCACGGGATTCCCCTTTTTTGTGACCTTCTAAGGGAAGCCAGGTTCACTTAACAACCGTGTGCCTGACTTAACCATGTTGATGATTCACTTAACGGCTGTGGCCAGAAAAGGTTGAAAGAGGGAAGGGGAGAGAGGGGGGGAAGGGACAAAGGAAGGAAGAAAAGATGGGGAGGGAATGAAAGAAGGAAGGAAGGGAAAGGGAAGAAAATGGAGTAAGGGAGGGAAGGAAGGAAGGAGGGAAAGAAGGAAAAGAAAGGGAAGAAAATGGAGGGAAGGAATGGAAAGAAGAAAAACGGAAGAAAATGGAGGGAAGGAAGGAGGGAAAGAAGGGAAAAGGGAAGAAAATGGAGGGAAGGAAGGAAGGGAAAGAAGAAAAAGAAAGGGAAGAAAATGGAGAGAGGGAGGGGAGGAAGAAAGAAAGGGAAAAAAGGAAAAGGGGAAGAAAATGGAGGGAAGGAAGGAAGGGAAGGAAGAAAAAGAAAGGGAAGAAAATGGAGGGAGGGAAGGAAGAAAGGAGGGAAAGAAGGAAAAGAAAGGGAAGAAAATGGAGGGAAGGAGGCAAGGAACGAAAAGAAGAAAAACGGAAGAAAATGGAGTGAGGGAAGGAAGGAAGGAAGGAAGGAGGGAATGAAGGGAAAAGGGAAGAAAATGGAGGGAAGGAAGGCAGGGAAAGAAGAAAAAGAAAGGGAAGAAAATGGAGAGAGGGAGGGAAGGAAGAAAGGAGGGAAAGAAGGAAAAGAAAGGGAAGAAAATGGAGGGAAGGAGGGAAGGAATGAAAAGAAGAAAAACAGAAGAAAATGGAGTGAGGGAAGGAAGGAAGAAAGGAGGGAAAGAAGGAAAAGAAAGGGAAGAAAATGGAGGGAGGGAAGGAAGGAAGGAACTCTGGCAAGAAAAGTCATAAAATGGGGCAAAAGTGGGTTTCACATTTTGTTACCAACAAGTTGCCCCGCCCGCACCCCGCCCACTTCTCCTTCCGCGCATGTGCCCGGCATGCGCTTTGCTTCCGCAAGGGGCCTTCCACGCATGCGCCCAGCCTCAAAAACGTGCCTAAATAGGACGGCATAGAGCCGGGACAGGTGGGCAAGCCCACCCGTGATTTCTGCCACCGGTTCAGGCGAACCGATCCGAACCGTCTGAATCTGAACCTCTGGGCAAAACTCCAGTCCTGAAAGCAAAGGAGAGATGGAGAAACCGATCTGTGATATTCCGAATCAGCCAGCAGAGGGCAGCAGTGGCTGCAGAAAGATCTGGCTGAGAACATCAAGTGAAGAATTTATTCTGCCTTTTTCCATTCTTGTTTTCTTTTCTTTAAAATCTCTGCTTTCCATCAACTTAACTTCCTTCCTTCCTTCCTTCGTCCCTCCTTCCCCTCCCCTCCTTCCTTCTCATTTTCTTCCCTTTTCCTTCTTTCCTCCCTCCCTTTCTTCCCTCTTTCCTTCCTTCCTTTCTTTCTCTCATTTTCTTCCCTTTTCCTTCTTTCTCTCCTCCCTCCCTCCCTTCCCTTTTCTTTTTTTCTTTCCTCCCTCCCTCCTTCCCTTCCTTTTCTTCCTTCCCTCCTGCCTTCCCTCTCATTTTCTTCCCTTTTCCTTCTTTCGCTCCTCCCTCCCTCCCTTTCCTCCCTCCCTTTCCTTTTCCTTCTTTCTTCCTTCTTTCCTTCCTTCCCTCCCCTCTCATTTTCTTCCCTTTTCCTTCTTCCTTTCCTCCCTCCCTTTCTTCCCTTCTTTCCTTCCTTCCTTTCCTCTCATTTTCTTCCCTTTTCCTTCTTTCCCTCCTCCCTCCCTTCCCTTCTCTTTTTTTCTTTCCTCCCTCCCTTCCTTCCCTCCCTCCCTCCTCCCCTTCCTTTTCTTCCTTCCCTCCTGCCTTCCCTCTCATTTTCTTCCCTTTTCCTTCTTTCTCTCCTCCCTCCCTCCCTTTCCTCCCTCCCTTTCCTTTTCCGTCTTTCTTCCTTCCTTCTTTCCTTCCTTCCCTCCCTCCTTCCCTCTCATTTTCTTCCCTTTTCCTTCTTTCGCTCCTCCCTTTCCTCCCTCCCTTTCCTTTTCCTTCTTCCTTCCTTCCTTCCCTTCCTTCTTTCCTTCCCTCCCTCCTTCCCTCTCATTTTCTTCCCCTTTCCTTCTTTCTCTCCTCCCTCCCTTTTTTCCTTCCCTCCCATCTCCTTTCCTCCTCCATACATCCATCTCCTTCTTCCGTTCTTTCCTTCCTTCCTCCCTCCCCTCCCTCCTTCCCTCTCATTTTCTTCCCTTTTCCTTCTTTCTCTTCTTCCTCCTTCCCTCCCTTCTTTCCTTCCTCCCCTCCCGTCTCCTTCTTTCCCCCTCCCTACACCCATCTTCCTCCCTCCCTTCTTTCCTTCTTTCTCTATCTTTTCTTCCTTCCTTCCCTATCCCTCTCCTGACTCCCTTCGGCCTTCCCTGGCCACAACTATGAAGCGAACGTCCGCAGCGGTTAAGTTAGGAACACGGTTGTTAAGTGATTTTGCTCGTCTGAAGGTCGCCAAAGGGGAATTGAGTCATTGTAACCATCGTAAATGTGAGTCGCTTGCCGAGCACCTGAATTTTGACCACGTGACCGGGGGAGGCTGCGACGGCCGCAAGTGCGAAAATCGGCCCTACGTCACTTTTTACAGCACCGTTGTTAACGTCGAGCGGTCACTAAACGAGCTGTATTTATTCGTGGCTTGGTGCATGTCGGCCGCATCAGATGAAAGAAAGTTTCGGGGAGAAACTCCCAATGTTCGCCATCCTGAGCGGAGGTGATGGAGAGCCGCCATTCCTTGCCGGGGAAGGAAGAGCGCTCTGCACCTGCTCAGAAACACTCTCTCCTGAGTCCTGACGGAAAACCTGGCCCAGCTCGGTCGTTGAAAAGAGTCGCTCAGAGGAAATCTTTCTGGAAGGTTCTTCCCTTCCCCTCCCGTCCAAAAATGGGGCCGGATGGACAAGCAGAAATCCTCCAGTCCCCAAGCCCAGCAGCCACTGCCAAACGCCCCCCCCCTCCTCCCTCCAGGCCCTGCGTTCGATTCCTCCCACTCCTCTGGCGGAGGGCGAAGCTGGGAGTTAAAGACCCGCCAGGAAGACCATCATTTGAACGGCGGGAGACGATCCGCCCTCGTCAAAGAGGCCTCGGCAGCTGTATGGCGTGAAATGGCAGGCCGGGGACCCCTTGTGGTGCACACCAGTGGGATGCCAGCCTGCGCAGAGGCAGCTGTCCCACGCCCACGCCAGGACCCTTCAGGGACGCCCTAAGCAGAAGCCGTGGGGCGAAACTCCAAGCGTTTCCTCACGGGGAAAAAAATATATCGGCTTTTTCCCTCTGCAGACCTGGCTTACAGCTCCGGATGAGGTGGGAATCCAATGGATTCCCTGGTAGGGTTAGGAACATGGTTCCCAGACCACTCGGTGGGCTAGGAATATGGTTCCCAGATCACTCAGTAGGTTAGGAACATGATTCACCGATCGCTCAGTGGATTAGGGATATGAGTCTTAGATCCCTCAGTGCATTAGGAACACAATTCCCAGATCACTCAGTAGTTTAGTGATACGAGTCCCAGATCCCTCAGTGGGTTAGGGGTACAATTCCCAGATCCCTCAGTAGGTCCAGAATATGATTCCCAGATCCCTCAGTGGGTTAGGAACGTGATTCCCAGATCCCTTAGTAGGTCCAGAATATGATTCCCAAATTCCTCAGGAGATTAGGGGTATGATTCCCAGATCTTTCAGTAGGTTGGGGACACGATTTCCAGAATCCCTGATAGATTAAGAACACGATCCCTATCATCCTTCAATAGGCTAGGAATATAGGTAATCCTCGATTTACAACAGTTCATTTAGTGACCGTTGGATGCTACAACAGCAATGAAAAAAGGGACTTATGAACATTTCTCACACCTATGACCATTGTCGCATCCTCAGGGCCACAGGATCAAAATTCAGAGGTTTGGCAGCTGACTCTGATTTATGACGGTCGGGCTGTCCCGGGGTCATGTGATCCTGTTTTGCGACCATCTGACAAGCAACGTCCATGGGGAAGCCAGATTCACTTAACAACCGTCTTACTCGCTGAATTATTGCAAGCATTCGCTTAACAACTGAGGCCAGGAAGGTCGTAAAATGGAGCAAAATCACGTTAACACGTGGCAACATAAATGTTGCGCTTCCTTATGGCCATAAGCCGAGGACGACCTATGTCCGTGATGGCGAACCTATGCCACGCTGCCACAGGTGGCATGCAGAGCCCTTTCTGCGGGCATGCCAGCCGTCGCCCCAGCCCAGCTCCATCACGCATGCCTGCGCACCTCCCGCCGGCCAGCTGGTCTTCGGGTCTCTGCTTAAATCAGGGGTGTCCAAACTTGGGAACCTTAAGACTTGTGGACTTCAACTCCCAGAATTCCCCAGCCAATATGGAGGTTAATAACCTTAATGACTTCAAAATGGGTGGACTTCAACTCCCAGAATTCCCCAGCCAATATGGAGGTTAATAGCCTTAATGACTTCAAAATGGATGGACCAGCTCCCAGAATTCCCCAGCCAATATGGAGGTTAATAGCCTTAGTGACTTCAAAATGGGTGGACTTCAACTCCCAGAATTCCCCAGCCAATATGGAGGTTAATAACCTTAGTGACTTCAAAATGGGTGGACTTCAACTCCCAGAATTCCCCAGCCAATATGGAAGTTAATAACCTTAGTGACTTCAAAATGAGTGGTCTTCAACTCCCAGAATTCCCCAGCCAATATGGAGGTTAATAACCTTAGTGACTTCAAAATGGGTGGACTTCAACTCCCAGAATTCCCCAGCCAATATGGAGGTTAATAACCTTAGTTACTTCAAAATGGGTGGACTTCAACTCCCAGAATTCCCCCTGCCAGCTTGCGGGCTTAGCAATCTTAGCCATTTTAAGATAGGTGGAGTTCATAGTCTGGCTGGGGAATTCTGGGAGTTGAAGTCCACAAGTCTTAAAGTTCCCAAGTTTGGACACCCCTGGCTGAAATGGTGGAGGAAAGTATGGAATTACAGGCTTGACTTTAATTTGCTCGTGTTTTTGTGGAGAAACCTCCTCAATTGGGCGTGCAGGAGGGGGCTGCTGGGTACCAGGGAAAGTAGCAAGGTCTGGGGGCCGTAGGTAGATGGTGGCCGGGTCCCCTGGGGCTCCATTGAAAGTCACTGCAGGATCCGAAGGTCCTTCAAGCTCTTGGCGCGCCAGGGAAACAAGTGTGGTGCCATGTTTCCAAAAGATGCCCTAATTGACAGCAGCAATCCAAGTCACGAAACGCCCCAGGCACAAATCTCCCCACCAACAGAATAGCAGCCCCGAGCTGCTGAGAGTTCCAGGGCTGACATGCTGCCCCCCTACCACAGAGATGATCTCTGGAATAGAAAGATCACAGTGAGTGAGCCTCCACGGATAGCCTGGTGTGGCTCCGGGGATTTCCCGCCTTCCTTGGGTTGTTTCCATAAAATCTAGCAAGCAACTTATCCGCATGTACATCCTCTCGGGCCACTTATGGCGCTTCTGCCAACGGATAACCCTTCCGCAATATGAGACACGGAAGGCGGCTGTGCCACAGGCGGGTATCTAATATGGCCACTACCGCATAACACTCTTCTTGGCCCACCATAACAGGAGGAGGGGGACGAGGAGGAGCCCCTCTGAATAAAGACAGGTCTCTGGTGCGCATGCACGGGGGGTGCTCGCATTGCATGTTGGGGCCTCGCGCAGTATCCCTGTGCCCCGTTTTGGCTTCCAGGTTGGTGCAGAAGGCTTTCCAGGCTCAAAATAGGGCACGAGGGGGCACGTGCCGTGTTTTGGGCCTGGAAGGCTTCCCGCACCAACCCGGAAGCCAAAATGGGGCACAGGGGGTCGTGCATGCATGCGCGGGAGCATGGAGGGGCAACGTGTATTGCATTATGGGTGCGGGCGCTTTCGGAAAGGCAACAACAAAAAGGTTAGCCATCGCTGGCTTATGTAATTCCCAGGATCCCTCCGTAAATTAGGAATAAATTTCCTGGGATTTGCAGCATACCGTGAGGTAGGAGCAAATCCCGCTTCTCCCAAAATAGAAATAACCAGGGGGAGAAAAAGGTCAAGACTTCCTGCCGTTCTCACATGCTGCGCATGCAATTATCTCCTCCCCACTCCCCAGGCAGAAAATTCCCACGAGAATTTGGTCCCTAAATTTTGTGGGATCTGGGGATCTTGACTCTGGGGATTTAGGCGGATGCGAGAAAAGGATGCCCGCCGCCATTTGGATAAATGGGATTAAGAGAGATTAATAGAGCTGCAAACTAGGGCGGAATATTTAACTATCTGGCCGTTCCCAGAAGAAGCATTAAAACATGAGTCTAAATTCATCTAGAATGCCTGAAGTGTTGCTACTCCTCCGTGCAAATTTACCAATCCTGCTTACCGTGTTTCCCCGAAAATAAGATGGAGCTTATATTGATTTTTGCTCCAAAGGATGCATTAGGGCTTAATCCCTGCTAGTGCTGTGGTCCTCTGGTGGCCTGCGGAACTGGCAGCTGAGTCAGAAAGCGAGGAGGTTGGGGAGGAACATGGGCCAGTCCTGAAGTCTGGGGAAGGCTCTACATTGGAGGCAGAGAGGGGGCCAGGGCCGTCCGACAGTTATCAGCTGCCTTCGGAGCCTCCAGAGTCTGACTTCAGCGAGGCAGAAGAACAGGGGGAGCCTGTTCCCAGTGTGCGCATGCGCAGAGCTGCCAGAAGGCAAGAACGGTTAAGACAAAAGGGGTGATTTGTGAGTAAAGCTTGGAGGTGATTGGCCCCTCCCATAAGACATAAAGGAGGAGTAAAGGCACATGAGAAATTTGCAGGAAGCAACTTTGTTCGTTGTGGTCGGTTTTCAACTCGGAAGCTCCGTTTTGACTCTGTGCTCCGTTTGGCGTTGCAAAACTAATTGGCAATTAGATATCGCAGAGGGGGAAAATGTCAGAGTTCTACCTTGGCAAGGATCCGTTTCGGAATTGGTCAAACTGGCCTCGCTCTGAAGCCGCAACCCGTTTAAGACGAACTGAATGAACAAAATAGATAATTTAGATCAGGGCTCTGGAGCCATGTGTGGCTCTCTCATCCCTCTACTGCGGGTCCCTGTCGCCGGTCGGCTCCACAATTGATAGGTTGGGATAGGAAGAGGGAAAAAGGACGCCACGCTAGGAGAAGTCTCTATGGCCGGGGAACTGGACTTCCGGTCGGCTCCAGAATTGAACGGTGGCGGGGGAGGCTTCCGGTGAAGACTCTTGTGGGTCTTTTGAGTGTTTTAAGATTGCCGCCCCCTGATTTAGATCTTCTGAATTAACGAAACCGATCCCTAAATTAACCTACGGGCCCCGCCTTGCTCTAAGCGCAGTTGTATTGCAGCTGAACACAATTGAATTGTTGTTGTTGTTGTCGATTTTTTTTTTCATGTCAGTGAATTTAAACCTGCGGACTTCAACTCCCAGAATTCCCCCAGCCAGCCATGCATGGCTGGCTGGGGAATTCTGGGAGTTGAAGTCCGCGTATTTGAAAGTTGCCGGTGGTTAAGTAAACACTGTAAAATCCCAACGCTCAAAGCCAGGATTGTGGCACTTGTGGTTTTGTTGTTTGTTTTGTTTGTTTATTGGATTTATATGCCGCCCTTCTCCCAAAGGACTCAGGGCGGCGTACAACATTAAAAAAAAAACACATATTACAAAAGTTTTAAAAGGAAATTAGATAAGAGTATTTTGGACAGGATGAAGGTACCTGTAGAGGTGAATTTAAAAGCCCTTTTTAAAATCTTTTTTTTTTTTTGACTGGGGCAAAGTTTTGGGGCCCTGCAGGTTTTGAGGGTCCCGGACTGAAAAGCATTTTTGAGGCTTTTCAACATTTCTCTAGCGTGAACCCAATGCCTGCTCCAATCAGCAAGGAAATCTGGAAACCAAGACAGAAGATGGAGCTAATTTTCCATCCTGGGGGAAGTGGGGCATTGAGAAGAGGGAGGGAGGGAATGAAGGAACAGAAGAGGAAGAAAGGAAGAGAAGAGAAGGAAGGGAAGGAAGGGAAAAGGGAGGCAGGGAGGAAAGAAAGAAGGGAGGGAGGAAATAAAGGAACAGAAGAGGAAGGAAGGAAGGAAGGAAGGAAGGAAGGAAGGAAGGAAGGAAGGAACAGAAGAGAAGGAAGAAGGGAAGGGAGGGAAAAAGAAGGGAGGGAGGGAGGAAAGAAGGGAGGGAGGAAATAAAGGTACAGAAGAGGAAGAAAGGAACAGAAGAGAAGAAAGAAGGGAAGGGAGGGAAAGGGAAGGGAGGGAGGAAAGAAGGAAGGCAGGAAATGAAGGAACAGAAGAGAAAGAAGGAAGGAAGGAAGGAAGGAACAGAAGAGAAGGAAGAAGGAAAGGGAAGGGAGGGAGGAAAGAAGGGAGGGAGGAAATAAAGGAACAGAAGAGGAAGCGAAGGAAGAAAGCAAGGATGTAACGAAAGGAGAGAGGGAGGGAGAGGGAGGAAGGAAGAAGGAAATAAAAGAACAGAAGGCGAACGAAGAAGGAGGAGGAAGGGAGAATGGAGGGAGGAAGGGAGGGAGGAAGGAAAGAAAATAAAGGAACTGAAGAGAAGGAAGAAGGGAAGAAAGGGAGGAAAGAAGGAAGGGAGGGAATAAAGGAACAGAAAAAGAAGGGAAGGAACGAATGAAAGATCTATTAATTTATCAATCCCCCTCCCCCCTCCCTGGCAGAGTTTGGGGGTTCGGGGCGTTGCGGAGACCCTGCATGGAGACCCCCACCCCAGGGGTCTCCTCCTCCTTGCCATCCTCACGCTGGGTCGTGGGAACGCATCTTCGTCCCCTCTCCCCTTCCCCCTCCATCTCCGGGCTGAAAGCATCCTTCCTGGAGTGGTACCCAACCTGGGGGGGGGGGAGGGGGTGTCTTCCACGGGATTGGGGAGGAAGGGGGGGAGAGGCTCTCCTCCCTCCCTCCTCCCTCCCTCCCTCCTCTTTCCCCCTCCCTCCCTCCCCCTCCTCCTCCTCCCTCCCTCCCTCCTCTTTCCCCCTCCCTCCCCCCTCCTCCTCCTCCCTCCTCCCTCCCGCCCCGTGCACTGCGGAGTCTGGCGAGGGGGAGGAGCCTGGGATTGGGGGGGCGGGGGCTGGAGGGGAGTAGTGGGACCGGCAGGAGACCCCAACGCGGCTCAGAGAGCATCCGCGGGACAGGCAGCAGGAGAGAGACGCGCGCGGAGGACGGAGGGGGGGAGGACAGCAGCTGCCTATCCAGCGGGGGTCGCGGGCCGGGCTGAGAATTTGAGGGCGGGGGTCTCTCCCCGCCAGGCAGCGGACCTCCAGGACCCAACCAGAGCAGGAGCCAAGCCCATCATCCCCGACCCAGGTGAGTCCTGAGTGATGCTGGTCCTGATGCGGGGGCCGGAGCTCGCGGGCCGCTGCCCTCTGCTGGGGTGTGTCCCGTCCGCTGCATCCTGGAAGAGAGGGGGGGCGGGTAGGGCTGTGGCAGATGGGCTTTGTAGTCCGCGAGTCGGGGGGGAAGGATTTCTCTAATGGGGCTGCCTCCTTTCTTCTCCTCTTCCTCGCGTGGAGGGGGGGCAGTTTTAGGGCGCTCAACCCTCCCCCCACCCCCCAAATTATGGAGAGAGACCCCCCCCCCCAGCCCGACTTGGGGAAAGGGTCCACGCTTTTCCCGAGTTTGGCTGCATTCCCACGCTTGCCGTTGTGTGGAAGATGGGCTTTGGGGTCCCCAAATGGGATGGGGCTCCCTCCCTTCCTTCTCCTCTTCTTCCTCCTCCTCCTCCTCTTCCTCGCGGGGAAGGGGGGGGATCTCCCTGGGATGGGCAATTTTAGGACGCACAAAGGGGGAAAATAGGCTTTGTAGTCCCTCCGTTGGAGCCCAGCCCCGCTTGGGAAAATCCCCGCTTTTCCGAGTTGTTGGGACGCTTTCCCACCACCGCCGTTGCGCGGAAGATGGGCTTTGTGGTCCCCAAGTTGGATGGGCTTCCCTCCCTCCTCCTCCTGGCGGGGAGAGGCAATTTTAGGGCGTTCAAGCTCCCCCTTACACACACCCACACAAGACCCCAGCCCGGCTGGGGAAAATCCCCGCTTTTCCCGAGTTTGGCCGCTTTCCCACGATCGCCCTTGCGCGCTTCGGGACTCCGGTCGCTGCGCGGAACGTTGCCACTACAGGGGCGCGCAGGGCTCCCTCCTACCGGACCGGACCGGACCTCCTGCGCCTCCCAACCTCCTTTCCCTCCAGGTTTCTTTGCTGTTGGGGGGAGGAAGGGATCGCAAGCCCCATGCTCCCCAGCCGGAGCCGGCACTGGGAATTCCTGCCTTCCCTTTTGAGGGACTTTGGGGTCCGTCCCTGGAAGCTGGTTTCAAGCTTGGCCAAACGGTCTCTCCCATCATCCTGCTCCCAGCGGGAGGACTCCCTTACCCATGTGCCTTCTCTCCCTGGGGATTTGCCCTCATGGGTGGATGGGGGCATCGTGGGATGCCCCCCCCCACTAGCAAGCCAAGGGACTTTCTTTCCTTGGGGTGGGGCTTGGGGGAGAAATCCTTTGCCCCAGCCAACCTGGTTTAATTGGAACTCAGCAAAAAAAAAAAAAAAAAAAAATAGAGCCTCCTGATTCAGGAGCAGTCTATCTGAAAAGGGGCTCGGGAGGCTGTGGCAAAGCCAAAATGAACCGTCTCCCCCCCACCCTTCCTTTGGGTTACATAGAGGGTTGTTGCATAACTGTATTATGCAATGGGTGGACGTTGTGTGGTTTTTTTTTCCAAGAGGCTACACAACTTTTGTTACTCAGAAAACTCCTTGTTTCCCCCATTTTGGGGGTGGGGTGGGGGGCATCCATCCTTTTCTTCTGTTTTTTGGGGGGTGGGGGGGTTTCCTTCATTTACCCTCCATTTTTTTCCCTTCTAGGAAGAAAGAAATAACACACACACACACACAAACACACACCTTTCCCCTTTTCACCGGCTCTGGTTATCAGATAGATTGCTTTGGCCCATGGAAGCACCACTCTTCTCTCCTGCTAGATTTGATGCATTGGATTGTGGTGTTGTGTGTGTGTGTGTGTGTGAAAAATGGGATTTTTGCAACCCGGGGTGTGGTTGGTTTCCGGAGACAGCCTGATTGACGACAGCAAAGTGTACAAGTGTGCAATTGCACTCTGCACGCGTTTGTGACTTGCTGGGGTTTGGGGGTTTCCACCCCCACCCCCTCAGACTTGTTTCCAATGCAAACAACGTCACAGCTTCGCGGCTTTAAAAAGAGTCTAGTTGTGCTGGGTGACAACGCCCACATAATTTGGGTCCCTTCGCGCTGGTTGTGTCGCACGCACATTTTTTTTTGGCCTGTTTATTTATTTTTATTTTTTATTTGCAGCGATAATCAAAGGAGCAAATCTTGCTTATTTATTTTTTGCTTATTTTTTGGGGGGGGAAGATTCCCGCTCTGTGGGGTTTTTTTTCGTGGCGACGCAACACAATTTCGCTACCTTTTTTTTGCGCACACACACACACACACACACTCACTCTCTCTTTCAGGGCATGTGCGACCGGCACATTGTGTGTGGTGTGATCTTGAGAAACTGATTGTTGATTCATTACGCTGCCTGCAATGTTCCACATTTGTCCTCGGCTGTCTTAATTTAATACACAGTACGGCAATGAAAGATTTGCAAGTAGAGAAGGGGAAAGAAAAAAGAGAGAGAGAGACTTTGTTAAAATAATAGTTGTGCGGTCTGGGCTTTGAGCTTTGTGGCTCCATGGAACTCTTTGTTGTGGTGAATTGACGGGAGAAAGTTGTGGGTTGGTTGTTGTTTTTTTTCACACAACAGAGAAAAATATAGAATTTAATGGTATCCCGGATATTGACAATTATTTTTATTGAGGTATTAATTATCTAGGGACATCCATCTCAAAATGCCCGACCCTGGAGAGGCGTGTCTAACTATACAGATAAGTCCTCGACTTACAAAAGTTCATTTAGCGACCGTTCGAAGTCACGACGGCACCCAAAATCGCAACTCATGACCGTTTTTTCACACTCCCTTAGACCGTTGTGGTATCTCCGTCGTCGCGGGATCAAAATCCGGACGGTTGGCAACCGACTGATATTTATGACGCAATCCTCTTTTGGCGAACTTCCGACGAGCGAAGTCAGTAGGGGAGTCAGATTTGATTAACAACCGTGAGAGTAACTTAACACCAGCAGATTAACAACCGTGTTCCCAACTTGACAACTGCAGTGGTTCACTTAACAACCGCTTTCCTAACTTAACAACTGCAGTGTTTTCATTTAACAACGGTGGCAAGGAAGGTGGTAAAAGAGGGCAAAATAGTTACTCTTTTTTTTTGAATTTTTTTAAAATTTTAATTAAACAAAAACACACAAAAAAAGAATCACCCTTCATTACGTCTTGTAGAAAGCGTGTCGATTGGTTACAGATAACTTTCGTGCATTTCTTCCACGGTCATTACGTAGAGTTCATATTAGATTATACACTTTAAATCAAAAATCTTTGTATATCTTACTACCAGTATACCACAATTCTCATTTGACTACAATTATTTGAGCGTGCTTTCACCTCAAATCATTCATACTTAAAAGACACAACCACATAATGGCATTCGTTCGCGACTTCAAAAATCCTCCAATAACACGACACTTTTATGACATATTCTAAGTAAAAGTCAATTAATAAAATCTCGAAAACTAAAATAGTTACAACTCTTTAACAACTGAAATTTGGAGCTCAATGGCGGTCGTAAGTCGAGGACCGCCTGGACTTTAAACCGGGAGCAAAACACGATAACAAAACCATATATAACAAAAACGGGGGAAAAAATAGCAGCTGGGGAAAAAGCAACCGATTTCAACGCTTACTATCGTTTTACTACAAGCTCCCCTCACCTCCGCAGAATTGGCGGTTGAGTTACCAAATGGGAATAAAAGACCTAACGGGGAGGATTCACAAATCTATGGGATTATTTTTCCTCCTTTTTGAGAGCTGTTCAGCTGGCGGCTTATTTCTTCTTTTGGAAAAGGATTAGGTTTTTTTTTTTCAATAAGTTAATTAAAGACATGCGCAATTGGCCAGGCCTAAACAAGTATTTTTCCCTGAGTTTCCAGCTTTTCATCCTCTGGATATTTGCAGTAGGCAAGGGGTGAGTCTAGATGACCTTTTGCACCAGATAAGGGATGAGTCTAGAATAGATGATCTTTTGAGCGAGGCGAGGGGGGGGAGTCTAGATCAGTGGCTCCCAACATGGGGCCCATTTGATTTTGTTTAAATAACTTTTTTTTAAAGAAATTATTCTCTTACATACCATTGTAAATTGTACGTTCACCTAATTGTTATTCTTCTTTACATTTATCATTCTTATACATTTGTTATTCCATTTAATAGGTTATAATATACAGTTTGGGTTGCTTTATTTACCATCCCTTCCGTCTGTTGTAATAACACCTTATTTTCCCTTTCTTTTCTCCCTCTCTCCCTTCTCTACTTTCTTCCTTCCTCCTCTCCTTCCCCTTCCTTCTTCCCTTACCTTTCTCCTACTCCTACTCTTCCTCTTCCCCTTCCTACCCTCTCATTCTTTTCCTCTCCATTCCTTCCTCCTCTCCTTCCCCTTACTTCTTCCCTTCCCTTTCTCCTACTCCTACTCTTCCCCTTCCTACCCTCTCTCCTTCTCTTTCTCTTCCTCTCCCTTCCTTCCTCTTCTCCTTCTCCTTCCTTCTTTCCTTCCCTTTCTCCTACTCCTACACTTCCTCTTCCCCTTCCTACCCTCCCTCCTTCTCTTCCTCTCCCTTCCACCCGCTTCTCCTTACCTCTTCTTTCCTTCCCTCCTCTCGTTCTCTCCTCCTCTCTCCCTTTCTTTTTCTGCGGTTATAGGTGTCCATTTCAAATCCCAGGTTATGTTTCCTTGGGATGGGATTTCCGCAAACCCAGATATGATTCAGTATCATTTCTTATTCCCTTGCCTTCGCTCTAATCTATCCTAACTATGCTTCCCCCCCCCCTTTATATCTCACTCTTGAACAGATACTTGTGTATTTAGTACTTTCTTTTCTGTTTTCCCCCATGTGATTTTTTTTTGGGGGGGGGGGCAATTCGAACCTGTTTTAAACCAAGTCAATGGCCTCCGCATGAGTAGAGTTCACTTTTGGAGTAAAGTAAGGATTATATGTCACGGGGAGGCAGAGGAACAGGGGAAGTCTTTAAGAAGATGTTGGATAGCCATTTGTCTGAAACGGTATAGGGTTTCCTGCCTAGGCAGGGGGTTGGACTAGAGGACCTCCAGGGTCCCTTCCAACTCTACTATTGTATTGTAAGGAGATGATTTGAAGAGATGCTTAGATGGGGCATGGCCAAACCAAGTTTTGGACCAGAGGTGAGTCCCTTCCGGTTCGCACCGGTTCGTCCGAGTAGTTAGTAACTCGGCCTGCCACGCCCCTAAACCGGTTCTATTTTCGTTGGCGCCATCTTGATTTTTAGTTCTTCATTGCAAAAATTTTATTCCCCCCATCCTTTTCTAACATTGTGCGCACGTGCAGAACTATTTAGGTGCAAAATGTTTTGCGCGCCGAACCGGCACTCATGCCGATAGCAATCCACCTAAATGGGAACTACTGGTCTGGATCCAGGATGGCGAACCTATGGCATGCGTGCCAGAGCTCTCTGTGTGGGCATGTGGGCATCGCCAGATGCTCTCCTCGTTTCTGGTGCACACATTCGCACTGGCCAGCTGGTCTTCGCAGGCAACAGAGCGCTGGGAAATGGCCTGAAAATGGCCCCCCAAAATCGCCTGTAAATGGCCCGGAAAACAGCCTGAAAAAGGTCTAAAAATGACCCTCAAAATGGCTCAAAAAATGGCCTGAAAAACAACCGGTAAATGGACTGAAAACAGCCTGAAAAATGGCCCAAAAAATGGCCTGAAAATGGCCCCAAAAACAGCCTGAAAAATGATCTGAAAATGACCCTCAAAATGGCTCAAAAAAAGGCCTGAAAACAGCCCGAAAAAATGGCCCGGAAATAGCCTGAAAATGACCTGAAAAACAACCTCTAAATAGCCCCCAAAATGGCCTGAAAATGGCTCGAAAACTGTCTGAAAACGGCCTGAAAAAATGGAAAACAGCCTGAAAAAATGGTCCAAAAACAGCCTGAAAATGGCCTGAAAAACGGCCTGAAAAAAGGTCTGAAAATGACCCTCAAAATGGCCTGAAAACTGTCTGAAAACGGCTTGAAAAACAGCCCAAAAACACCCTGAAAAACAACCTGTAAATGGCCCTCAAAATGGCCTGAAAAAAAGTCTGAAAATGACCCTCAAAACGGCCTGAAAACTATCTGAAAACAGCCTGAAAAACAGCCCAAAAACAGCCTGAAAAACAACCTGTAAATGGCCCTCAAAATAGCCTGAAAAAAAGTCTGAAAATGACCCTCAAAACGGCCTGAAAATGGCTCAAAAAGTGTCTGAAAACAGCCAGAAAAATGGCATGAAAAAAACCCTGCAAATGGCCCTAAAAACAGCTTGTAAATGGCCCAGAAACAGCCCCCAAAATGGCCTGAAAACAGCTAGAAAAATGGCCTGAAAACAGCCCAAAAAATGGTCTGAAAACAGGTATACATTCCAGTTTGGGCACTTGGTGCCGAAAGAGTTTGCCATCACTGGTCTCAATGATCTTTTGCACTAGATAAGGGATCAATCGAGATGATCTTTTGCACCAGATAAGGGGTGAATCGAGAGGACCATTTGCACTAGGGGGGGTTAGTCTAGAGGTTCTCTAAGGTACCTTTCAATCTGTGTTTTTCCCTCCCTACGCATCGGTAACTTGTTGTTGTTTTTGTTTTTAAATCGGGCTAGATTCCATTGGGTATTTCTTTTAAAGACCATGCATCCCGGGGTATGAATTTGATTTTATTAATCATATTATTCCTGTTGAGAATCCGTGGGGATTCTTAGTAATATCTGAACTGGGTATCGTTGCCTGAAGAGTTCCAATAAGCCACTTCCTTCCCTTACCGCCTGGAGATGGATTTTGTAATTCTCTAAAGATTGCACAGCCGGCCCTTTTAATTTGAAATGAGTTCCAGTGGGAAACGACCATTTTAATCTGCTCCTTATGAGTGTTTTGATCGTTTTTTTTTAATCATGCCTTTTTTCAAGGCTGCGATTCTTCACTTGGAAAAAAAAAATCTCTTTCCTTAAATTAAATTGCATTTTTGCCCTCCAGCTTATCCGACATCCAAGAACATCCTTTTTAAATAAATAAATATATATATATATATAATTTGACATTTTCCAAACATGAAAATCACAATTACACTTTTGCAGCTTTCTGTTATCGGTATTTCTTTTTTTTTTTTCTGATTTCGGGTTTTCCATTTTTCATTCTATTATTTTATTCCTATTCTTCTTTGTTTACTTTCTCATTCTTACCATATATGCATCTAGATACAATATTTCCATCTCTATTGCTTTCTAAATATATGCCATCTCTTTTCATTGTGTTTGTTATGTGTTCCTTATGCATTGATCCTTCCTAATGTTTAGGTTGGTGAAATTCAGAGCGGGTGTGAAAATACACACAGAATGCACACCGGAGAGGGAGAAATACAGTTGTACAGTTTAAAAATACAGTTATACGAAATACAGTTCAAGTAAAATACACTGGCGTAGGTTTTCGGTTTTTCAAACTAAGTCAGTTTGTTTCATTATTATTATTATTATTATTATTATTATTATTATTATTATTATTATTATTATTATTATTATTATTATTATTATTGCAGTTCATTGATTGCCACAAACCACCAGCCATGTGTTGGGGGGGGATATAGAATAGAATAAACAGAGTTGGAAGGGACCTTGGAGGTCATATAGTCCAACCCCCTGCTCAGCCAGGAAACCCTACACCACTTCGGACAAATGGTTATCCAACATCTTTTTACAAACTTCCAGTTTTTATCCCGGGGTATCTTCTGAATACAGCTAAAATTAATAATAATAATAATTCAGATTGTAGCCAAGGAAGGAAATTTCCTAAGGCTGGCCTGTAGCCTTAAAGAATGTCATACTTGGGCGTTAATTAAGATAATTAATAACTTAATCATCTTAATATCCTTCTGTATAACTAGCTTTGAAGGCACTCAACTTGCAACCACAATGGAATCCCAGAATTTATGCCGTAAAGCGAGGCGTTTGAGAAGTGAATTTTGCCCCGTGTTTTGCGACCTTTCTGGCAGCCGTTGCTAAGTGAATCATAGCACTGGTTAAGTTAGTAACACGGTTGCTAAGTGAATTGGAGTTCCCCGTGGACTTCACTGGTCAGAAGGTTGAAAAAATAAAGGAGATCGCATGACCCCCTGGGAATCTGTGACTGTCGTAAATGTGAGTCACTGGCCAAACCTTTTAATTTTGATCACGTGACCATGGCCATAAGTGTGAGAAACGGTCATAAGTCACTTTCTTCCATGCCGCTGTAACTTTAAACCATCACTAAACCGAGCTGTTGCAAGTCGAGGACTAATTAGTAATTCAGTTCAGGGACTCCTTTTCTCTCCTCGATTCACAACGGCACTGAAAAGAGTGACTTACGACCGTTTTTCATACTTACAACCGTCGCTGCCCCTCCACAGCAACGCGATCAAAATTCATACGCTGGGCCACTGACTCGTCTTTATGACAGTTGCAGAGTCCCCAGGAACCCCCCTTTGCGAACTTTCGAAGAGCAAAGTCGACGCGGATATCAGATTCCCCAAACAACGGCATTCCCACCTTAATCAACAGCAGGTATTCGCTTAACAACCGTGAGAAAAAAGAGCAAAATTCGCTTAGCAGCTGTCTCGCTTAGCAACAGGATTTTGGGTTCGATTATAGTCGTAAGTTGAGGACTAACTGTATTTATTGGGGGGGTGGGCTCAGGGCACCTGTCCCCCAATCCTGTCCTGTCGGTATCACGCATACCCAGACGAGAATAATATTTTAAAAACAATACAGGACATAAGGGAGGCTCCCTGTTGAATCTCTGTTTGATTCCTCGGTCTGATTTTAGTCTCTGTTCAGTCAGTACTGCGAGGAGCACATTGCGAGCTTTTCTGGGTGTGTTTTATGATGCGCACCATGGAGAACAGGGTGGTTTTTTTCTTTGGAGAACAGAAACTCATGCAGGGTGCCACCCGGAGGTGGTATTCAGATGGTTTGGGACGGTTTGTCTGAAGCGGTTGGGCGAACTGCGAGTGGGCAGCTCGGCTCCCAAATGTCCTATGTAGCCTCATTTTGATGCTGCGCACACGCTGTGCGCATGAGCAAAGTGCATGCATGGAAGGCGCATGCACACGCAATGCCAGTGTGCACCCACGGCCGTTCACAGCGGCGAGCTCGTGGTAAACCTACGTGAATCCCTGCGCTCCTCCGTGAACGGCACTGAAAGGAAAACCTCGCAGAGCGAGGACTACGGTTCTTCATTTACTCCCGATTTACTTTTTTAGTTCTAGGGGGAGGTCAGCAAAGTCTCTTGGCCTCCCACCTGGACTCACAAACGCACACACGTACACAAATCATGGGTGCTCTCCTTCCCCCCCTGCCCCCAACCCCATCATCTTATGACAAATGCTGAGCTCGGAGCATTAAGGAAGAAACAGCTTTTCCAACTCTCCGTGGCTTCCTCTCGGCTCCTCCTACTTCGGAGTAGGTCAAAAAAGTCAAAATGGCAGCTGAAACCACCACGCCAAGCCCCCCCTCTCAGAAACACAATCTGAATTGGGCTGCAGCTTTGATTTGCCGGCATTCCCAGAGAAAATCGGAGCCTCTACAAATGCATTTGATCGTCATCCGGATACGCTGAGTCGGCGCTTCGAGAGAGCCGTGCTGGAGCAGGCCCAGAGTAAATTTACTCCAGCGTCCTATTTCCAGCGCCGAGGCGGCCACGAGGCTCATAAATCAGAGATGAGGAAGGCTAGCTTGCTCTTCCTTCGCTGTTTCGCATTCTCCCACCCACCGCCGGCATGCTGGTGTCCCAAGATATACCGCGTTTCCCCGAAAATAAGACAGGGTCTTAGTTTCTGTTCACCCCGCGAAAAAAGCGCTTGGCCTTATTTTCGGGGAGGTCTTATTATTTTTGAGGTGCAGGAGGCCCCTTAATCTTGGCTCGCGGTCCGCGGATCAGCTGATCCATAGAGGGCCGGACGTTCTGTCTCGGTTTCTGGCGCATTCTTGCCAGCCCTAGCGTCACTGGGCCTGCCGTTCTTTTTTGCGTCCGCCACTAAGCAAAGGGGCGCGGGAGGTCAGGTTTGCGGGAGCGGCCTCCGCGGGGCCGATTCACATTGATGCCAGGTGCATATGTGGGCGCGTGGAGCATGTTCCCCCCCTTTTCACCCCCAGGAAATGGCTGGGACCAGCTGCGCATGCGTTTAAATATTTTAGGGGAGGGCTTATTTTCAGGGGAGGGCTTATTTTAACGCATGCACTCAAAGGTCCGATTGGGATAATTACCCAGGGAGGTCTTCTTTTCGGGGAAGTAAGGTACTGCCATGAAACATGGAGGCTCTATTTTGCTACCGAGGTGAAAGAACCCTTAGTAGATTGAGGAGAAGTCTTGGATCAAAGAGTCGTTTTTCTCATCCTGGAAATCTTAACCGGGTTTAGGCGGAGCACGTTACGCCCTTGGAAATCTTAACTGGCTTCCGATTGGCTATGTTATGTCCCTGCAATTCTTAACTGAGTTAAGACTGACCATGTTATATCCCTTGAAATCTTAACTGGGTTATATGACGGACCATGTTACATCCCGGGAAATCTTAACTATGTTAAGACTGATCATGTTATGTGCCTGGAAATCTTAACTGGGTTCGAACTGATCATGTTACATCCCTGGAAATATTAACTGGGTTCTGATTGACTATTTTACGTCCCTGAAAATCTTAACCAGGTTCTGATTGCTTATTTTACATCCCTAGAAAACTTAACTGGGCTCAAACTAAGCATGTTACATCCCTGAAAATCTTAACCGGGTTCCGATTGTCTATTTTACATCCCTGGAAATCTTAACTGGGTTCAAACTGACCATGTTACATCCCTGGAAATCTTAACCGGGTTCCGATTAACTATTTTATGTCCCTGGAAATCTTAACTGGGGTCAGACTGACCATGTTGCATCCCTGGACATCTTAACCAGGTTCTGATTGCTTATTTTACATCCCTAGAAAACTTAACTGGGTTCAAACGAAGCATGTTACATCCCTGAAAATCTTAACTGGGTTCCGATTGTCTATTTTACATCCCTGGAAATCTTAACTGGGGTCAGACTGACCATGTTACATCCCTGGAAATCTTAACCGGGTTCCAAATGACCATGTTACATCCCTGGAAATCTTAACTAGGTTCAGAAGGCGCATTTTCGGTCCCTTGAAATCTTCACCGGCTCTCGTCCAAATTGCAAGGCACATCTTTAAACAGTTTTTAATTATTATTATTAGTATTATTTTGCTGCTGCGGGAATGTCCTGGATTTGACCTGACTCACACCCCCCGTGGCAGCTTCAAATCCCCCCTGTAATTAATCAAAATCTGGGCAGCTGACTCAGCATCCTCTGGGCTCACAAAATGCAGGTGCCAATTTGGAAATGCCAGCTGGCCTCCCACGCGTTCCCGTCCCGTGGCCGGAGAGGAGGGGAGGAAACGCTAGAAAACCCGTGGCCTGCCAGGAAAACAGTTCCCACGTCCATCGCTCAGTTCCCGGCTCAGAGAGGCTGCCCCTTACAACCCCCTACGCCATCCCGGATCTCTGGCTGGAGTTGGCATCAGTGGGAATACCACGCTGGGTTTATCCTTCCAAACGGTTGGATCCCCAGTTCCCCCTTTCCTTCCCTTCCCTTTTTCTATCTTCCTTTCCTCTTCTCTTTTCCTTGCCTTTCCTCTTTTCTGTTTTCCTTTCTTCTTTTCCATGTTCCTTTCCTTCTTTCCTTTCATCTATTTTCCTTTCCTCTTTTCTGTTTTCCTTTCTTCTTTTCCATTTTCCTTTCTTTTCCTTCCTTCGTTCCCTCCCCCTCTTTCCTCGCTCCCTCCTTCCTCCCTCTCTTCTTCCTTTGTTCCTTTCTTTTCCTTTCCTTTCCTTTCCTCTTTTCTGTTTTCCTTTCTTCTTTTCCATTTTCCTTTCCTTCTTTCCTTTCCTTTTCTCTTTTCCTTTCCTTTCCCCTTTTCTGCTTTCCTTTCTTCTTTTCCATCTTCCTTTCCTTCTTTCCTTTCCTTCCTTCCCTCGCTCCTTCCCCCTCTTTCCTCGCTCCCTCTTTCCTCCCTCTCTTCTTCCTTTGTTCCTTTCTTTTCCTTTCTTTTCCTTTCCTTTCCTTCTTTCCTTTCCTCTATTTTCCTTTCCTCTTTTCTGTTTTCCTTTCTTCTTTTCCATTTTTCTTTCCTTTCCTCCTTTCTTTTTCTTTGTTTTTCTTCCTTCCTTCTTTCCTTCCTTGCTTTCCTTCCCTCCCTTCTTTTCTTTCTTCTTCCCTTGTTCCTCTTTTGTTCCTTTCTTTTTCCTTCTTTCCTCCCTCCCTCCTTCCCTCCCTTCCCTTCCCCTTCCTCTTTCTGGCCTCTGGATTTCAGTGCTCAAATCCCCTCAATGAGGAGATGGCAGGAAGGAAAGGAAAGAAGGAAGGAAGGAACAAAGGAAGAAGGGAGGGAGGGAGGACAGGGAGGAGACTGGGAGGAAAGAAGGAAGGAAGGAACAAAGGAAGAAGGGAGGGAGGTGGGAGGGAGGAAAGAGGGAGAGGGAGCGAGGGAAGGAAGGAAGAAAGGAAGGAAGGAGGGAAGGAAAGAAAGGAAGGAAGGAAGGAAATATTCCCAATCAGCAATTAAGCACTTCGCTTTCCCTTTAATGCAATGAAACTATGATTGGATTTCAACTTTCAAAATCTCCCAGCCAGCCATCTTAAAACGGGTGGATTTTCTTAATTGTTCCCAAGCAGGCCTCTTCTAAACCTGCAGGATCACACTCCCCATCATCCACAGCCAGTGGGCCTCTTCCCTTCTCTTTGCTCTTCCATCTTCCCTTGGGGAGAACTTCCACCTCCCCCGTCCCTCCATCTGTTTTTCTCCTATTTTTTTCTCCTTCTCTCCTGTTAGGTTCCATCATGTCGGAAGGGGCCGATTCCCAGCCAGTGGCTTTGGGGGCGTCCCGGGTCGAACTGCGAGTCTCCTGCTGGAACCTGCCGGAGAGAGAAGCCAGCATTAAACCTGATCCGTGTCTGGTTATTCAGCTGCTCAGTGATGGACAGTGGAACGAGGTATATATATATATACAATATAGCTGATGAGAGCTAATTAGCTCGAAATAGATCTATACTAGTCTCCCTTTATTTATTTATCAGTACAAATAAAACATATATATAATAGTCTCCCTTTATTTATTTATCATCACAAATACAACACAAATGTAACAAAGGCAACATTAAAAATATGGTTTTCTGCCTGGATGGTCTCCTGGAGTGATCCGAAAGACAGACAAAGGGAAACAGTGTGTTCCCTCCTATATTTGGGCATACCAGGGGTTGTGACACAATACATACCTATTTCCCTGGCTCAGCTGATAAAGGAGGAGAGCCTGTGGCTTAGTGGCTAATACATCTGCCTAATATGTAATACAGCCCAGGTTCAAATCCCAGTAAGGGTACGGCTAGCTGATGAGAGCTAAATAGCTTGAAATAGATCTATACTAGTCTCCCTTTCTTTATTTATCAGCACAAATACAACACAAATGTAACAAAGGCAACATTAAAAATATGGTTTTCTGCCTGGATGGTCTCCTGGAGTGAGCCGAAAAACAGAAAAGGGAAGCATATTTGGGCATACCAGGGGTTGTGACACCATATATACATACATACATACATGTGAGTTTTTACAATTGACGTGTGTGTGTGTGTGTGTGTGTAGGTCTTGTTGTATTCAGGTCTTTTCCCATGTAAGATTGAGATTGTCTTGGCAACGTTTCGGCGAGGTCCCACTCGCCATCTTCAGGCTGGTGTTTTCGGCTTCGTGCTTGTGCGAGTAAAGCTTGCATAATTATTCTCTTGTTGAAGTGCTCTGTTTTGGAGATTAATTTGGTTCCTTCAAAATCAATTTCATGTCCTAGGCATACTGGCACCCATCTCTCTTTTCAATTCCCAGGTGGGGCGTTCGGAAGTCCTGCGTGGCTCCCGGAACCCCGTTTTCGCCCACGTCTTTGCCCTGGATTACTTCTTCGAGGAGATGCAAAATTTGAAATTCGAGGTCTTTGATGCCAATGGAGAAAGTGATTCCGACCTGGGCTGCGAGTCTGGCACGCTGGCGGGCATCATCGAATGCACCCTGGGGCAGGTAGGAGGGGAATCTGCCTGGGATGGTCTCTTTGCCTGTCGGTCCATCTCTCTCTTTCTCTCTCTCTCTCCCTCCCTCTCTCCTTGTCTGTCAGTCCATCTGTCTACCTATTTATATTCTATCTATCTATCTATCTATCTATCTATCTATCTATCTATCTATCTATCTATCATCATCATCATCATGTATCATCCTATCAATTATTGATTATCTATATATCAATCATTCAATCATTCTTTTTATCTATCATGTATCTATCTATCTTTATATCAACTATTTATGTATTATCTATCTTTCTATCTATCATCCACTTATGTATCATCCTATCAATTATTGATTATCTATATATATCATTCTATCATTATCTTTTTATCTATCTAATCTAGCTATCTATTATCTATCTATCTTATCTATCTATCTATCTATCTATCTATCTCTATCTATCTATCTATCTATCTATCTATCTATCTATTTATCTATATTATCTGTTTATCTGTCTATCTACCGTATTTCTATATTATCTATCATCCATCCATCCATCCATCCATCCATCCATCCATCCATCCATCCATCCATCCATCCATCCATCCATCTATCTATCTATCTATCTATCTATACCTCTACCTCTACCTATACCTCTACCTACCTACCTACCTATCTAGCTCTATCTATCTATCTATCTATCTATCTATCTATCTATCTATCTATCCATCCATCCATCCATCCATCCATCCATCCATCCATCCATATTATTTATCTTTATTATTATCTATACAATAGTAGAGTTGGAAGGGACCTTGGAGGTCTTCTATCTATCTATCTATATCTATCTATCGATATCTATCTATCTATCATCTATCTATCTATCTATCTATCTATCTATCTATCTATCTATCTATCATCTATCTATCTATCATCTATCAATCACCATTTTCCTATCTTTCTAATCATCCATCCATCCATCCATTAATTCATCCAAATATCAATTCTCTCTTTTCATCTCCAGATTGTCTCCCAAACCAAGGTCACCAAGGAACTGCTGTTGCCAAATGGAGAGATTTTGGAGAATTCAACCATCACGGTAGATACATCCAGGGGGAGGGGCAGGCGAGAAGAGAAATGGGAAATCATCTTAATTTTTAGGGAAGACCAAGAGGAAACCAAGGATAATTCGGGAGGGGGGGGGAGAGAGAGACCAGGGACATGGCCTAAAGCAGGGAATTGTAGGAGTGATGGAAACAGCGTGATCTGATCTGAAATACCATCTCTGGCTGGTCATGTGGTCTACAACCTTGGGCGAAAATTTATTTTAATTGAAAGCCAAGATTGCCTTGGGACCCCATGTCCCATAACAGCTAGGTGAAGCTGGCCTTGGCCCCACCAGGGTTATCCTCCGGTAATCAACATTTATCTTTCTTTCCCTGGGGTGCAGCTTGGCTCACTTACAAGAGTTGTCTATTCTGTCAATGGGCGAGCACAGATTCTTCTCGTCATTTTGCAAATATTTGCAATCTGCCTTTCTGGAGGTGGTTTGCATTCCCCCTCTGTTGTATTTTACCTGCACCACAACCTTGTGAGGTAGCCTGAGCTGCAACAGGAAAAATAGGGATGTGAGCTAAACTGTTGCCATCTAACGACCGTCAACCCCTGGCGCGAGGGCATGGAAGCCCCACAGAGTTCAAATATACGGCGGGAGAGGGGGTGGGCGCCTACTTCAAATGAGTAATAATATCTGAGAACGTATTATGTTTAGTAAAAATATCAAATATCACGGAGAAGAGTTGACGGGAATGCAAGCAATCTTCAACTTACAACCTTCATTTTGCAACCGTTCAAAGCAGTAGTAATATTCAGCCGGTTCGTACCAGTTTGAGCAAACCGGTAGGGGCGATCTGCAGGCCGCCGACGCGACTCGCCGCTACGAAGTCCTATTTAGTCTTGTTTTCTAAGCCGTCTTCTTTCGTGCGCGAGCAAAGCATGGGTGCAGAAGGGCTCATTTTCGGTGCGCAGCGCCCCGGCGGTAAAATGATGCGAAACCCATCCCTGATTCAAAGTGATCCCGGAACTGAACCAAGAAGCTGAAAATCGGTCCTCATATTTACGACCATTGCAGTATCCCCCACGATGGCATGATCCACATTCGAACACTTGGCAACTGGCACGTACTTACGACGGTTGCAGGGGTCATGGGAAGAAAGGCAAACGAAGTCAGTGAGGGGGGGAAAGCTGGTCTCGCTTAACAACCAGGCGCTTAACCACTGCAAGGATTGGCTTCACCACCGTGGCAAAACAGATCGCCCGTTCTGACGTGACTCACTTAACAGCTCCCTAGCTGAAAATTCTGCTCCCGATGGGGGTCATAAGAAAATGATTTAGGCAGGTTATCTTGGCATTTTTCCCCCTCTCTTGAAATGAACTTTTTGGGGTCATTTTTATTGGCAGATCGAAGCGGAAGAGGTCTCGCGAACCAATGAATTCGTACAACTGGAATTTTGCGGTCAAGAATTGGATGACAAGGTAAGGGGAAGGGTTAAAAAAACCCAGAAAGTAGATTCTAGAAAAAGAACATCGAGGTTGGGGTGTTGACAGTAACAGGGTTGGAAGGGACCTTGGAGGTCATCTAGTCCAACCCCCTGCTCACAGCGGGAGATCTATGCTAGGGATTCGAACCGCCGAACCGCCGACCTTTCTGATCGACGAGCTCAGCGTCTTAGCCACTGTCACAGGACTCTTTGGCTGGGAAGAGATCTGTGCAACCTAGAAATTGGCGCATTTTAAATCAGACACTGCCTCGTGAATTATTGCTTTTTCAAACCAGGAAGAATAAAGTGGCAAGTTAACAGTATGTAAGAGTTGGAAGGGACCTTGGAGGTCTTCTAGTCCAACCCCCTGCTTCAGCAGGAGATCCCTCTTCACCATTTCAAACAAATCTCTTCTTTAAAACGTCATCGTCCAGTGATGAAGTACCCACAATGTCTACTGGTTAATTGTCCTCACTGTTAGGAAGTTTCTCCTTCATTCTCCTTAATTATACAATAATACAATAGTAGAGTTGGAAGGGACCTTGGAGGTCTTCTAGTCCAACCCCCTGCCTAGACAGGAAACCCTACACCGTTCCAGACAAATGGCTATCCAACATCTTCTTCAAGACTTCCAGTGTTGAGGCATTCACAACTTCCAGAGGCAACTTCTGTTCCACTGATTAATTGTTCTCACTGTCAGGAAGTTTCTCCTCAGTTCTAAGTTGCTTCTCTCCTTGATTAGTTTCCACCCATTGCTTCTTGTTCTACCCTCAGGTGCCTTGGAGAATAGTTTGACTCCCTCTTCTTCTTTGTTGCAGCCTCCCAAATATTGGAAGGCTGCTATCATGTCTCCCCTAGTCCTTCTTTCCTCTCGACTAGCCAAACCCAATTCATGCAACCGTTTTTCATATGTTTTTTTTTAAATCAGATCTTCTCTTTAAATTTAGTCTAAAGGTAAAACTTCCCCTTCCATATATGTGCTAGTCGTTCCTGACTTTAGGGGGCGGTGGTGCTCATATCCGTTTCAACGCCGAAGAGCCAGCGCTGTCCGAAGACGTCTCCGTGGTCATGTGGCCGGCAGGACTAAACGGCGAAGGCTCACGGAACGCTGTTATTTTCCCACCAAAGTGGTCCCTCTTTTTCTACCTGCATTTCTACATGCTTTCGAACTGCTAGGTTGGGAGAAGCTGGGATAAGTCACGGGAGCTCACTCCGTTGAGCGGCGCTAGGGATTCGAACCGCCAAACTGCCGATCTTTCTGAGCGACAAGCTCAACCACTGAGTCACCGCATCCCTTAAATTTAGTCTTAAATTTTAAATCAGGCATTATCTCATGGATTGTTGATTTTTTTTAAATGGGGAAGAATAAAGTGAGAAGTGAACAGGAAAAAAAAAAAGAATTGGAAAGAGACCTCAGAGGTCTTCTAGTCCAACCCCCTGTTCGCAAGACCATATATCATTTCAGACCAATGGATGTCCAGTTTCTTCTTTTAAAAAAATCTCCAATGATATAGCACCCACAACTTCTGGAAGCAAGGAGTTCCACTGGTTAATTATTCTCACGGTCAGGCAATTTCTCCTTAGTTCTAGGTTGCTTCTCTCCTTGGTTAGTTTCCATCCATTGTTTCTTGTCTTGTCTTGATTTTTGGTGCTTTGGAGAATAATTTGGCTCCCTCTTCTTTGTGGCAGCTCCATAGATATTGGAAGACTGCTATCATGTCTCCCTAATCCTTCTTTTCATTAAACTTGACATACCCAGTTCCCGCAACCGTTCTTCGTATGTTTTAGCCTGCAGTGCCCGAATCATCTTTTTTTCCCCGCTTAGTAGCATAGCCTTTATTGTCATTGTACAAAACAAATACAACGAAATTGGTTTTATCTTGGAAGCATTCAATTTGTATGATCTGTTTAGATTACATTCAATTATTCCCCTTTCTAGTCTCTGGATCTGCTGCTTGGTTATATAAAGCGATTGTGTGAATCTTTCCATTCCAGCATGCAAATTCCTTCCTCTGGTAGGAATTTTAGTCTCTGAAAGATTCCCTCCCAACTTTAGATGCCTTCTGTTTTCAGCCTTGCAAAAGAATATATGTATATGTATATGTATATGTATATGTATATGTATATGTATATGTATATGTATATGTATATGTATATGTATATGTATATGTATATGTATATGTATATGTATATGTATATTTATATTTATATTTATATGTATATTTATATGTATATGTATATGTATATGTGTATTTATATGTGTATTTATATTTATACACATATTTATACACATATTTATACACATATTTATACACACATTTATATTTATACACATATTTATACACATATTTATACACATATTTATATTTATACACATATTTATACACATATTTATATTTATACACATATTTATATTTATACACATATTTATATTTATACACATATTTATACTTATATTTATACACACATTTATATTTATACACATATTTATATTTATACACATATTTATATTTATACACATATTTATATTTATACACATATTTATATTTATACACATATTTATATTTATACACACATTTATACTTATATTTATACACACATTTATATTTATACACATATTTATATTTATACACATATTTATATTTATACACATATTTATACTTATATTTATAAACATATTTATATTTATACACATATTTATACTTATATTTATATTTACAGACATATTTATATTTATATACACATTTATATTTATATACATATTTATAGACATATTTATATTATTCATATATGTATATTTATATTTATATTTATATTTTATATTTATATTTATATTATCTATATCTATATCTATATCTATATCTATATCTATATCTATATCTATCTATATTTATATTATTTTTTTATTTTACAACATATTTGAAGTTGCATAACAAAACACGGCATCCTTTGGAAGGACTGAGTTTTTCACAAACGAATCTGCTTTGTTAGATTGCCCCAAATTGTCTGTTGCCTTTTAGAGCAATCTTTCTCGACCTTGGCTGTTTTAAGATGGGCGGACTTCAACTCCCAGAATTCCTCAGTCAAGGCTGGGGGATTCTGGGAATTGAAGTCCACCCGTCTTAAAATCACGAAGCCGTCTTGCTAAAACACTGTCCGTGCTTAAAAGCATTCCAGCCCAGTGTTTTTCAACCTGGACCGCTTTATGAGGGGGTGGACTTCAACTCCCAGAATTCCTCAGTCTAGACTGGGGGATGCTGGGAGTTGAAGTCCAAGCCCTCTTAAAGTGGTCCAGGTGGGGCGGGGGGGGAAACACTGTACGGTTTTGATCTCCTTAAACAGGATTATTGGTGAGGAGTCGGCAGGCGCAGCCCGGCAGTTCTCGACGTTGGGGAGAGGCTGTCAATCTTCCCCCGCTTTTTATGTCGCCGCCGCCGTTGTGTGCCTCCCCGCCATCTTTCCTCTGTTTCGCAAGATGGTGAGAGTTGCTGGTGCGATGCAGCTGCGTCAGTTTCATGGATGCCCCAGTTAATTTGGCCAGCCTGTTTTCCTGCGGATTTCCCAGGGGGGCTGAGCTCATTTGGAGAAAACCTGCGCTCGGCAGGACTTTTAAAATGCAATTCTTTGTGCACCGCTGGGTGAAAATTGCATTCCAGCCCTGCGTGCATTTGACTTTCCGTTCTCTCTCACTCTCTCTCTCTCTCTTTCCCCCTCCCTCCCTCCCTCCGTCCCTCTCCCTTTCTCTCTCTCTCTCTCTTTCCTGTCCACGAGAATCCTCAGAGATCTCTCCCCAAATAAGGGGTCTTATTTTCAGGGAAACACAGTATCCATTCTCCTCCTGGTTAATAAAATGGGATCTTATTTTCGGGGAGAGACAATATCCCTTCTCCTCCTGGTTAATAAGATGGGGTCTTATTTTCGGGGAAAGACAATATCCATTCTCCTCCTGGTTAATAAGACAGGGTCTTATTTTCAGGATAAGACAATATCCCTTCTCCTCCTGGTTAATAAGACGGGGTCTTATTTTCGGGGAAAACACAATATCCATTCTCCTCCTGGTTCATAAGACGGGGTCTTATTTTCGGGGAAACACAATATCCATTCTCCTCCTGGTTCATAAGACGGGGTCTTATTTTCGGGGAAACACAATATCCATTCTCCTCCTGGTTCATAAGACGGGATCTTATTTTCGGGGAAAGACAATATCCATTCTCCTCCTGGTTAATAAGGCGGGGTCTTATTTTCGGGGAAACACAATATCCATTCTCCTCCTGGTTAATAAGACGGGGTCTTATTTTCGGGGAAACACAGTATCCATTCTCCTCCTGGTTAATAAGACGGGGTCTTATTTTCGGGGAAACACAATATCCCTTCTCCTCCTGGTTAATAAGACGGGGTCTTATTTTTGGGGAAACACAATATCCATTCTCCTCCTGGTTAATAAGACGGGGTCTTATTTTCGGGAAAACACAATATCCCTTCTCCTCCTGGTTAATAAGACAGGGTCTTATTTTCGGGGAAACACGGTATCCCTTCTCCTCCTGGTTCATAAGACGGGGTCTTATTTTCAGGGAAACACGGTATCCATTCTCCTCCTGGTTACTAAGACCGGGTCTTATTTTCGGGGAAAGACAATATCCATTCTCCTCCTGGTTAATAAGACGGGGTCTTATTTTCGGGGAAAGACAATATCCATTCTCCTCCTGGTTAATAAGACGGGGTCTTATTTTCGGGGAAAGACAATATCCATTCTCCTCCTGATTCATAAGACGGGTCTTGTTTTCCTTTGACTCCCCCCCAAAATAAGCACTTCTCCTTATTTTCAGGGAGGTCTTATCATTTTTGAGGTGCAGGAGGCAGCGAGCGTGGTCACCTCACGGCTGCTGCTGTGTTGCAATATTTTCAGGGAGGGCTTATTTTAGCGCATGCGCTCGAAAGCCCAATTGGTCTTATTATCCGGGGAGGTCTTATTTTCGGGGAAAATATTTTGCCTATCTTAAGGCTGAGCTCAGAGAAGGATGGAATAAGGAATAAATAAAATGCGTGCGGTCCTCGACGTACGACCACAATGGAGCCCAGATTTTATGTCGCTAAGTGAGACGTTCGTTCAGCCAACGCGGCCCTGTTTTAAGGCGTTTCTGGTCACTTCTTCAAGGACGCGAGTCACACGGTCGTTAAGTGAATCAGGATTCCCCCATGGACTTGGCTGGTAAGAAGGTCGCCAAAGGTGATCGCGGGACACTGCAAACTGTCATAAATAGGAGTCAGTGGCCAAGCATCCAAATTTTTTCCCCTCCCCCCCGTGCTCTTGTAAATTCGAACTGTCACTAAATGAGCTATCGTAAGTCGAGGACTAGCTGTATTCTTTAACAGCAGGCGAGCAGTGGAAGACTTTAAGGTTTATTCCTACGCTGGGGTTCCACAGGCAGTCCTTGACTTATTCATTTAGTGACCGTTCGAAGTTACGAAGGATCAGAAAAGCGACTTATGACCGTTTGGCACACTTAACAACCGTTACAACATTCCCCATGGTCACGGGATCAAAATTCAGCCGCTTGGCAACAGACTCGTATTTATGACGGTCTCTATGTCCCGGAGGGGGTTACCTGATCCCTTTTGCACCTTCCCGACGAGCAAAGCCGACGGGGGAGGCGGATTCGCTTAACAACGGCGTGACTAACTTCACAACTGCAGTGATTGTGCACTTCACAGTTGTGAAACAAGAAAATTCGCTAAGTGGAGCAAAGCTGCTTTAAATGTCTCATTTAGCGACAGAAATGGGGCTTCTGTTGTGGTCGTAAATCAAGGACCGCCTTTAGAAAGGTGGCAAGGGTTTGTTAGAGGACCTTAAAGGACCTCTGGTGAGTCGTGTGAGAACATTTGGTGTAATATAACATCTGGATTGTGGTGATTTGCTCCTCCCCCCCCCCCCGGGTGTCACAAAATAGCTGCTTTGCTGTTTTATTCTTTGAAAAATGTGCTCTCCTTTTTTTTCTCTTTTCCAGGATTTCTTCAGCAAATCCGATCCTTTCCTGGAAATATATAAAGTTAGCGTTGGCGAGTCGGAGAATTTGGTTTGGAGGACAGAGGTGAGGATATTACAAGGGCCCTCCGGAAAAATTGATGGGAGGGGTTTGTTTGTTTGTTTGTTGAAGGGGGGGGATTGAAAATATTAAAAAATTAAAACAGGCTGGAACGAAAAGGAGCCAGGAGATGCTTTGCAAACCGTTGAGCGGGCCGATGGGTTAACCGGCTAGCTGAATAGATCCGTGCGATCTCATTAATGTTCTAGAAATATATTCGGCTTTTGCGATTTTAAGGCTTTCCTTAAAAATCATAGTTTTTCATAAAAACATAGTTTCATAGCGGAGCACGGGTAGGCAGCTAGTACTTTAGAACTCAATAAAATTTGTTCAAAACAAAAATGATAAACTTTATAATGTTTTGGTGAGGCCACACTTGGAATACGGCATTCAGTTCTGGTCGCCATGATGTAAAAAAGATGTGGAGACTATAGAAAGAGTGCAGAGAAGAGCAA